>LUCM01008330.1:0-19738 GCA_008360955.1 Fasciolopsis buskii
AATAAAAGAGAGGGAACTCTGAGCAGTAGCATAATTATCACCACCCTCCCCGCTCGATGCAATGGGCAACGTGGTCCTGATTATCCTGCGCAACGACCGATGCAGTATGAAATTATTCGTAGGCTTGCAACTCATGGGGAATAATAGACGGGTACTGCTAGAGGGTCCAGCTGCTGGTGAGAAGAACGATAAGGGTTCTCAACCAAAACTTTTGGTTCTGACAAGAACCTGACCGCAAGGCAGCGGGGCATGGCTGAGTGGGCGCCCATCTACTTGGATTAATTATTCTTACACTCGTTTTTCTTACTGAGCTGGTAACTCAGATCAAATTCCGACTTGGTGGACCAGGAAGCTACTTCTTCGGGCCTCCACCCATTGACCTCGTCACTCTTGTTCGGAAGTGCAAAGGCTCTGACATTGTAGTGGTTGCAGATGATTTTAATGCACTTCTGTCTGATTCGGCTGATCGCAACAGCTATGGGCATAAACTATCCGTTAAAGTAGGAAGTGCGACGTGAGGCAATGCAGACGGGTAGTGGGATCAGATTAAACAGGCTATGCATTTGCAGCAGATTTCACCTGTGGTCCTAGATCTAGTGTTCATCAAAGACACCAGATCTCGCGTGTGTTGCTGGGTCTTATGGAGCAGAAACGCCAGCTTTCCAACCGCAAAGAGATGGATAAGATACGTCGATGGTTTCAGCGTTACTTGATGATAAGCCTTAAGGATGACGGCGAGGACTGGTGTGTTAAGGTAGCCGAAGAGATGGAGGAAGCGACCGCTTCGGGTAACAGTCAAAGACTGTTTAAGCTTATGCACGACAGCGGTGGGCGGCGAACTTCGGTTGGTAAAGTCGTGTGCGATAGAGATGGAGAGCTCGTCCATGATAGGCAACAAAGGATGGACCGATGGGCAGAGCACCTCGGATCAGTTTAGTTGGCCACACGCTAACGTATTAAGTCCGACTTCTGCAGCTGCAAGTCCTTGGGAGGTGTCACTTGATCCCCCAACGGAAGTGGAAGTGCAGTCAAATATTCGTTTTCTGAAGAGGGGAAAGGTGGCCGGTCCGGACGATGTTCCTCCAGTTCTTTTCAAATTGGACTGGGAAGCTCTGGTGGAATCACTTACCTCCTTCCTTCACGATATTTGGAACGAGGAGCGTATTGCTTTATCGTGGAACAAGTCACTGATTGTACCCGTCTCCAAGAAGGGCACACGGAGTGATGGTAGCAATCATCGTGGGATTCGTTTAATTCTAATAATCACTAAGGTGTTAACTCCAATAATACTGCACCGTTTGACGCAGATTCGCAGGAGTAAAATCCGCAAACAGCAGGCCGAATTTCGGCCAGGTCGAGGTTGCATCGACCAGATATTCACTCTTCGACGGTTTCTAGGAGCGCGCCATGCACCGGCGTCCTACGCTCGTGGTCTTTCTCGACTTGAGAGGTGCATTCATTTCAGTGGATGGAACAGCACCATTCAGTGCTCTCCATCGCAGTGGTATGCCAAATAAGTTCGTAAAGTTGTTGCAAGCATTGAACTTGAATACCTATGGTCGCGTGAGGGCATACGGTGAACTAACAAGTTCATTCGAAACGACTAGTGGCGTTAGACAAGGGTGTCCCATCTCTCCATTTCTGTTCAACTTTGTCATGGACGAGGTGTGATGGAAGGTGCTTTAAGAGGTCTCCGGGATGTAGGAGTCGAACTGGGAGGTGGAGGGAAGCTATGCGACCTAGATTACGCAGACGACGTCGTGTGCCTGTTCGAGTCTGCGGACTGTGCACAACGGGCACTAGATAGACTGTCGAGGTCGGTTGCTCGGTTTGGCATGTGATTTGCATCTTCAAGGTGCAAAGTTCTGTTACAGGACTGGACGATAGCAGCGCCGAACTTGGTGCTGAGCAGAGAGGAAGTAACGATTGCAGACAATTTCACCTACCTCGATAGCTGGGTGTCGGACGATGGGGTAGTTCGGCAGTGGAGGTGAATGCACGTATATCCAAGGCTCGAGCAGCTTAGGCTGGACTGAAGCACGTGGTGTCGGCCTGGTCTTTCACTGAAGTTGAGAGATCGTGTGCACTGTGTTGCAGTGCGCTCAGTTCTGTTGTACGGTTGCGAGACGTGGATTATGCGTGTGGGAAATGTGCGTCGCCTAGAAGTTTTCGAACACCGATGTTTACGTAGTATGGCTAGGATTTGATGGAGTGACCGGGTGAGTAATGCAGAGGTTAGCACTAGGTGCCAGCTCTCAGAACACCTTGTTTTATCATATGAAACTTAGTAGACTACGCTGGTTTGTTCACGTATTGCGTATGTCGAACAGTCGTCTACCATGCCATGCCGTATATTATGTTCCTCCCAAAGAATGGGAAAACATGTAGAGGTCAACAAATGACGTGACAACGCGGGATGAGAAAATGTACGACGAACTTAGGTAAAGTATGATTTTCACGTCTTCGTGGTTGGGGTCCGAAATACTCGTCAGCTGTCTGGCTGAAGACACTGAAGGATATAGCAGTGAACCGTGAACAGTGGCGATTGTGTTGTTATTTGCTATCGACTCAGATTGATTGAAAGTGTGTTCGTACGGTTAGGCTGTGTTGCGTGTGCTGGTTTCGGCGGCCTCTTATCTTTCCCCCCTGTGTATATCTACTCTATGTTCCCCTCGGATATTCACATTTTATATAAACATGTAGCCGTAAGAAAAAGGCCTCAGTCAATGAGGCTTGCCTTGCTGTTTAACGGTGAAAGGTGATGATGATAGTGATCTGCCGTGGTGCAAACTGGTGGTAGCATAGCAGTTACTACCTATCAAAAACGAGGAACGACGAGTCGCATTGTAAATAACCGAGCAACAATCAAGCAAAATACCGCATGAAGAGCTATGTTCGTATTTCTCCCAACCAGTTAACGGGAACTCGCAAATATCAAAGTTACCTACACAGAAGTTAGGTGCAACATCCCAAGTGCTCGTCGCAAACGGATATCCCAAAGGTTTTTGCTATTTTTGTATCTGTTTCAGCACGAAGGCAAGAAAGGAGCAAAGCAAAGCATTAAGCTACTGCGTATATGAGTAGTACAATAGGATGCCGAGTTTTCGGCAAAACCTTTGTGTATCAGGAGAGCTTCAAAATTTTTTGGGGCTCTGCACTTTTTCGTTCAGCGCGAGTGATTGCATGGGTCGGCATTGTTCCTTGCTGCTTTGGCTGGGATTTGGTGATAAACATTTTTCTGTACGAATACGAACCGACTCAAGTCCATTGGTATAGAAACACTGATTAAAGAAAAGGCACCATATCAAGGTCGATGACAAAAGCGGGTTAATCTACTAGAGGGATGTTGGAGTTTAGTCTTTGAGCAGCTCAATTCGACAATAAACCCTACGCTACTGTTTCAAGGTTTATGGGGACCGACTTCGCGCGTTCAGAAAAGGGATTGACGACCAACACATTAGAACCTGAGTACTTAACTCTCATTTCCACATTCTTTTTTGTAACATGTTTGAAGCGTGAGGGTGTCCCATAGCCACTAGGGAGGGGAGGGGGACCGGATTCGGGAACTTGGAATGTAGCAGAACAACATAAGGTCTCAGTAGGTCGGATATGGTAACTGCCCCGGGGTCAGCGAGTTGGCATCTATCACAACCCAGGTGGGAACGCCAAAATAGACTCGTTCCGCGCACAAATGCGTGACTTAGACGCCTAGCTGTATTTCCTTATAACTCCAACTAAAACATCACAAAGACGATATAGATGATGCCTAATCAAAAGTCATGGCTCATGGGCTATCTCGGATAATTTTCAGTAATTTGTGGATCTGAGTTCAGTGGGGTCCAGTAACAGATAAGAACGCTGCACCATGCAATGCAGTTATTCATGAGACTGTTGAAAGCTGCCCCGGACAGTGTTGGCCACGGCATTCGATTCATGTTACTTTCTTTAGGGTTCTCGTATCACTTTGGAAGCTGATAATTGCAAACAACGTAGGATTCGTTATTTATACTGATTAGTGTGGCGATGGCGATATATAAATATATATATATATGTTGTTCACGCATCCAGATACTATATATATATATATATATATATATATATATATAAGCATCAAGCTTCTAAAAGCTGGTTCATATTGAATTTATGACTCGTTTTTTTCTGGCAGGCAACAATTAAGAGATTATGTGTAGTTTACTGGTTTTCTTCTTATTGTAATTTTCTTTTTATTGAAATTTTCTTCTCATGACGACTGCCTTTGCAAATGAATGTTTTGTGAACTGCGTAAGAAATCCGCTATTAAAAGGTGGCGAGGATCGTCCATGCTCTTAAGTTTTCATTTGATAATCACAGAGTTTCCAACCACAGGGCAAATTAACAAGTCGCTCATAACGTGAAAGCTGTTTTATTTTTCAAAAATATATGGTACATCAGACAATCGAATTTACCCATCTTTTATTTCTGGTTCACATAAAAATGACACGAAATATGGCATTCACTGTTTTATCAATGCAAAATCTTGAATTATTCGTTTGTCATCGAATGAAGGCAGGATATCAGAAACAATCTGAGTGAAAGATAAATACCCAATGTAACTCCATTTTACTTATATTCCGTCTGTTGATGAGGTTGAAGAATTAAAGCAACTGCAGACTTCGCCTTGGTGATTGTTGCTGTAATCAGGCAAGTGACAGAAAGTGATTAATGATTTTGACCATATTCGTTTCTGAAAACTTTCCCCATGAAAGTTAATTATAAATGATAAAAATGAGACTAAGTGGCCGAAGTGATTCAAAAGTCAATAGATGGGACTGAAATTAGGTGTTTTAGCACTAATTCCGTTTGGTCCTCGCAGTGGCCGCATTCAAGCAATGCAGAAGGATTTCTAGAATAAAGCTCGACGCCTACACCAAAATGTGACGAAATGGGCGAATAGCGCTGCAACGGTAAGGCTCAAACCTTCCCAGGGAGCAGTTTTTACGTAAAATAAAGCAAAAATCGCCACATTGCTGAAAGACCGCTTGGGTTATTCAATGCTCAATGAACCGCTTGGCAAGACAGAAATCCGGACGTGGCGTGCACTTTGCCATTATAACTGCTGCCAGGGACTATCTGCTCGGTAAACATAAGCACTATAACCTTTCAGCAAATTTCCCCCTCGAAGCATAGGCACAATACCGAGCCAAAATTAATTGCAGTAAACTAGCTTGTTTTTGTTTAGAATGTGAAATTTGTGCACGGAAAAGTTTATATAATATAGCACGATGGCGACAGCTTCTTGTTTTTTCTTATATTTTATTTTTTACTTCCTTTTATTAATTAAACCACAGTGTACAGCATTTGCGGGTAAAAGGTCGTGGCCAACAGGACTGCCAAGTAGAAAGTTAACCTGCGATGAGAGGCTTCGAGTCCGCGATCTTCAGGTTGAGTCGTCACGACTTTCATCGCTTGACCATTGCCGGTCAACGATGAGCTGGACTACGACTCACTGAGGCAGAAGAATGCAAGAACAACTTGACTTAGTTTATCGTATCAAATGAGGTCAGTTTTAGTCCTTCTGCCAGCTCGTTGCAGAAAGCTGATAGGCAAGTCGGATCCGAAAGCTTGACATAATCCAACCGCCTACAAATGCCTCAGCATTATCAGGGGTAGGTCTCTCAGGCTGCGAGTTGGCTGCTCGCTCTGGAAACCTTTCAAAATGCTCCCAGGTGATTGTGCATCTCTGCTGAGGAGGTCTTACATACTGTATTCTCGTTGCCAAGGTGCTTCCACCAAACTGGGCTGGGTGATCTTTGGTTATTTCTTTTATTTGCATGTTTATGCATGACGAAAGACGAAAACAATGCAAGAAAAAAATGAAATGAAGGAGAAACAATGTGCAAAGTCCACATATGCTAGTTCTTCCATTCTTCATCTTCACATAGCCGACGATCAATCATAGTCTGATTTCTCTGTAAGCTTGATACTAACCGGCTGTCCTAACCGAGCAGGAGTCTGGTATTTGGGTAACTCCTGGTTCCGTGACGTAAGAACCATACGACAACGCATACCAGCGTCTGTGGCGGGAGAGTTTATTGGTAAACCGATATATCTTGTTCTAGCTGAACTAAGCAATCGAAAACCAGCTCCCAATGAGGTACGAGACATTCGGACCGTCCATTAGCCTCACAGAGTAAGCCGTTTGATCAAGGATCCGAGGTTGGGTCCCTTAAGCCCTTATTTTGGTCTGATCAACCGCGTAGTGTCCAGTTCACTGAATAACCATTGATGTCGGTGGGCAAACAACAACCCAGAGATAGAGGATGCAAGAGCTACCATATATGCAGTGAACTCTGTGCTCTGCCAGATGCATGTAAGCATTTACATATAAAGACCGCTGCATCGATCGCTTCGAGCGCCCACCGAAGTATACGAACATCTATTACAGACTAGCACGTGATCGGAGTCGAGGGGAGTGCTGCTATAGGACCGGACAACCTTGTACTCACCTCAGCTACTGGTAGCTGTTTGCGGCGAGCTAATCTGGGCCGATTGCTGGTTCGAAGAGCAGCGTTCAGATCTAATCCCCATGGGATAACTCCATTGTTGATCCAACTTTCAGAAGGACCCGTGCAATGACTGCGCTGACAGCGGAGGCATTAGACTGATCCCAGCACCGTCACAGGTGCCTGGGCGTATCATTCTTCCCAGACTACGCAGCACGTGCGGAAAGCAGACTGGCAACCGGCAGGCTGGGTGTCGGGCCGGTTGTGGATTCACCGGTGAAATCTTCAACCCCTGTGGGTTGTTGTGGCACTGTTAGACTATTCAAAGGCTAGACGATCATATCCTCCCCGGACATTCGTGCAACTTCTGATTCCTTCGACAGAATTGCAATAAAACACTGTTAAAGAACTACATCTGGGAAGTATTTGTCGGTCTTCACTGGACCGATTTCCGATGATTCTGACCGATTTGACGCTTATAGTCACCTTCTTTCATCGTTCTGGATATCATGTCCCGAACTGCGAAAGCCAGAACAGCTTTCGCGACCTTGCGACACTTGTGGCGCCGCCGTGACATTCGGCTTCCCTCAATGGAAGGGTATATAATGCCGAAGTTTGTAGTGTTCTTTACAGTTGCGAGACTTGGCCTGTAAGCGTTGAGAATACCGGGCGACTTTGTGTTCCACCACCGATGTCTCCGAAGTATTGCTCGTGTTTGGTGGGAGCGCCCGACGAGCAATGACTAGGTGCGTCGTCGCATCTTTGCTGCAAACAGTCCTCTCCTGACTGATATGATCGCTCTACGTCGACTTCGGTGGTTTGGGCACGTATTGCCTACCCTTTTTGTGTTTTGTTTGCACTTGCTGGACAAGGCTGGAAGAAACGACGAGGTGGCAGGCAATGACTTGGCATAGAGGCATGAAAAAGTTAGTTTCAGGTTTGGCCTCAGTTGGTGCTTCCCGCCTTCTTAGTTGGGGCTCAAGAGATAAAGATTATTGTTGGTTGGGGACGCTGAGCGACATGGCTCAGGACCAAAGTCAGTTGCGCGAGTGCTGTATGGCCTGTCTGTAGAACCCGTCCCCCTTAAAGATAATCGGGAAACAGCCAAAAATTCACAAAATATGTATGGTGAAAACAAAAAAACAGTTGGTTTGTTTCTAATTTATTATTTTTATCTATTATTTATTCATCTCTCTCTACATATACATACCTTTTTTCTGACTTTCCACTTCATTTTTCCGCTTTTATATTTCTGGTATTGTTGTTTTGGAACTGCAGTTGTTCTTAAAGCAGTGAAATATATATATATATATATATATATATATATATATATAAACATCTCACCAGAATCGAATCTGTAGCAACAGGAGTGTGCATGGAAGCTCTTCGTCGAAGAGTCCACAGAAGAATCGCAACTGTGATTCGTTGATAATTCTTTGTCATTTGGGCTGAGCCAACCTTAGGAACGAGGGCAGAATGCCCCAGGACATACATATGTATATATAGAAGCAGGAAGTAGTATCTGGACGTGTGAACAAAATTTGCTCGGGAGCACAAGACCGGTTTGGCGGTTATTGTCGCTCGTCAGGTATGCGTACCTGGTGCTCTCTTGTTCAAACGTCCACATACTTGTACACTCCGAATTTGTATTTCTCATCAGAATCGAATTTGTGGCATCAGGAGTGTGTATGAAAGCTCTTCGTTGAAGATTTTGTTCACGCATTCGGATACTACTTGCTGCTTCTATATATACATATATATAAATGCATATATGATGCTTACACTGAAGAAAAATTGATGGCCTACACGGGGTTGTAAAATATCTGCTGTTACGTTTTGATCCAAACTGGTTATCGCTACCGGAGGTGAATGATTTAGTGTGTGAGTGAAGTGGCTTTCCGTTTCTTCATCGTGTGGTACCGTTCTCGCTTGGTTTTGCCAGTGACGATCGTTCAAAGTGGCCTGCCGCTCATTGTAAACCAGATTTGGATTATAACACATGTTAGTTAGGCCCAGCTGGAACAAATACGACGTACTTGTACAGTTTTCAAAGCTTCTCTTTTTGAATTCATTTGGGCGGCACTTTGCAGTTGGATTACGGCCATCTTCGGATTTGATTCTTCTGCAAATTTGATGTAGTTGCGGGCCAACAGTGAATCGTTCCGGGTTTTCGCTTCTGTCTAAAGCCCGCATCCGTCGGTGTTGAAGTAGAAGGGCCGTGATCTGACATGACATCAAGGGTTAAAATAAAATGAAGGAGCACAAAGGAAGCTAACTCGCGGGGATTCGGAACTAACAGATGCTCTAAGTACTTGCCAGATTTCTTCGCTCTAAGATAATGTTCGCAACTGAGAGGGAATTTTAGTCAAAATTAGAGTAGGGACGAAGATACTCTACTTCTCTAGAGATTAAATACTATTCTTAAGAATTATACACAGTTATCTTGTACAATGCTCATAGCGTGAAAAGTACACGTTGTGTTTTTATATTTGCACGAGAATCTGAATTTTTCCGTTTTACTCTTCATCACCATATTTCTCGTTGCGGTTAAGTACAATGAAGCACTGTCTCCAACTGTCATATCCGGTGATGTCTGGTCTTTGTCATTGTCCTATATGCAGTCGATTCTCTTGATGGAAGCAGCTGGAAACAGACTCCCATTCTATGCAAACTTTATACTCTGTGATCGTCGCCGATTGCTATTGCTTTCGACTGATCAAACTTACTGATATTAGCAGCGTGAGCATTGATTATACTGAACAAGTGAGTTTTCGTTCTTTCAAAGAAAAGGAATGGTCAATTGCTTTAATTGGTGTAGGAAATATCGTTTACGTAAAATCAACCGCGAAAACTAGCACTATAGACTAACACTCACCTGGCTTACCAGTATTATTGTAAAACAGTGTAAACACCCTTACCAATTACCTTAACTGTTCTGACGTCACAAAGCCAGGGTCATCAGCTCTGGTGATTTCGATCGGTCGCTTCAGATATATTTCAACCTCGCCGTGCCTAATTAAGACAGATGGGTCAGGTAGCCTCAATTCAGTCAACACGACTCTCGTTCACTTGTAATGTTTAAACAGTTTAGGTAAATCTGTTTAGATCATAGCTCCTTGCCTTCAATCACTTCAGCTCGTTGTCTCTTCTTTGGTGTTTATTTCGAGCAAAGCTCCCACTGGCCTCTGAACGTGTCACGAAAATCAAATCACTTTCAGTTTGTCTCCTGACTAGGACGCATGACTGATCATAAATCCGGTTTGTGGTTGGTCAGATTCCTGGTCCTTACGTTATTCATCCGGTACCAAGGGGATTTTCAGTCAGTCCTGTTTTCCAAACATAAGGCCGTGCCATTGTCGTATAACTCATTGTATAAAAACCAAGCAGTCGCAAACAGTTGACATCGCCTCGCAGGCCCCGTTAAATCATGCGAGTGGAGAAAGTTGATTTCCAGTCGATGCTTATTTAGGATACTACTTTATCGGTAAGAGACAATAAATTATGCGACTAGATGTCGTTTTTCAGACATTCTTATGCTCTTAGTCGCGAGTCCATGTGACTTTTCATTAGAATCTAAATTATGAGGAATTGCCGATGAATCCTTGTGACTCTTTAATATACTTGTTACCGATTCACTTGGATTACGGTTTAAGTGAAATTCCAGTAGGAAACTAATAGAAGGGTGCACAATTGTGGGGATACGTGGACACAAGTACAGGATACGAACGACAATAACCACAAAGTCGGTCGTATGCTCTCGAGGGTACTTTTCATCCGAAACACAACTGGCGACAAAAATCTACACAATTTTCCCCAAATCTTTCCATGTTTTTACTTCATGCGCTCCTGCTTTTTATACCATCGAACATTAAGTGAGAAAAAGCAACCAGGAAAGAGGACATCGGCAGGTTAACACCTGTACGAAGTGAGGTGAACAAGTAATTATGTCTGTTATTTGATAGATAGGACTGCCGCTTAAAAAAACAGCTGTGAGGGGATGGTAATTTGATTGGCATTGCGCTTGACTGTGATAGAACTGTCTCTGGTTATCGATGGATGCGCGGTGGTGGGTCGTGCCTGTCAAATCGTGATCAACACAGGCGTAAATGCTATCCGATATTACCATCTTCCGCGGCCAGTTTGCGACTGCGTTATTCCATGGGCTACCGGCTGCCAGCCGACGTAGTGATGTGATTAGAAGGCAGGAGTGCAAACTGAGAAGGTCGTGTCGTGAGTTGTGTTAATCATTCAGGATGAGCGGTCCGAATTCGATAGGAAAGCGAAACGAACTAAATCAGGTGGTATGTACCAAACAAGAAGGACCATTTAAGGCGCGACCCGGACAACTGATAAAATGATGGCATTCGTACAAACGAAGATGCACGCAGTGTCCTATAGATACGAAATATTTTCACTTAATAGAATGAGATTTTGCGCCGGTTGTCCTTCATTGAGCTTGTCGGGACAGATGATCTAGAACTAGGGTTGACTGACGACCCTGCAAGGCCGAATGTAGAAAAGTGATTGGACGTTACGAAACAAACTGGACCACAGTTGTGTATAAAGTTACTGTATTCACTTTACACTGACAATTCCTGATCATGAACAGTAAAACTTACTAAACGGCCCCTAAAGACAGCACTTTGACTGATAATGTGCATGCATTTTAAGGTGAAAAATCAGGATTAGCTGATATAACAGGAACGTTTTTGAGTTTGACTTTCAAATAATTCAAGAAAAAGGCTAGAACTGGGCATAAAATCTCAGCTTTACTTTTTGGATGTTCACGCCGAAGAAGTTTTTTACAGGCTTTCACTACTGCAGTTTTAGGCTCTTCTGAAATAAAAACTTTTGCACAGAGGCTAAAAATAACGTGACACTAAATGACCTTAGAGAATGCTTATGTAAGTAAACAGCCCAGCACAAATGTCTGACATTCCGGAAGTTGTTTCTTTGGACAACTTGTACTCATTCTTTGGTACAACAGTGTAATGGTAAAAGATATTTTGAGAATGGGCGAAGGGAAAATTCCCGTCATCCAAGTGAATGTAAGTTCAACTTCCTGAGTGATCACATCTTGAAATCGTAAAGACCTCTAAAGATTTTTTCAAAGCCCCATTTTTGCAATCTCAATTTATGGAAGACCTCGGACTTCATCATAAAACTATGCTTCTCCATCCGCCTTGAGCGAAAAAGTAAAACCAAGCCACCGCCAAGGACCATCTTTCACTAATCCTCAATATCGGTCGTTTTGCGGGATAATTCGTGACGGTTATAGGTGCATGTTTTTCTGTTGCACTTTCTCAGGCGTGCAATACTATGAAACTATCTTTTATTTAAAAAGGATAACAATAGCAATCTTTTAGTTTCTTTTCACACGAAATCTGCGACCTGTTTGCCAAAATGTCACTACGTTAACCGCTTTGTCAGGGCGGCTCGAGAAATATGCTAAGCAACAACAAAGTGAAATGAAATGAAAATAATTCGTTGGTAATGCTTCTCTGTAGCAACCAAAAACTGTAATTTACTACAAACATTGTTGGTTTTGTTATGCTCGCCTGCAACCTTTGCATGTTGTTCCTACTAGGCTTATTCCACAATCCATTAACATTTTTCTCAAAAGTATTTAAAGTTTCTAGTAAGTATAAAACGTTTATCCGCTGATGGTTAATAATGCCTCACGGTCGGTTAGTAGATTCGTTGAGCATCCGCTTTTATTATACTAATTAGGTCTGTTATATACATAATGTGTACATAAAGAATGTACATTTTCCACCAGGGAAACGCTCCGTGAATAATTCATCATTCCCTGAGTTAATATTCGGGCCTAGACGCGCTGACCAGGAGTCTCAGTTCAGTCTTTACAGACATTAACCTCTCACAAACGTGACCTGGTTTTGATTTCTAAACAGGTGCGCCGGCTCAAATCACCGAACGTGGCCACTCATTTGTGCGTTTTGGTCCAACCACCCGCATGTTCATTTGATCATTCAGTCTCACTTTAAGGCCCCAAAAGAGACGGTTGCCCGGTATTTCTTTGAAATATGGCCATCAGGGATACACATCGATGTAATCGACAGGTACCACGTATTTTTCTTTTTCGACTGGTGGTTAAAAGCTGAACGAACTGGTCTAAAACTACTGACAATTAGCGGCAGTAATCAGGGACAAGAGGCCTCGTTGTGATGTTGCTATGATAGACAGACGTAGACTTGTCGCTGTTGGAAGTCACTAAATGTCGTCAACAAGCGTGATTTGCAGGCTACAGCATTATCTAATGTCAAGCCACATACTGAATAATTGACTGAGCAAAGACTTTGACCAATAAGCCACTTTTGTGAACTACTTAAGGAGAGATTATGGGCGGCAAATGTAAATCAAAAGAAATAGACGGCCACAATTGCACACCGAGTGACAGGACCAAATAGTTCAGTGAACATTTGTCATTGTTCTGAAGTAGTCAGTTCAGCTCAGTTTGGACGACCATTGACCTCGCACGAGCATTTGCTGTTTGTGTTTGCTATCTCGAGGCATCATCTGCTCAAAATAGAAAAACGACGCGGTATAACGAAAGACCGACGGCGGAATAGTGAGTTTAAGTGTTGTACAAGAGAAGAAAAGTTTCGAATGCAAGAACGCCACTGACTGCGGCACAAAACAATATCATCTATTGCTTCCAGTCGCTGTGTCAGAGTATCTCGTGGACTCCAACCCGGCAATCTAGCCAGCCCGTTGGTTGAAGGTTTTATACTTTTTACCCATTTCATCGACCAGCCACCCGGAACCATCCTTCAATCATCACCTGCCTCGAAGAACAGCGCACAAAGAGTCAAACGTTATGTGGGTAGGCGCAAAACGTTCCCAACTTATTATGATTTAGTGCCTCTTCTGAAGACTGGATACTAGCAAAAGATACTTTACACTATACCTCAGTTGCTCACAAAAGTATCCCACCGTATTCTGCCGATCTTACGAAGACAACGGTGCTCAAACACCATTGTCTTCACATATTTACTCTCAACGGCCATGTTTCAGAGCGGTAGAGCACTACCGACGGCTGCCAGTTATACGCGACCTTTGATCGATAACTGAGTGTTAACGCGTTGCTGTTGTCTCGAATTAGCAAAAACCAATCTGGTCGTCTGTATGCGCGAAGACATTTCATCTGATACACGACCGTCTGGTAAGATACAACGGCCCAAATAACTAAATCTGTTCATCGCATCCAACTGCTTTCCTGCAGGAGCACATTTCGGCTCTGAGCCAAACCAGTCCTCCAACAATATTTTACTCTTTGAAGGTGCAAAATGCATCCAAAATATACCTACGCTATCGTTCAGACGATAGAGAAAAACCTGCACCTTGGATTCCCACCCAGTAGCACAACATTGTTAGCACAGGTTCCTGTCTGAGCAAATACCAATGCCATCCTTCCCACATGAAGATATGACTATCTCTATAACCATTTCAATGATAAGATCATAAACAAAAGGTGATAGAGGGCAACTCTGACGAACGGCAGTTCTCTTGGTGAATTGGGTTGGAACATCGCCATGAGGGTGGACTCGGCTTCGGCTATTCACATACGGAGACGGTGAGTGAAATGAATTTCTCTGGCGCACCTCTTAGAAACTGCACGAGCGGCTGAATCAAAGGCCGATTCTAAATAAAGAAAGAGAAATAGCGGGTCTATGAAACATATGTCCACTTCCTAAGATCAATCGCGAAGTGAAAACCCGACGGCGATGGAAACCGCCTTCATTTTTTTTCCGAGAGTACTGGATAATTGGCGCAGGGTGATGCCCGCGGGCAGTTTGGATGTGATGTTTACTAAGCTAATCCCCATGGAGACCTGTTATCTTTCCTGTAAATCGGCACGATCACCTATCCACATCAATCCTCGGGAATCTGTTTCGTTGGCCAGATTGATCCTAGTTTTTTTAACTTCGATGTTAGCACTTTGTCACCATTCTTGACGATAGATGGCGACAGTGCAAATGGTCCAGTTGCCCTATGCCTTTTAGGAAAGCCATCTCGTTCATTACCATTTCCGATAGAGCGCTGGTATCCATCTACATTGTTTCACTTGTAGGCATAAATGGAAGGTCCTCGGCAGCTTTGGCCTAACTGAACTGCACTTTAGAGTGATCCGCCCAACGCTTCTGAGAATGAGTCAATCTGCCATCGGATCCTTCAATCACCTTGCTTACGATCGGCCTCCGTAGACCAAGGTTTCTAATCAGTCGTTAGGGGTTGCAATTATTCCCGACAGCCGCATCCCTTTCTATTCCTCGACACTCCCACCCACCACTGCTGGTGGTCATTTCTTATACTCCTGGTCAGTTGATGTCTCTGGGATGTAGTGTTGCATCCAGAGGACGGATCTGAGAGCATCTGACAATGCAACTGATGTCAAGGATATCCATCGTTTCTGGGGTTTGTGGCATGGGGCGCTGTGCGGCGGTTGCCGTTGAGTGCAGAGCTCATTTGATCGCTCGGACCCTGGAAATTTTGTTGCGACCACAACTGTTTTGAGAACTCTGACTGGAATTGTAGTAGGTAATTATTGCCTAGACTCAGCCGCGCTGGACGGTTGGCTTTTTGCTAGTGTGACCACGAACTAGGCGCAAACAAGACTTAGCTAAGACCGCATCAACACACAGCCAGCTAAACTGCCTATTGAGGCGTTTGATCCAAGAACCGAGCCATTGTTTGCTGTGAATACACCCTCCATTTCTACCGTGACGCTGATGCATCTAAGCTTAAAAGTCTGCAACTGATACTAAAGCAACTGTTACTTCCATTTTTGGCTACTTTGGCTCATTAACTTTTGCAATACTGTTTAGGATTCCTTGTAATTTGACTTTCCAGACGTCTATGTATCTATGTTTCTTAGCTTGGCAGTTGACAGTTATGTTCTGTTAGACTCACAAAATCATCAGAAATCCAGTGTCTTTAGGGAATATTGGGTCTAGAACCGTGAGAAAAATGTGTTTTCAAATACACCACCACTTTGATATGATCTCAGTGTTTTTGTAGGTTACCGCGTGAAGGAATTTCCAGTTCATCCAACGGTTCCTGTCCACATTTGTTGTAAACATGTGAGTCATACACAAATCGCACAGATAACCGGGTTTGCCATTCGCCTTGACGGAAATTGAGGTGCAAATAAAATCTCATTGAAATTAGGTTGTTGGTCGTCTCTATGACAATAAAAGAGTGGAACCAATAGCTCTGGACAGAACTGCAAAATTTGTAGCTCACTGAGATTTGGTTGTAACTCTGTTGACTCCACTGCCAATTATGTCCACTGAAAAAGGTAAAATCAACAGCCACTTTCCATGAGGAGTCCTCCGTTGTTACTGAGCGAATAATAAGTGACTGGTTTGCTGATGGACATTATTGCAGTTACGATTCGAGGTAAAAATGAGTAAAGTCCCTCTTACTAAACGCATCATTTAGATGATTCAATTGATTAAGTTCAGAGGATACTAGACTAAGTATATTCAATCCTTAATTACGTTAAAAGCAATTATCACCTGACCACAAACGAATATATTTAATGCAATACTAAAGAAACCACTAACAGTGCCCACTGTACAGTGTAATAACCTTTATCGAATAACATTCAAAATTTTTCCCCGCATCAGCCGCTAAAGACATGGCGGCACGTCAAAGTGTATTTGAATGTATATATATTATATAAAGGATACATATCAAAACCGTCTTTGTATAAGTAATAAAAAAACCGCAGTGTGATAACTATATTGAGAACCTTTGAAGTGATTTTACTCCAAAGTTACAGGTATATGTATATTTTTCCCGTTAGTCAACTTACGTCTTTCAGTCGTAATTCTCTAACTACCCCTAAGGAAATAGGACACGCGAGTATGTTATTTCGAAGGTTTCGTGCTCTATGAAAATATTAAATAGACGCGCCCATTTTCGCGCGTAAAAATACTTTTCTTAGGAGTATTCATTCACGTGCACGCATACATATGCATGGGTTTGTAAAAGCCTGAATATGTCACCTAGCCTGTGAGCACTCATGGGTAAAAACGAGCATCAAGGGCTATATTGTTCGAAGAATACTCATGGATCAGTCGGTATTTTCTAAAACACCAACTGCCTGTTATGAAATATATTGGTCACAAGTAGCCATGTGGATGTTTGTTAATTAGTAAATTCAAGAACGTGATTTGACTGATTGTCCGTTTTTATTATACTTCAACTATACGTTACGACGTACTCATGGTATACTATATTCAATGCATATAGGTCAGTGTCACTGGTTTGCTGATTGGCATAAAACACGTGTGGGTAACCATACTAGCGGAGAGAGCTCTCGTACAGGGATCGCGTGTTGGATGCAAGGACAAATCCCATTGGCTACTTCAGCGGGGCGACAAAGAATGTTCTTCTTCCTGTCAAACCCATAACCTATTACACCATAAAGATAAAATGTAATCTTCGGATCACTTTTTGCCATCACTTGAACCGGGATAAAAAAATCGATCTTGCTTTCATCACTAACTTTTCAAGTAGGAGACAATTAATAAGGGACTTGCTTAAAGATGCTTTGACATACTGTTACATTTCTCGGATGAATTCATCCGAAATACAGTAATGTATTTTCTTGTCATAATGACTTTTAGTTATTTTGAAAGTTATGCAGATATACGTGGAGTTTGGGAGCATCTTGGAGTTCAAGCTTGTTACAGCACATTCGCGCACTAGTTGCCAAAACTTACTTTCTTTTCTATTTCATATTCATCCTTGGTTCTTATTATCTCAGCTGTAGGCAGATTAATTCGGACGGCACAGATCGCAGTTTCTCGAGCAAACGGAGGGTTACGTTCGCAGAAATATATCGGATTCACTCCGCATGTGGGCATCAGCGATATTCTAATACTCTTTCAACTTGTTAGATACAATTTTACTTCTTTCTTGTGATTGCCATATAAAGTTCTTGCAAAAATAAGTTGGCGGATCCTCGTCTACAGTTGAGCACGGACTCGATGGTTTCGTGTCGAATATTGAGATTCAAATTTCGAAGAATCTAACACGTTACATGAAATAGTATAATACCGACGCAATGTTCCTCCAGTTATTTTCTCTTTTGAACGCTGAGCACTCATTTACCACAATATTATTTAATTTCATCGGATAATATCGGTGCAAAATCTTTGCCGGTAGTGTGCCTTTATAAACTGACCTGGTATTTAGGCCTAACCATAGGTTAAACTAACCACCTAATCTGTTCGTTATTATTCACAACCCCCAAACTCAAAAGCCATCGTGCAACATCTCTTGGTAAACCCGCCATTTTCCGTTGCTACGGCCAACTGTTCGTTACGACCTTGAATACCTAGTCCCAGTTAGATTACAAGACTATACGGCGAGATGCTTGATTGTCCAGATTCTTGCAACGAGAGCTTCTTGGATCTAACGATGCTCCGACAACAGCGGGGTGGAAACTCTCTTCTTACGGGGGGAAACAATAAATGAGGTGTTTTCCTCTTGACCATCTCCTCAAGCGCACAATGCAAAACTTTCTTCTACAAATACAGCTGGCCATGCATTTTCTGGTACTTTTTTGAATTCGCGCACCAACTCCATCTAGACCGCATCTTCTGGTAACTTATCCCAACCATTCACCACCCGTGTGGCGAAAGATTTGCCCCTCAACCCGTGTTCTCGCACAATCCTCTTCCCATTACCTCTAACTGTTTGTTCCCCCTTATCTGGACTAGGGCTCTCCGGTGGCCCCCTTATCTCGGCCGGCTTCTTAATTATCTTGAATTTCGGTATTTATTCACCCCTTTCCATAAGTCTTTCCAAAGAGTACGAGCCAAGCGTCTCTGCCTGTGCGCATATCCCCTGTTCATCAAATACCCAACTCACGGTGCAATATTACATTGAACCTATTCCAGCATTTTACTTTCTCTTACCACATACGGTCTCCATGCCAGGACACAGCATTCCAAGTGCGGCCGGACAGACGCCTCGGACGACGGCAGAAGAACGGTAGGCTTCCTGGATCCTACAGTCCTCTTTATATGGCGCAGGGCACCCATGCGTTCTTGGCTGCCTTTTGACACCGCAGACTAGGTTTGAAGTTGGCACTCGCTAATACCCCGAGCTCCTTTGCTTATTGCGTTTGTTACATCGCGATCTGATGCCCAGGCGGACCCATGTGGCGAAGGAGACTTGCTTTTCCTTCTACGAGCTGCTGATATTTGCTTAGGTTAAACTCAACTTCGACAAATTGTAAAATTCATCCAGGCCCCTCTGGACCGCCTTACTGTTTGCTGCCACTAATAGTTTGTTGCCATCGAACATGAGTCACGGATTTTCCAAGTCATTGGCCATGTCGCTGACATACGTTAAGAAGAGCAATGGTCCAAAGGCAGGCCCTGAGGTACCCCGCTGTATAGCAATCCTCTGTCCGATAGACACTCCTGGACTCACTCTGCAAGGTCTACCCTTCAGACGTTGTGCTACTCAAGTACTCACTTTGGCATCAAATTCAAAATTCCCCACTTTCTAGTCAAGAAGCCTGTGGTTCACGGAGTCAAAGGCCTTCTGAAAGTCCAGATGGCAGACTTCTACTCTTTCGCCCCTGTCAATCCTGTCTGTTGCTTCGTCCAGGAAACTTATGAGTTTGGTCAGACACGAGCGTTTGTGCCAAAATCCGTGTTGATTCACCATTAATTTGTTGGTATCCAGGTGATTGACTACCCTGCAGTGAATGGCCCTTTTAGGAGTCCTCAGCACAATAGATGTCAGACTCACCGGTCCATAGCTGCCACAGTTATTCCTGTTCTTGCCTTTATGAACCGGCATGATTGTCGACGTCAACCGGTCCGCGGCAAGCTGCCCCTCGTTCGGCGGTGCATTAAAGAGTTAGGTGAAAGATTTCAGCAGGACCTCTGCCAGCGGCTTTACTATCGCTATGTGGATCCCATCACGTCCTGTTGCTTTCCATCTGCCCATTTTTTCAGGCTATTGCACAGTTCTTCCTTCGTGAGCACTCCGTCCGTCATCTCCACCATACGGGTGACGGGGCTAATGTCTGTCACTTTGTCCATTGATCCCGCCGGTATACTGCTCGGAAAAGTTCGAACAAATAGTCAGCTTTCTTCTGACTGCCGGTCGATCTACATCTATAGTGGTTTTTCATTCCGCATACGGCCTTTCATAAAGCCGCCTTAGACTGCACATAACTATAATAGACTTTGGGGCTGCGTTTAGCG
>LUCM01008331.1:27233-48573 GCA_008360955.1 Fasciolopsis buskii
CCAAAGGCTTTGGTTGAGAACCCTAATCGTTCTTCTGCTTAGCGGCTGGACTCCCTAGCAGTACCCGACCATTATTTCTCATGAGTTACACGCCTACAAATAATTCCATACTGCATCGGTCGTCGCGCAGGATAATCTGGACCGCGCTGTCCATTTGATCGAGCGGACTAGGCAGTGATAAGTATGCTACTACTCAGAATTCCCTCTCTTTTATTCAACCAGTCTATTCTTTCCTCAGCCAATCTATTTGCCCGCTCTGTCTACCCATAATGGCCCCTTTGATAACACATCCGATACTTGCGACAGTTCATTGTCGAACAGTGTCGTGAGTGGTTTTCAATTTGCTAACTCACATTTTCTCAAGCCTCATCAGCCTCTGAATCTCAGCTCCTTCAATTTGCGCACTCTGATGCAGGCTGGTTAACAGGCATGTTCAGCTCTGATAGTGGACTCACTTTCGGTTGATGTCTGGTGCGTCAGTGAAACAAGAATTCAGGATTCGAGTAGAGTAATTCAATTCAGAAGGCCAAATGTCTCGTCAAGATAAATCCGCCCACTTCATGAGACGAAACAGCTCAAGCAGTCGGTCATCGTGATGTGGAAATAGTTTTGAATGAGAAGTCTGAAACGATTCTTTTGGACGGATTTTCGGTTAGCAGTCGTTGGTGCGCCTTAAGATTTTGAGGAGCAGCCGGCTTTCGGAAGGATAGTGGGACTAAGCAGAATCTGCTTGTCATCTGGCAATATGCCGTAGCAGACTGCAGCACTGGATGCACAGAAAAACGAGTTTTATGACGATCTCGTATTCCTTGTTTGGAGGAGTAAAGACTCTGACGTTGTAGCTGTGACAGGTTATTTTAATGCATAAGTTGGAAAACTGAGTGCCTCGCAGGCCTGTTTATGTGCTGGTGCGCCTTGCTTGCTCAGCGAATACAACTGTGCAGGGCTTCTCCAATACTGTATAGACAATAATTTATACCTGTATACCAGGAATTTCCGACACAGTCCGCGTCGCACGGCCATTTGGCGCTCTTACTCTACATGTTGTCTGAGCCAGGTCGACCATATTGCAGTAAGTTACCTTTGGCGCGATTCTCTCCAGAACTGTAGATCGTATTGGATCACGTATGTCGATTCGGGCCATGCATTAGTTTTAACGCGATTTTCGCTTCATTTCAATGGCCGTCGACGCAGGCCACAAGCCCGATTGGCCACCGACGGTCTGTCTGATTCGGCCGTTCACAACAGCTGCGACCAGGAACCATCCAAGGGACTGAGAACTCCGACGAGCGGTTGCTTGGACGAGCAATGCGATCAAATCAGGCAGACGATGTATTTGGCAGCAGATTTCGCCCGTGGTCCTAGATATAGCGTTCATCAAGGACGTTGGATCTCGCTAGGGTTGCTGGGTTTAGTGCAGCGAAAACGCCAATTGCCTAACTGCAAGGAGGTGAATAAGATGCGTCGACAGCTGCAGGGTCAGTTGACGATCAGCCTTGAGAATAACCGACAACACTGGTGAGTTAAGATATCCGAATAGATGGAAGTAGCGGCCGCCTCAGGTAACAATCAAAGATTGTTTAAACTTATACGTGATAGCGGTGGGCGGCGAACGTCGGCTAGTGAAGTCGTGTGCGATAGGAATGGAGAGCTCCTCTGTGATAAACAACAAAGACTAGCCATTGGGCAGATCATTTCAAGGATCAGTTTAGCTGGTCACAGGCTAACGTATTTAATACGACAGCGGCAGCTGCGAATCGTTGGCAGGTGTCTCTTCATCTGACCCGGAAGTAGTGGAACTAGAGTGGCATATTCGAATTTCTTCCATTTCTTTTAAATCTAGGTTGAAAAGGCTAGCTGGAGTCACTCGGCTCTTTACTTCATGATATTTGGGACGATGAGCGTACTCCGTTATCGTGGTGAGTCACTTATTGTATCCATCTTCTGGAAGGGAGCACGGGTGACTGTAGCAATCACTGTGGGATTGGTTTAATTCCGATGGTTACCAAGGTCTTTGCGTCATTTGATACCTGTTGATGAGAATAACATCCGCGAACAGCAGACCTGATTTCGCCCAAGTCGAGGTTGCATCGACCAGATATTCATTCTTCGCCAGTTGCTGGGAGCCTAGCCACGCAGACCGCCGCCCTATGGTCGTAGTTTTTGTCGACATAAAAGGTGCTTTCGACTCAGTTGATCGAACATCAATGTTCGTGAACCTGTTTCAAGCATTGTGCTTGCATACTTATGGTCGCATGGTGATATACAATGAACCATCAAGTTCATTCGAAACGACCAGGGATGTTCGACAAAGGTGCCCCGTCTCCCCATTCCTGTTTAACTTCGTCACGGACGAGTTAGTTGACGGTCTCCAGGATGTAGCAGTCGAACTGGGAAATGGAGAGAAGCTGTATGATTTTGATTGCGCAGATGACCTCGCGTGGCTGTTCGAATCCGCGGACCATGCACAACATGCACTCGACAGATTCTCGAGGTCTCTAGCTCACTTCGGCATGTGATTTGTACCTTCGAATTACAAAATGCTGTTACAAGACTGGACGACAGTAGTCCCGAACTTGATATTGGATGGAGAGAAACTGACGATTGTAGATCGTTTCACGTACCTTGGTAGCTGCGTGTCGAACGATTGTAGCACGACAGTAGAGGTAAACACGCGTTTATCGAAGGCTCGAGCAGCTTACGCTGGACTGAAGCACCTGTGGCGTCGGCCTGATATTTCAATGAAGTTGAAAGATCGTGTGTACTGTGATGCAGTGTGTTCAGTTCTGTTGTACGGTTGCGAGACGTGGAGTATGCGTGTGGGCGATGTTCGTCGGTTGGAGGTTTTCGACAACCGATGTTTACGTAGTATGGCTAGGATTGGATGGAGTGACCGGGTGAGTAATATTGAGGTTAGGAATCTGGTATTGGGTGTCACTTCTGAGAATAGCTTGTTTCGGCATATGAAACTTAGTAGACTGCGCTGGTTGGGTCACGTTTTGCGTATGACGAACACTCGTCTACCATACCGTGCCCTATTTTGTGTTCCTTCCAAGGAATGGAAGAAGCCATGTGAAGGCCAACAGCTGACGTGGCAACGTGAAATGAGAAAATGTACAGCGAAGTTAGGTAAAGTAGGTGTCTCACGTTTATTAATTAGAACGTCATTTTTGCCAGTGGCTTTGTACATTGTTGCTCAATTCAACTGCTAATAAAATAATAAAAATTGTTGATGTGCAGATATTGGGTGGCTCATGGATTTGTATCTCTAGGGTTGAGACCACTTCATCACGATTTTTTTCTAACTTCATCATTTCTATATCCAAAGGTCTATGCAACGCAGTACGATACAGTTCGGTGTGTACCCAAAGTAGCTATGGCTAAGAACATCGGTATTATCAACGTATATTTTACTTTCTATTTTTCATCTTTACAGAATTGTCAGTTAGAGGCGTGTCATAGCGCGGTCATCTCATCGACGCACTGGATTGTATGGGTATTTCTCGTTTTGCTGTGCGTTGGAGCTTGCGTTCTGGGTGTTAGCCTGTGGCGTGGGTGTACTCCTTTGCGACTGGGCTATCGGCGACACTTTACACCATCGCTTCGGAGTACAAGATTCAGCCATCCTGGTTCCGTACGATTTACGAAATCCGAAGAATCCTCTTCGGCGTATACAAATGGACAAGCAGCTCAGGCTGCATCTGAAAGTGGTATTTCACTGTCTGATGGATCAGAAAATAAACAATCAAAGCTTCTGCAAGTAGAGCCGGAACTCAATAGTCGCGCAC
Organism: Fasciolopsis buskii; assembly: GCA_008360955.1. Taxonomy (NCBI): domain Eukaryota; kingdom Metazoa; phylum Platyhelminthes; class Trematoda; order Plagiorchiida; family Fasciolidae; genus Fasciolopsis; species Fasciolopsis buskii. The sequence goes on from LUCM01008331.1 coordinate 31,022, forward strand.
CGGGGGATAGTCAGGATCATAGCGCTATTCGGTTTGCCAAAATTGCCAAAATTGGAGGCTACCCAGCTGCCTATCACAACTCGATCTACACGACACTCCCAGAGATAGCACCCGAAGATGAATATGATCCAGAAGCTTGAAAGTTTCCGTTTTTATGCTTATCTTTTTCCTTGTGGCTACTCGTTTTCTACATCTATCATTATTCCTGTTCCGCATCTCTAACTCTAAATATCTTATTCTGTCGTAGATTCTGTTCCAAGTACTGTAACTCAACTCACCATATCGTCTTTCTGGATCAGTATACGAACTCCGATTGCCGTCACCGAGATGTCAGTGCGCCTTCTCACCGACACTCTGTGGAAATCTCTTTAACTTTGAAGATGACTGTACTTACTCGTTTTATCGTTGGTTCGTTAGTTTTTACACTGTACCGGATTTCATCTCATTTGTTTGGCCCCTGGTGAAGAGTCGCTTATTTTCCATCGCTCAATAGCTTTGGTTTTTACAGTCATTCGTGGTTTTCGTGATTTATTTGGCTGTGCTTTTTCACAATCACAAGAATTTTGAATCGCCGCTTCATATCCCTTCTGATTTATCTGTTTTCCATCTTGCTATTGCTTGCTACGTTAAATGTCCGCATCTATTAGATGGTTAGGGTTTTCAAATAGTAGACCCATCCTAGGATACATGAATGGTTTTGTTCAGCTAATGATCATGTTACTATGTCCCTTTACCAAAATCACACCCGACGGGAATACATGTTATCAAACTTGATCGTAAAGGGGAAGGAAACCGAAATTCCCCATAGTCATCCGAGATGTTTTTATGTGCCTAAAAACCGTCACCTTTCTAACTGCATGCTGGAGGACAGATAGTTCTACCTTTAAGGGGAGGCCAATTGGGTATGTCAAAGGGGCAAGGCCATTTTTCTTCGGTGTGGTAAGTCATAAAAAATTAGGCGCGACTACATTCAGAAGAACAAGACTGACGACCAGATTTCTCTGACGTCAGTTGAACAACATAGGCTTGGAATTGGGCCAAATACAAGCCGAGAACAAGCATGGAATCAACCAGGTACCCTAGTCCGATGACTGGTTGAAAGTGGTCTGATTTTGTGACGCACCCAGAGGGGAGCGGGGACGGCAATCTGTATGAATACAAAAAAATCGACAGTGAGTCCATTAGACAGAGGGCAATCAGCTAAAGAACCCTATCTGTATGGACCATTTGATCGTGACAAATAAACGAAAACGTCCTGTTAAGCGGCCGGAAGCCATTTGATCGATCTCGCTTGATTAGGAGGGCCGGGATTAAACCAGAAACGAGACGACTGACTGAAGGTGGTGACCGCGAAAACAAGATTAAAAAATTACATTTCCCACAACTTAAAGCCATTCGTCTAATGGAGTCTTTTGAAACGTAACGAGTCTTATAGAAGCTGACTGCTACAAACCTTTTTGAACGACGAGTTTGCAATCTGGAGTTACATTCTTAGAATGATAAGTGTCATGTGGCTGAACGATTCTGCTGTTATCTACATTATTGTCTTGCATGACTTGCGTAGAAGTCCACTGAAGTGTGATGCCTTATTTTGGTTTTGTCTTTCCTTCTTATGAAGGCTGATCGGAAATTCGGTGCCAAGGCGCTTTTCTCAAAATGGTTAGTATGGTCGATCTACAAACAAAATATTGCGAAGGCCTAGAACTTTTGTCACGATATCGTTGGATCCCATTTTGCAACGATGAGTGAAATAAATATGCGAGTCCGTTGAAGAAACACGATCTGGAGACCGTCTTTTACTTTCTTATATTTCACGGTACCTTCTATTAGTTTTTTCTCGGTTTTACGGTCGCTGACTTTAGCGCATACTTAATTCACCGTCCGTACTACTTACTTCCATCCTAACATATAATCGTTAATATGCTTTGTGAACCACAACCGCTCATGCTTTCCAATACATCTCAGTATTTTTGTGATTTTAAATCTTGAATAAATTTTTAATCTTTATGCAAATATCGGTGGCCTTGTGCGTTTATTGTTTAATTTACGATCCGAAATAAGGTTATTCACATTAATAACGATTACATTTGCATCAATTTTTTGGAGTTAATTTCTGTTTTTTTTTTGCTGCTGTGCTCAAGTATTTATCTATTATCTACCCCTTTATGAACTGAAATGTTGATTAGCTTTATGTAAGTCAATTCAACACGGCCAGGTATTTTGGAAGTAGGGGTTGCGTTGTAAGTTACTTCGTAAACACTTTAATAATATAATGTTTTTTTTGCGTAGATATATATGATTTCTACTCAGCATCGTTAAATTCCGTCGTGACATCCTCGGAGTCCGTAGTTTTTTCTTTGTGGTTTTTCTGACTGCTTTCTTTTTTTTCTCCCTCCGTAGATCCTTTAACGCGAAAATCATACTGCGAAGTTCTAAATTGTCCAGGTTGCGGACTGATATCAGGCTGATCTTGTAATGTTTGGGGGAAGGTGATTATTGGATGTCCACAACAATTCCGGGAACATCTGTAGGCTTTAGGAATGTCCTCGCTGTCTTCGTCCTCCGATGAAGAAGAGGAAGAGGATGGTGATGAAGACGAACTCAGAGTAGACGACTGGCAACGTTCCACCACAATGTCCGGATAGACACCACAACAATTAACTCGTCTGCGACCCATACAGGAGTTGATCACAGTACCTTCCATCCACTGAATTCTGGACGTACGCATTGGTACTGTTGAGCTAACGGGATTATCCAAGTTTCCAATGTCGGTTGAATTATTTCGTCCTCGTAAAAGTAAAGACTGCAATCGGGCCATGCAAAAGAATTCATTCGTTGATTCAAAATATTTGTTTTATGGGTGTTTCGACTTTTTTCTAAACATGATACGTCTTGGTATGATTACTTAGCATTCGGCGTTTAGTTTGTACAGTGATTTCGAAATGCCGTGCAAATGTTTACCTCGAATTTTGGGCCTAAATGGGTAACATGTGATAGGAAATTAGTCACGAGAGCATATCTTGAGTCGGTGGTACTGGGACCTAGCCACTACTTTGCCAAGACGTTAAGAATCGGTACCGGATGTAGTTACTTTGGCGTTTGCTACTATGAGCATTCGAAGCAATGGATGCATCAGCGATTTTATCGGTATGCAAAAAAATGGCGGATATTTTGTTAAAATCACGGACGATTAATTTTGGTAAGTAGCGCTTCTAAACTGCTTACATAGGTCATTTCCCGTTGATTAACTAGCGCTTACGAATAGACGACCCCAGTGTTATGGTCAGTCGAAAATTTGTTGACCAAATATCCACTTTACACAACGTGTTAGAACATAAATTCCCCTTTCTTCCTCTTATTGTGCCGATCTACAGAGCACCACCCAACTCTAGCAGTACTCTTATTGGGGAATTAATTCGATAATTTCACTCGCCACTTCCATTTGCTGCATCCAAACAGCTGAATTGAAGCTCGCTTTCTGTTACTATTTACTGGATTTCCTCACGAGAAGCGGTGTTTCTTAGAGTTGCTCTGTTTCATCTTATGTTCTGAAGTTTGTAAGTGGAGGTACTATGATTGAATCTCTGCCTTTATTTAGAAGTAGCACTGATATTCTTCAGGCTATAAACTTTTTCCCTTGGCGTAGGAGGACAGTGTTGCTGTTTTCAGTAATGCATCGGGCTAATGAAAATGCGCGGGCATCGAGTACAATCAGTGCCCCAATCTTCTTTAACCCATCTCATGTAATATACTCGTGCTTGGGTTCTCACTGTGCATAGGCCCCTCTGAATCAGACACCAGTTGCAGATAACGTTCCAACAATCGGAATTTCTAACCTCTGACCTTTCTGTCACAGTTTTTCACACAACTGCATTCGATTTTCCCAAGTGCATGGGATCCGATTATAGCATTAAACATGGGAAAAGATGTTTCTTTTGAAGTCCAGGGTTTCATTTCTTCTCAGACCCTTATCGCTCTTGGGAGGTGGTTTTGTTGACACAGACCAAGAGACATGTAGCGAAAAACTGCAAATCAGTTGATCTATCCCGTGACTTGGTCTGCTTTTTGTACGAGTCGTCTTTTTTCGCTGGGAGCAGACGACCTGTCAGCTTCAGATAGTTTGGTTTCGTTCGCATTTATTGCTCTCCCATTGTTGAATTTGATAAAATAAAATAGTATATAGCAGTTTTCCCTGGAGTTAGCGTTTTCCTCCATAAATACTCCTGCAGATGACATTTATTTATTTCTGGGACGTTACAGCACCTTTATATGGTCGGTGATATTGTTATCTCATTTGCATGATGGAAATTCCAGTTGGATGAAACAGCTTAACACAGACTTGTTTGAACCCTTCGCTGAGTCGCAGACAAAGACCTGGTGAAATTTAAGGGGAATGTTCCAAACTGACCTCGAATTTTGTATGCTTATTTCCATGTGTCACCCAATCTGAGTTCGATACCGACCAGAAGAGAAAAGAAGCCAGCTGGCATAATACTGTCTCCAGAATTTTAGGGGCGACAAGAGATAGGAATCACTGACGTAGTACGTGGCGTTATTGTCTTGAAGCTTTACTCCTTTTATCATCCGATACTCATCCCCTCGACTTCCTTCTCTATCTTGGTTCTTGAATAGGCGGTGGTAACTGGTATCGGAGCAAACTAGTGAATGACTAATAGCCGTAAACACTGAAAATAAGCTTAACTACAAGGATTGAAACCAAAGGAACTTTTAAACGCACCTCATTTGTAGGTAGCTCATCTGTTGAGATCAGTTAGTTAGTTCGTTTCAGCGTAATGTTTGGTATGATTCGTCCGTTACTAAATGGGGGCTAAATTATGCTTGGGAAAAATGCCGATTTTCAATGCGGCCGAGGTTTTACTGACGGGTTTTCTTTCTGCCAACATTGACACGTTCCGAAGGCCCATGACGCCTCTTTTTATCGTTCTAAATGCGACATTCGATTCACTCGGTCGTGGAGTTTTTGGTACTGCCTCTTACCTGAATATGTACTGGAGAAGTTCACTTTATCCTACCCACCGTTGTGTTCGAACGACCGAAGCCGAATTTGCACTTACGGCCGTTTTTCACCCGGGTTCACTACAAAAAATGTTCATCGGAGTTGCTTTTTCATTTTTTCTCGCCTTTCTCACTGAGACAGTGGAAATCCTCATCATACTAGCGAAGTGGTATTGATATTTGCTCAAACAGCAAAATTGTTTCAGAATATGCGTACGGTGTTGGGCTACTGCACTAAGGCCCAGAGAGTTTACAGGTTTCCGAACCCATGAGCCGTAATATATGTTCGTGCTTGATTTTGCAATTTCGTAATGTAAAATGCTGTTGAAAGGCTGTATTAACTTAAAACGAAATCCGGACCTAAAACAGAATTGGGTGAAGTTACAGTAAGGTTATACGGTACGGCAACATCACACACTGGCCGGTGAACTCGAAAACTACGGAGAAGCTCACTTGGTCCCGCTAAACCTCTACCGTATTCGAGCGAGCTTGCCACGAATGATTACCATCGGGAGTGTCTTCGTTTGGATTGCATCCGGCTCCCATGTTGTGTATATCGTTTCGTCAGCAAGCAAACGATCTGCTTCCCAGTATATGGGGTTCTGTCTCAGCCAATGCCTGTGAATGTTGGGGTTCCAAAGTTTTATACTCGTGCACGCCATTTTCCTGATATTCACTAATGGACTAACATTAACGTCCAGTCCTCTTCACTGTTTTCCGATGGTGCCACCTCTCCTTCGCCCCCCTCCCTGCTTTGCTAGGGGTCAAACAACTATCAATATGGATCACAACCGTATTGTTCTTTGTTAAGCACTTGCTTCAGATCTGGGATGAATATTCGTTTGGGGTCTAACGACTTATCCTGTGTCAGCGCTTCCAAAACTTGTCTGTTTTACTGAACCCTCTCCATTATTCTTTCTAATTAAAATTTGACTCATTGTCTCATCCCACGAGCCTGTTTATAGATTATTCTCTGTCTCAGTCGCCGTTTGTGTCAACTTTTACCTCTCATGCTATGCTTAGAGTAGGTTTTCTACTCCGCACCAGACAATTTTCTACATCCACCCGCCTTCTTTCGTACGACGCTCGATTCCGCCTGACACTTGAATGTTGCAGCCATGTATGGAAAGAAGCTTCGTCTACCACTTTTCCTTTTCTTGGTGAGGTTCAGCGGAAGGCGGTTCGGTTGACCAGTGATTACTTGGGCATCGCCTTCCACTTGCATCACTAACTCTCTCCCGTTGATGTTAATACTTCTTCTGTTCTTAACCACCCGTTCTGGCAGTTTTCCTTCCCATGAATTTATTTCGTCCATTTCGCATTCAGGTGGCCCGTCACTTGTCAATTCTCCGTCCATATATGTCAAACTTCCTTATTGTAATCTTCCTTCAATCTCTGATCTACAAGATCTCAAACACTGTTCGTCCTCCCTTATTTTCTACAGCCTACAATGTTTTTGTTCCTTAAAGCAAAGTCAACAAGCTGAATCCTCGTAAATATCCCCTTTTATAGTGTTTCTTTTCACTACGAGATTTCTCGTTTTTATCGTAAATCACTTTGTGTAGTAAAATATGAACGCCTATTTGACCGAAGATCCAAATCCAGCCGCTAAGTATCCCAGGACTAACTACAAGTTACCAGTATCGTTCAAGTCGGCTTATTTTATTTTAAGACGACGTTATTTTTCGAAGTCGTAGGAACGCCCTCCCTGCGGTCTACTCGATTTTAACCTCGTTCCGTTCCTGACTAAGTAGTAAAATCCACGAAGATCATTCGGTGTTTCAACTCTACAGTTATGTTCAGATACGTGTATGAGTTACGTTGTTCCTTGAGCAGTCGTAAAGAGCTTCGTTTTATAAGCCTTGTATAAGGTGCAGAACTAGTTGAGGACTATCGGAATCCTGCCGTGGATCGACAACATCGTCAGCAAATTTGACGGCTCAAATTCAAGATTTGCGCCAGTGTTGAATTCGTGGAAAGTTATTGAGAGCTTGTAGTTGAAAAAGAATAAATACAGACTGTACGTTTCTCACGACGCAGTGGACGGTACCTTTGCGAACCCCTTGCAGCAGTTGCAAATTCAAACATGCTGCCGAGTATTATGACTGCAACAAAGCGATTTAGTCTTCGGCCAGTTTGCTCTTGGTAATATTTTCTGACACAGCAGCTTCAAAACTAAGTAAAACGCTGCGCAAAACAACTGAGCATCTCTTACGTTGCTGGTATTTGTAGCTATTATCTAAGATTTACTTTGTGGCGTAAAAACCAATGAACAGCATGTCATTTTCTGAAAAACATGTTTTCCCAGAGAAGTTACAAAGTGCATTCTTGTTGAGGCTGATACCGTTAGTCCTGTTGAGCCTTGGCAAGGCTCCTCAGAACAGCCCAGTCAACCAAGTATTGCTCAGTTCCTTGCTACTAACCAAAAACCTTAAGACGGAAGCACCTGCTGCATGCAAAATATAGGTTAGACGGTGAAGAAACATTGATTGGCAGTCGCTATGAAGTCTTGCGACACCACTAGTAACCTAATGCATTGCTTGTCTTTAAAGCATCTCATTATGTAGACAGTCTTGTGATCCTTTCATAGTTAGTGGAGTAGAATGGAAGTTGTTTAATATCTGAGAAACCTTGTTTTTCCACACAGAATAGAGCACATCCACTCAGACGGGAGTAGTCGTACTCCAAGGATTTCAACAGAAAAAGTCGCGATTTTTTCTCCAGTTTAGTACTTGAGTTAAAATACTGTTCAGAGAAGTGAACGAAGTTTTGTACATCCTCATCCTTAGCGCCTGATTCCTAACCGGCTTGAACAAACTAACGATAAACCAGGATCCGTAGAATTGACCTTACTGTAAATAACAACTTTCCAAATCATCGCCTAGATCTCTTAGGAAACGTCGCAAAACGAGCGCAGCAAACGGAAAAAATTATCTGAAATCCGAGCACATGGTAATAGCCCCTGGATGTAATGAAATGACAACACGTCTTCCAGCTGTTGTTTGCCTGCTGCTGTTCATTTTATTGTACTTCATCCGCACTGCATCTGATTTGAAGACGGTACAAGGTGCACGGAGAAGAGATAAATTTGATTAAGTGTTTTGGCACAAGAATTAGCTTCGGATTTTCTTGGCTAGTGGTAATAGACATTCACTGACAAATGCTTAAATGTCCTATTATTCCAGTTAAGTTAGATAAAACCGGAAAGGTCATAAATTATATTGAGTTGATTCCGTTCAAAACGTGTAGTTGAATTTCGGAGGGGACCATATGCCCTAGAAAGCAGTGTCCAATAAAATACTTAAGAATAAATACAGGATAATACTAAAACTGCGAACTACTTTTCGGTTATTTTACGCTCCCAGCAATTTGAGCATATAAAGAGAACCAGCGCGTGCAAACACCGCAAAACGAACGCGTAGATCGTTTGTAGACCCCTTTTTCTAATCCACATCCGCGATTCGATCTATTTTAGGAGTTAAACAGGATTGTCTTTCCACTTCTTAAAATTTCTGTACCTGCAAACCGCTAAACATCTTTTTCTTTTTTGTAATACAGACTATGTCAGTGATGTGATGAATTGTAGTTTGAGAATGCAACAAAATGTAAAAACAAGTGAAATATCAAATGAACAGTTATGTTTGTTTTTTGACCTAGGTAACGAAATAGCTCTGCAATTGACTTCGGTTTCCAGTAGCGCAGTTTCACAGTAAACCGAAGTTTTTACTTGTGCCGGCCACGATAAAACTACCGAGAGCCCGAAAGCAAGCCGTGTGGATTGATTTTGTCTTTTCTACTGGGGATTAATTTCTATGGATCTGAATACTAATGGAATAAAAGCATTTCCACACAGTTAATTAGGCGAAAAATTGTCCCTTACAATGGAATTTCGATAACAGCTGCATTGGTTTTATAGAGCCCCGAGGGCGGAGCTTGGCACTCAGGTCACAATATTTTGCCTCTGTTTCCTTAGCAAATTATAAATAAATATATTTGCAAAATACTTCGAATGTCCTTCCAACATTTCGTTGTACTTCAGTTCCTGTTCATAATCTTGCACCAATTTTCTCTCATGTTGTTGAGTTTCCGCAAAGCCGCCATATGCCATTAAATAGTTCATTTTTGTTCCATGAATATTCCTCTCCGGGGCTAGAAGCGGTCTCGCATAATGCATGAAAACGACTTTCTGGCTTTAAATGTATAACCGATTGGATTCAAAATTAAAATGCTGTTTGCAATCCATTGATGTTTCCACCTGCTATCTCGTGTGCGACTTAAAATTATTTATCCCCGGAGACCATTTTATTTGTAGTTTCCATTCTCAGCTGCCTGTGGCTACCACAACGGCACATCTTGCCTCCATTCTTTCTTGGAATGGTTTTTCATCCGACTCTTTGAATCACTAATTGTAATATATGCATATACAGAAGCAAATAAATTTCGAATGATCGAAAACCAAGAGTTCCGTTAAAAAAAATAAACATTGCTCATTTATAAGCGCTTGAGAGGCAACTTAATAGTAACCCATTTATTAATATTTGGTTTTAACCGTTTCCCCAGCAGCTCAACGGAATTATTCCGCTTTGCTAACATGAACAAAGGCTACCTCACCTTTTGTCTCAGACTTCAGTTTATCAGAATTGTGGTTGGTAGCCACATTGCGCAGGGCTGTTGCTTGTTGTCTAGACCCAGTTCTGTAAACAACACGTGCGCACTCAACTCCTGAGGATTTTTGGCGATCAGCGACTAATAAACTTCGAACTCAGTAGTCATACACTAAGTAGGTGCACGCATCAAATGGAGTGTACCCAGACAATGAGTGATGCAAACAGACAGTTGGAGAAGTGAAATCATTCAAACGAATTTTGTAGCTTCAGTAACTAGCAAACATCAACGTATGATAACCGGACTAACTGAAAGCATCGCACTTGAAAACAAAATATGTGGATCTTGAAGATAACCAAATATCTCTTATAGGGTATTTATCAACACTAGTCTATTTATGATTTTAGTTTCCAGGCTGACAGCTGAGAATTAATTTGTTTGATGCCAGGATGTGTCAATATTTTGTTCCACAACTGTGGGCGTGTACAAATGGGGTGCATATTTTTTTGCGCGTAAGATACTGTGCATTTGGAGAATAGATACAAGTTTGCTTATAATAGTACGCAACTGTTACTTTAACTTTCAAGACCGTTCGAATGCTAACCTCGAGAAATACATAAAACTACAAAACATTTACTCAAATCCTTATGGCAAATATTGGGCATCATCCGCTACATGGTAAGGTTTTCTATCCGCACTTGGTCTGTAAAACGTCGATTTAAAAAAAGCAGACTAGGTCATTTAAATGGACATATAGGTTCTTGTGTAAAATTATAGTGAACAGTTTTTCTGGAGACTTGAATACTATAAACATCCCGGTACATTCTGCTTATTCCTGCACAAGTGCGCCGAATACATACAAAACTATCTCCCATAACTGCCTTCTCATAATCTTCTATATATAATATATATACATATACATATTAAAATAAATCCATGTAAACCCTGGTGTTTATTGAAGAAACTCTACATATGCATAACGCATACGTATGCACTAACTTAGAGACATGCATGTGTGCAACGAATGAATAGGAACACTCGCGTTATGCATAGGGTGGTTTGGCAACCCTTGACTAAGTGAATTAGTAATGGTGAACACTACGTGAAAAAAATAACGCCAATAAAGCCGCAATATTCATTTGATAAAGACTACAGTTGCCTCCGGAAATCGAAATACTTTAAGTTCTTGTGATAGTTCTGCACACTGAGTCTAACTGATCACGAGCAGTTTCGAAATTCTTTACGCCACGAACCACAAACATTCCCAAATACTATCGATAACAATAGCGAAGAATGTTTTAGAGAGTTGATTTTATCCTTGAAACGGACGATCTGTAGAGAAAATGGTCAATTTTACGCCAGTGATTTTTTATTCATGAGTATGTTAACATGTTTATTCAAAGTCTGGCTGTAAGATCTCAAATATGATAGCACTATGGATAAAATGCACATGGATTTCACGATTCTCTATACAGTTCAGCAAGGCCTTATGAAATATGACTGTTGTCTCACCAAAAGCTTGTGCTTCTTGGATGAGTTCACTCGAATATCGGATGAAAGTAAGCAGGTTGAAGTATGTTACTTTGATTCCAGCAAGGCGTTTGACTCAGTAAACCATCGCGCACTTCTAATTAAGTTGGAATCATTTGGTATCCGAAGGCAGGTAAACCAGTGGGCGATGGTCCCCCTAACCAAGAGAATATCTTACTTGAGGGTCGCGAGGGTCAGTGTTAAGACCACTCTTGTTCTTGCTCTTCGTTATTGACCTAGCATCTGCCACAAAGTCAGATAGCTTTTTCTTCACCGACGATGTCGAGATTTCGGAGTCAGCGGGCAGGGAGGACTGACAAGTGAAATTTGCCCCAAAAAGCCTAAAAAATCCAGTTGGTATTTGACACACGGAAAGTCTAACAGTATCGCGTGACCATGGACTGTTTACTGTGAACACCATTAGCAGAATTAAGTACCTAGAGATAATCGTCACGTTAGATTTTAGATGGACGCACCAGTATTTCACAGCAATCCAAAAGGCCAGAAGTGAACTGTTTGGGTTGAGATCAGCCTTGTCCTACCATAAACCCGTATTTATACCCTGTACAAGGCCACAGTGAGACCTCACCTGGAATAATGTGTGCAAGCTGGGCCCCCTTCTACAGAAAGGACGCCGTTTGCCTCGAACGGAGTTAGCGTTTATCCACGCAAACGGTTGAGGGGCACGATGAAAAACTATACATTCAACGACTATGTGACTTGGATTTCTCCTCGTTGGACGGATGGGGATAATGAAGTGAACTAATGAAAGGCTATAAGATTTTAAACGGCCTGTCGGGCCTTATCCCAAACGGTATTTTCAGTGAGACATGAATTTTTACACTCGTGATCATGACGGAGGTTGATCAAGAAACTGGAGCCTCTGGTTGTCCTGCTCTGGAAACTTAACTATTTGAAATTTCGGAATAAAATTTCCTCAAAAAACGTTGCTTGCAAGTTTTACCTGGTGGATCATTCCGGTGACAGTCCTCCGATCGCGTTGTAATTCTATGGTTGCTGTACCTGTAGCAGGGTTTTCCATAGCGGATTCGGTGTCAGATTACGGACACGTAGCGATAACTGGTATGCCAATCATACTCTCGCAACTCTGGGCCGCCCGATCCAGCGAATTTAAACAGTTCTGTTTTGTTTGCACGAGGGCTAAGTTATCGCAACAGTCGAACAAGCATCCAGACCCCAGTGTTGTCCGCGAGTTTCCGCATCTTCCAACACTTCGCGTGATCTGACAGTTTTCGTTTTCATGCCAGAGAACCACTAAGTTTGATAGTTCATGGTCCATCAAAAAATGACCTTCGGAGTAGAAGGCCTTGCTGAAATCTAAATAACAGACGCCAACCGCTCTGCATTCATCCATTTGGCGAGCTGTTTCATTTAGATACGTCGAGCTTTTGTTAGGCGCTTTTTTCTTGCTGCACCGAAGACAACAGTCTGTTATTTACGAGAAACGAGCCGTTTGTCCCATATCCTCGGCAGAGGTTTCAGCCGAAAATTTTCCCACCATAACAGGCGCAATGCAGACTTCTGTCACAGACCTCTAATGGCATCCACGGTTGGGTGGATACCGTGTGACACTGCCAATTTGTGCTCTTCTAGTGCAGTTACCATGTGTGCGCCTTGGTCTCTTTGGAATCAACCTATCTGGTTTCGGCACTTTGGAAAATTTTCGAAAATTCCGGTTGGGTTTGGTGGTGCATGATCATAAATAATGAAAATAGCCTCAGTATCATCCTTATCCGTAATACTTCAAGTAACATCATCTCCAGTTAATTTTCGTGCATATTCACGTGTGGAACACTCAGAACGCATGCACGCTTAGAATATATTGAGACCTGTCTTCTCATTCCGATCCAATTCTTCGTCATACTGCCTTTGCATGGCCTGGATTATTTTCCTAGCCCCGGCATATGCAGTCCAGCCGCTATGGACTTATAGCAATTGTAATGAGCAAGTAACCTCCTTATAGATTTATTCGCCTTTTCTACCTTAGGCTTCTACGATGCTGTAGGACGCTTATGTCTCCGCCCTACTAAGGATGAAAAGTCATGAGTTAGCTGCAATATACCATTTTGGATTTTAGTCCCACCTGTCCTCCACTGACAAAAAACCCACGAAAGTAGCAATAATCACGAAAGTAGTTTGATCATAGTCTTTCTCGGTCACAGCTGGCTCTGGTGAGACTGAGAATGCGGAAGGGGAAACGGACGGGTGTATGAATTTCCGGACAGTTTCTTCTACCCATGCCAGGCTGCCAGCATCAGGATGGTAGATGCAAGAGAAGATTAAAGCAAATTGACATGCAACTTAGGAAATGAAATTCAGGGCGCTAGGGTGCACACCGGGAGGAAAGTCATCTGGGAATTCGTTAACTAAGAGAAACTTGTCAGGAGGCTTCAACTTCGATCCCAGCGGATTAAACCCTCCTTATGCTGTAAATGTTCATTGCTGAAAAACAGCGTTCTAATGGGGAATCAAAGGGCAGGGGCGAAGTCGATCATGGGAGAACAAGGATTTCATCCGCATTGCAGCACTTCCACTTTCTGCGGGGATAAAACGAGTGCACAGTGATGATCCCCGCGGAGCACCTTTATTTCACAAGGAGGGCTTAGCACGGCCCATGCTGAATGAACTTGCAGATGAATCATTCGCAACCAGGCTACTTTTCCGTGCTATAATAGCCAAAGTGACAGGAGGGATGTCCCTTATAGTGCTTTATGTCCAGGCACAGACCAGCCGGCAGCAATTGGTGTAGTATTTGCCCGGGAATCTGCAAAATAAATCTCCAGTAGTCCGCAAAGAAAGCAAAGCGGAAGAGGCCTACACACTCTGGCCCATCCGCGGCGACAACTGAGCCACCTTCGCCGAAGACATTGGTAATCATAGGTCTTCTGGGAAATGGAGGCTACGAGAGCTGCTTAAGAGGGCGGAATTAGAACCGACTGAAGGGCATTTGACGGCTGCTCACCAAACAGCTGGGCGTGTGGGAGAAATCAGAGGGCTGCCTCCCCTCACCACTCGTCCCAGGAAAATATGTTGTAACTCGTCGGGCACTGCGCGCGAGTACCAGGCAACAGTTACTAAGAATGACAACTTCGGCTGCGAAAGCAGTCTGAAGTTTTTCAATACCAACGTGCATGGTACTGGAAGCTGATGGTTCAAGCTTATTTTGTCTGGTGCTGTGAAAAATGCCCCGTAGAAGCCGGTGATAAATTGTGGCTGGTAAAAATGGACCATATGTTCAGAACGGCGGACGTCATCTGGATTTGTCACCAGTACAGTATAAAAGAAGCGTCGTAAACATTCACGTCGGAGATAGGATGAACAATTTCGAACCGCAAGTCAAATTCTGCGCTAAGAACGCCCAAATATGTGTAGCCGCACTACTATTTCCGTCTAGGTGTGTTAACCTAAAATTCGTGTATTGAGCTGCAGTCGGTGTTCAGCTGGGGATACGTTGATTTTAAAAGTTCTGACATATAAACTTATGGAGGCCAACACGACATTCATTGCGGGTGACCTCAGCCTGCCAAGCACAGGCTGGGATTTTGAGAAGCGTCTTCTTTGGAGCGGAACGTGACTTTCTCTAACGTTTGCACTTGAATGCCCTGCATGGTCATTTTGAAGAAGGTACTAAGTAAATATTTGGTGATAAACCTTCGATAATGAAGTTGCAATTACAATCCAGGTAAACACTGTCACGGATATCCAGCGTGTGGTTTTAGTACTGCAGTCGGAGTTTTACACGCTTGCTTTAAACCAGGGTTCTTCGAAATGAGCTAGGAAAGTAAATAATATACATTTGACTAAACTTCTTTTCAGGAAAATAGAGTTAACTTAGGGCACAGCAGATAGACCAGAAGTTGGAGAATGATGGAGAATAATTAAGGAAACGCCGCAAAAAAACTTAATGAACTACTGTTGCATTAATAATAATAATGATCATTTGTGTCTCTGAATTTGCGAGAGGCATGCGCAAGGCAAGATCAAATTTGTGCTTGGATGATACAGACGAAAAATGAGTATTAGAAACCAGAAGGAATATCTGCGGAATCATGTGCTATTTTTAAGATTAAACTCAGAAAGTAACGATTTGAATCTGAAAAGCAAGATGCCAGTGCATAAGTATGCGGAAACGGACGCCCAAAATTAGAAAAACTGTTTTGCAAGGTTATATAGGACTTTCGGAGCTGTAATGTGAGCAACGCAGTGGAAGTAACCTTCGTGTGTAAGTGAACTAAATGGGATTTCGCTGGAAAGCAGTTGACAGAAGCTCAGTGGCTGATGTCGAGTGTGCAGAGGCGCAAACGTAAAGAGAGTTTTTTAAATGAGGTGAAAAAAGTGAATAGCTAAGATTGAATATCAGTGGATAGTGATACATCCCATGGAAAAATCGTCAAAAACAGTCAGATTTAATGCGCGGTAAATCGCGGAAGCCCACAATTAACAGCAATAAGATGAGGATTAAAATGCTAAAGTGGCAGAGGAATATTTCGGAGTATGGCGAATATCTCCAGGACCAGATTTTAGTAAGTGTCCCTGCAAAAGAGAGAAAACGGGAAGCTCAGAATTGCCCGATTTAGCTTGAGGCTTTGTGGCAAAAACTGAACTAAAAGGTGCAGTTGACGGGGAAACGTTTGTTTAGAAGTTAAAATGTTTCAAATCAACTAGTCAGGAATATCCCCCCGTGCGTTGTTATTTGTTTTCTGTCGATTCTTTGATCTTGACGGCAAATAACGAGTGCGGAATTTGTGGGGCCCACAGGAATTTTCAGCGCGGTGGTTATCTGGGTTTTGATCGGTCATGAAAACCCACGCTGATAGAGTACCTTAGGAAACAGCCACTTCATTTGGGCTGAACGGGAGTCGGCCACTCGAGCTCCAGATGCTGGCTAGCAGCCGTCTAGAAAAAGCGAGAAAGCTAGTAGATCGCGTGGCTTGCGCTGGGTCAAGTAGGCGTAACTGGTGACAGTGCGTTATAGTTCTGCGTTGCCCGATCTGAAACATGAAAGAGAAACGTAATCTGGCTAGGGTGACTTACTGTGGTCTATTTTGTGATTGATGAATGGTAGAGACTCGATGGCCTTTATCGGACATAAGATTGTCGTGTGAATAACAATTCGGGCCAGGATGCAGTGCAATAGTCTTATTCTGTGCTCTATATCAATAAGAAAATTTACAATAAATGAGTCAGCAATTTTAGATGTTGCGAGGAGGGCGCTCATGGCGGCAAGGAAATATCAAATTTTTGCAAGGCTGATGCACAGGAACTGCGAATAATCAAAATCGAAAGGGATAAGGGGGTGATAGCAACCTTTAATTATTGGAGAATCACGCTGGAATGTGAAATGAGATGCTGCAAAACAATGCGGAAAGTAAAGTTGTGCCAGTCAGAAACGAAAACTAGAAGACTAATTTCACAAGACCATGCAGATTTTCTTGGGACTAGTTGTGAGCATCGTGCGACTAGAGTAATTTCATGTTAAATGCGTGAATGGTGCGCGATGCCGGCTGAACAACGGCGGAGCGCAACGGGGGATGTCGAGATTTGGCCGAAAGTCCCCAAACTCTAGAGCGCTTGGCGTAATGGGCGGGAAGTGGGTTGAGTTGAAGAGATGAGCAACATGGCTAAATGCCGGTATTTGAATGAAAGTGGTGAAAACCAGGCGGAATGTCAAGCAATTTGGATAAGAAACGTATTTGACAACAGCAAACGACCGAAAAAATGCTAAAGGCGGAATAAGACTGTCAAGATTGTGTCAAACTATCTGGAAGATATTTGTGAAGCTTCGGATGTGGAACTTCCAAGAACAGAGTTTATAATTACATGCGGGTGGTGGTAGGCTGTACCGGGAGGTGCCTCGGATAAATGGAAATTTTTGTAAAATCTTCTCTTAAATACACTAGCCAAAAATGTCCTGAATGCTGTCATTTTTGTTGTCGCAGCGTTTGATTTTAATCAGCTGTTGGGTTTGGTGAGAGTTGAGGCACATCAAGGCGTGCGTTCGGAGAAGTAAGTAATATGGCGGTTCTGCCCAAACGCAAAGATGCGAGTTGAGGTATACAATGCCACAGTCGGCGTAGTTTCGTTTGACCGGGCCACAACTCGAGCGCCAGTTCTAGCTAGCAGGTTCATAGAAGGAGTGACAGGTTAGCAGATTTGTAATTGCTGTTTACGCAGACGAGACCGGCAACGGCGCGTCTATTTCGGGTGAGAGATCTGAAACCCAAGGGAGAGATAGTCTGGCTTGGGTTCCAGCCTGGGGTTATGGTAATTATTGGATCGCGGCAACTCCTGCAACATAGTAAAATGTGGTGGCTAGAATTGAGATATGGTAGCAGGTTTAAGATTAGCAAAGCGTTTTGGGGCTACCAATGAAGACCTAT
>LUCM01008331.1:52035-62382 GCA_008360955.1 Fasciolopsis buskii
TGCATAGCTGTAAAGATATCAGCAATGCATAACAAAAGTAGGAGCGGACCAAGAACGTTCCCCTAAATGCCCCCACTGCTAATAACACGGATCTGGAAAACTAAACCGTCAATGTTGACTACCTGAAAACGATCAGAAAGGTAGGATGATAGCACAGATAATAATGGATTTCTTATTTCATATGTCATAATTCTGGCCAGGAGTCAGAAGTGGGCTACTCGGTCAAACGCCCTTGATTCGTCTTAAAGATTGTGAGCATAGACCGGCGGGAATCAGCACTCTGGGTAACCAGGTTCAAGAAGTCAAACTGACAGATGAGACAAGATCAGCTATTCGGGGAGCCATCTTGAGAAGGTTTAATAAGGTTGTGAGTATTAAGGAAGTCAGCCAGCTGTTCTTTAACAATCTTTTCCATAAGCCTGGATAGATCTTGAGAGCAGTTAATGGTAAAAATGCTTTTAGGTTCATGCACAGAACCCTTTCTGTGGTGCGGAACAATAATGTAGGTTTTCCATTATGACGGAAAAATAGGGCCAGACATGTAGAGCGAGAACAGATTCAGAGGATGCAGTGGAGGGCCTGGACCAGTGGTGCGAAACGGGACTGGCGGGCTTCCATCGAGGCCCGGCCTGTGGGATAACCTGGCATATTTCATCACTGTAATGATTCCAGCAACGTCGACTGAAATGGAGGAAAACCTACCCGAAGTCAGCATGAGGCGGATTTCAGAGTGTGTTCGACTGTCACTAATGAGCGTGGAAGAGACATATATTGCATGCTTCCACGACGTCTACAGGGAACTATGCATAAGCTGTTGAATATGACGAAGTTCGGAATGGCCGACGTGTTGGGCTGCGAGCGAGCTTTGAAAATATGGGGAGTCTTCCAAACTGGGTTAGGTGAACCAAGAGCTGACGTTTCTTGCATTCTGAAACTTAGTTCGGACTTGCTAAGAAATCATTGTTGCAAGTGGTTAGCTTGCATTGGGAGCGGGAAGTTTCCTGTTTCGTTGAAGATTTTCTGACCCCTCAGAAGTTTCATCTGGAACTGACAAACCCTACTGGGCTTCTAAGGTTTATCTTGAGTGGTCGGGGTGAGCAGACGATTAATAATGAATGGAGGTTTGGCGTAAAGATTGTCCGTCGCATTCTGCAGGTCAGGTAATAAAAAGAAGCTGTCAGGGATTTGGCCCCTACGAGCCGACATAGAGGAAGGGACGGTATGGTGGGTATACACGGGTGAGGAAGGTCTGTCATTGACAGGGAAGCTTCACATGACCATCTTGTGGTCACTCTCATGGAAGGGTTTTAGTATTGGAAACTTAACATTAGGAGTGCTATGCGTAAAAACTTGGTCTGAATTATAATGAAACTTTGTAGGAGTGACGACATGCTGAGTCCAACCTTCAGAGTGCGTTTCGGGAACAAAGTCGAGTAGGGTAGGTGGAGCGGATAAAAAAGACCAACAAATTTTGGGGGCATTGAAGTCACCTGTAATTATCTTACGGCTAGATGGGAGACCAGAAAAATAAACGAAGGCTTAGGTGAGACGAGAAATATCAGAACTACTTGAGTTTGGTGGTCGGTATGCACATCCTGTGTGGATTGAGAGCTCCGTAGTTGTGTCAGAGGCCAGAGGGTGTCAGGGATAGAAGTAAACAGTGGTTGATATAGAACGAAGCCTTGTGTGGCTGTTTTACGTAAGCTAGGTAACCCCCTCCTCTAGGGTTTGATACATTGGTTGGTTAGGACTTGTAACTCGCCAACGAAAAAGACGAAGCGGAGCTGTGGTTTGTGCACCAAGTCTCTGTTATCAAGTTCATACCGTAAAAAGATTTTAGCTACTAACAATCTTATCTCCCATACTACATGAGTCAGTGAGCGAGAATTCAGGAGGAGTAGGGAAGGTTCACTGGAATATTTGAGCCCATATGTGATATCCATTAAGCGGTTTTGGTGGGCGTTAAACAGTCAACGGATATATTAGGAGTTCGGATCTCGCATAGCTGTGATACGGAAGTAAATTCAGTAGAGTTAATTATACCGGCCGGCGAGGGACTCTCTTTGTTGAGGGGTTTGCCGGCTGAAGAACAAGAGTATAGAAGAAGCTTTGGAGTTAATTAGCGAGTTTCCAGAGGATGCCGGTAATGGTGATGTTGCATCAGTGGGACTGAAACAGTGTCAGTTGGCCGAATGATGACATTATTACGGCAGAACTTGCAATCTAGGAGGACGATGAAGAAAGGGGCTTTGGAAGATGCCGGAGAAAAAGCCGGTTAGCAGGTATGTGCCTGAATTTTGGGGGATATGCGTTACTTTTGGAATACGCAGGAATCAGGAGAGCAGTATCATCTAGCTGGGGCAATTGGGGTAAGCGCTGAACACGATTGGGTTTCGAAAGGGATCTCGTGATAGGTTATGAATGAAAGGGCGAAATGCAGCTATCTAAAGCTTGCCAGGTAGCCTGGGGGATCCAGGGTGGGCGCACAGGAGTATTAAGAGGGCATTTGATTGGCGGAAATGCACCTAAATAAAGTTAATTTGTGATTGGGTGGAATTAGGGTGGATAAGCGGCTGACCCCAAAAATGAAGGGCAGTAGCATCATACTGAGAGGTGGCAACTGTCTTACCGAAGGTAGGTGGAGGCGTGAGTACAATTGGCCAATCACCTCGTGACTTTTTGCAGCAGCTAGTTGGCCTTCGTGAGTCTTTGGACCTTTTGATTTGGCAGATCTGATGCCGGGATGGCTTACTCGAGTTGAGTGTTCCGAGAGTGCCAGGTAGTTGAGGTGTATAGAAAAGTTGACCCACTGGATTAGCAGGATAGATAATGAAGTGCGGGTTTGTGTGGTTACTTGAATAGGCCAGTGGTATGCGCTTCTGGTAGGATTGAACTGTTTAGGCTGTGCCATTCTCCTGTATGACAGAAGGACGAGGCAGTGCGCGAAGGTGGGGCATCAATAACATCGGCAGATTTATTCTCAGACAGAATGGTAACAAAATTATGGGGTTAAGAGCTTCGGCAAGAAATTGAGTGTCTTAATTACGGCAGATGCCTATTGTGCAAACTGCTTAAAGATATAGCTGTGAGGGTTATGTTGGTCCCAGTAGTGTTCCACGTGTCCGGGATAGCCGCAGATATGGGGCGATGGAGTTTGTTGCAGGGAGCAGGTAGTTTATTTGAAACCGTGGCAATAGGCTCAGGATTTGGCCCATCAGGAAGATCTCTACTGGCAGCGTCCTGATCAGAGAGGGGGCGCCAGATACAGCCGAATTTTCGCCAACTCTAGAAGTTCCGGTAAACTTCCGTGACCGTAATATATCCCTCTGGAAGGAGGTTTCATCCGTAAAGGTATTGATATTTTTATAAGGCGTACAGTTGGCAATGTTTGCGTTGTTTGCTATAAACACCTTAGTAGAAAGTTCATGGCGAAGTTTCAACAAAATTGGACAGCCATTCTTGGGGAATATTTTCCGGAGCCGAGAGCACAGACAGGAGTGGGTGGTTATGCTGCACACAATGAGTATATTAGATTGGACCAGTGGCAGTAAGAGGCAGTCGGTTACATCAAAGACAACGATGTTCTTTGCATTCTCAACGCGCTTGTGGGCTTGTTTAGTTACGGAATCAAATAAGCGCCATGTGGCAGCGAGAATGCTGGCAGTAGTGTCATTGGAAGGGTCCATTGGGCTGGCTAATGGGAATATTGTCTGTAAAAAGTTCTCGATCAGCTGAACTTTGATTTCCAGGTCCCTCAGTCATTTTGAGACATCCAGGGCTTTGGAATCAGAATTTTTAGCTATGCCAATAAGCGGAACTAAGCATGTTTTAGTGGAAAACAAGGGTTTTAAAGTTTTTCTGAATATACGGCGGGGAGCTGAGGCCGCTTAGGTTCGGCTGGCAAAGGCATCGAAAAGGGTTGTCGAAAGTCAGGGACGTCTGAAATGGCAGTGAAATGCTATAAAAGTTTGTTAACCTCCTAATAAATGCGGGATATTTGTACCGCAGGGAGCATATCAGTCAAATCATGCGATGATGATAATAAAATAGTAGGAAAACACCCGGTCACAGTTTGTAAAAATTGGTGCTAAATACGATAAGGTGGGTTTCCTGTAGATATTAATGCTAAGGGATATGGAACAAAAAGCAGGCTGTATAGAAATACGGGAGCGACACTTTGGAAGGCCGTTGTGCAGAGGATGCGTGGGGTCAAAAAGAATTTTCCAGGAAATTTCTCACGTGCTGTTAAGTGTTGATCACACCGATTAAGGGACAGCTCAGCCAGTGGTACGAAGGACACACGGGTGATAATTGACAACCCACAACGAAGCATTTTGGTCTCTTCAAGTCAATCTGGATATAAAAATGGCGAACAGTAAAACGATGGCATACAAATCAGGAGATGGCATTTTGTTTCACCCTGTACTGCCGAAGCTTCCGGATTTGAAATGACAACCATCGGAGTGTTTCTACGTAGGTAGAAATGTCGGTAATCCGCTACAGATTTTTATCAATAGTATCTCCCAGATAGTTCACAGAAGCAAACCTGGTTAGAGTTTTTGAATTGATTCAAATTCACCATGTAGGAATCGCAAAGTTAAGGCACCTTGGTGCGACGCAGCCACAGCGCTGGCTAATCGGCCAGAAACTTAATGCTGAAGACCAATCAACAGTTCCAGTAACTAGCCAAACTGAACAAAGTAAGCAAACCTATGGAACAGCAGAATTACAATGAACCCAGCTGAAAACGCAGATAGCAGGTTAAGCGGGCAAAAAGTGTTAATTTGCAATCGAAGAGGCATCGTGCCTATTTGCAATCAAAATCTTTGTCTACTGATCTTACTTTTCTGCTAAAGTTGTGGGCCACGAATTCACGGATGGCCAAAGGAAGGAAGACTCACTAGCAGGTTACTTCACCAAAATCCACATGGATAATGTAGTGACCCCTGAGATTTGGTGCTTGGCACTTCATCGTATGTCATTTGAGACCTTTTGAGAACGGGAGGCATGCGTAGGCAACTGGATGGCCAGGTTATTAGGCAGTTGGCGAGCATCATCACGGACTAGCTTAGACCAAGACGAAGTATTAAACAATTGGAGGGTTGCAATAGTGGTGGCCACAAGCAAGGAAGGGTCAAACTGTGATGGAAAACTTCAGGACCAGCACTATATGCAAGGTGGGAGAGAGATGTTAACCCCAGTGCAAACTTTCCATGGCCCAGCAAAGTGCTAAGTAGATAGCCCTGATCAGCAAGATCTTATGAAATATAACTGTTGTCTCACCAAAATCTTGTGCTTCTCGGGTGAGTTCACTCGAATATCGGATGAAGGTAAGCAGGTTGAAGTATGTTACTTTGATTCCAGCAAGACGTTTGACTCAGTAAACCATCGCGCACTTCTAATTAAGTTGGAATCATTTGGTATCCGAAGGCAGGTAAACCAGTGGGCGATGGTCCCCCTAACCAAGAGAATATCTTACTTGAGGGTCGCGAGGGTCAGTGTTAAGACCACTCTTGTTCTTGCTCTTCGTTATTGACCTAGCATCGGCCCTGGAATCGCATACGCCGCAAGAACTCAGGATACTCGAAAATCCCGGGCTGAAACCGGCCTCGTTAAAGCGGATCTGAACTTATCTGATGACCTTGCCTCTCCTTTTTCTTTCCCTTTGCTGTTGCGTATGTCAAATCTGCCTCGATGAACTCGGCGATGTTTCTAAGCATTCGGCACGTGCTGTCATTGATTTTCCACTTCCATTGCGCTGCAGCAATGTTTGCTCGGGGTTTCATTTACTGCTTCTGATGGGGTATCTTCCTTGTTTCCAATTCTTTCTGGGTATATCGTCCAAAGTTAAAGACTTGACGCAGGGCACATCGTGGCTAATTGCTCAATGTATTTCTCAGTAGAGTCATTTCGACAAAATCCTCCGCCTCATCCATCTACGTGGAGCCTGCAAATGAAAACTGTTCCCGTAGGTACCCTACATAGAAGAACCTAGCAAGAAAAGGTACAATGATCCTCACATATGATTTATCGACAGTAAAAAAAGACATTGCTTTTACTTCTAGCCGTCAGTTCTATGCTGCTTGCAATTAGTGAAGCCCTCCAGACTAACATCTGCTTAATCCTTTTTCACCAATGTCTCTTCAAAACTACAACGACCTAACGGCAGTTAGTTACCGATAATTCACTCTGACTGCCTCTATCGCAAGTGGCAGTATACCATCACTTGGTAAAATCTGCCCGCGAAATAATGCTTCCACACCTTTACTACTTACCGTGACCTCCAGAGCAGTTTCCGGGTTAAGCATTCGTTTTTTGATGCCTCAGATATCCAAGCTGCGGTTTCTTGAACTTGGTTAGACTAGCCACTCACTCCCAGACGTTCAGGTTATGAAGAAGTCAATGTTTTCTCTTACCCTCCTTGCTCGGGTTCCGATTTCAGAAAATGACGCCAGCTTTCTGGTTAGGGGATTTGGACTCGTCTCTGTGCCCTCTTTCACCACTGTCTGCTTCCCTTCTAGTTTGAGGCACTTCATGCTGCCTTCTGGGCTTCTAGGGGTGACTACACCAACATATTCTCCCCACTAATTTCCCGAGCTGTTACCTTCCTCAAACTTCAAAATGCCTCAAATCCCTCGTCGTTTGCCACTCCAGTAAGAACATTGGGACCCTTATAATTTCGTACAGCCCTAACTCTGTCCTATGGCCCTGTTCGGACGGCGCCTTCGTTTTCCACCAGCCACTGTTCCCTTTTGCGTTTATTTCCCCTTGTTCTCACTTCCCTTCCAGGTTAGGCATACCACCGTCTTGGTCTGCTGCGGCAGTTTTTGCTTTACATTTCGCTCTATTGGCGCCGAAAGGCTCTTTCGCAGTAATTAGTGTCCGGCCTCAGATTTTGTATTCAGCGCGCGGTGCTTATTCGGACAAAAGCCTCTTTTGTGAGTTCTGAAAAACACTGTTAGAAGGAGTGGAGTATGCCGCGCCTCCGGCTCCATCTTGATACGATTTCCGCGACATTTCACATAGCTAATGAGATTAAGAAACTCGGCTAGTCTTCTGATGCCGTTGGCTTCACTGCAAACCAGTTCCTGTTAAGCCTTCGCTTGAGTAATCGATGAATCTGCGCAATTGTGCGACAGCCCCCTCTTGCTTCTACTACTAACCCTTTGGTTATGGTATGCATCTGTTTCAGATCGATCTCTATATGCCCAATCTTCAGGATAGGAGCGTCCCACCTGACTTCAGTTTGTTCCCCTAGAGTCTGCCATTTGTCGGCTTTCTTCTAAATTTTTCAAGCTTTATTATCACCATCCTTTTTTTTCTTCCGATCCCCCTAAGCAAGCTTTTTCGCCACATTCTTTCGGGAATATCCTTTAAGCTGGTTGCATCCTAATGTTTAGTAGAAGAACCCACTTATTTGAATATGCCTTGACTGTCTTGATTTCCTTTCTTAAATCTACGTCTGTTATTTGAACAACTTCAGGAAAAAAATCTTTAGATTTGGGCATAGCGTTTGTTATATCGTTGATGAACATGAGGACGAGTCTGCGTCTTAGTACCACACTATCGGGAAAACAACAATTGGCGTTTCAGGAGGACGTTCGTGTACGCTCTAAAACCAAAGCTAATGGCCACCTGATAAAGCTGTTTATCCATATATCAGATCTAGCTGCTATTTTAGTACACTCATTTGGTCATACAAACAATATTAGCTGACTGACGTAAAATCTCGCTAAAGTCCACTTAACAGACTTTAACACGGTATCCCCAGTTTTCGCTCTTTTTGCCATACTCGAAAAGCGCAGATTTGTCGGTAAGATTTTAATACCGCAAATCCCTGCAGTATTTCTGTGATAATGCCGTGATTCAATGTGTTCTCGCATATTCGCCTTCCAATACCCTTCCCAAGCAAGTGTTTAAATTTCAAGCATAGCTCGCCCAACTGTCTCTAGTTCTGCAAAATGCCATCAGAAAACAATGCACGGCCCGTTGGAGCGGAGTCGCCTAAACTGCTCTCCGTAACCAAAAAATTATCTCGTTCGTCGACTTAACAAATATTCTTTGGAGCCATTACCGTCCACGGGTTCACGCTCCACCATGGTAGACATAGACATACACAGCTCGCCGCCCACATTTTAACCTACGTCCAAATGTCCCCACCTAGGCTAGAGCAACTCAATGCCACCTTTTTCAGTTATGATGAAACACCAGTCCACCCCGCACCCGCTCAAAGTAAGATTGCCAAGGCCATTACCTGCAGTTCACCGTCATACTCCAACCTGCCGCCTTATGCTGCATGCTCCCAAGTGACTGGGAATGCGTTGGACACCAACGATGGAGGCTTTTTCTAACCAAAGATGTTGCAACCCTCGTCAAATTAAGAGGTCCACGTAAGAAACATAAACGTCTTCCACCTCCTAACACCCCGCCAAGCTCATGAGCAATAGCACAGTGCATGTCTTTTCCCGTTAGAACTACCATGGTCACATAGCTCAGCCGCTTCAGAGGTATAGCTAACTCAGTTAGACCTCAATCTCTTCATTTCAGCGCCACGATGGAACCCCGCAACACCAATAACTATCGCTGCCCCATCCAACGACGTTATTTAATAATCATAACTTCATTCTTGGTCACCGTCTCAGAACTGAAAATGATTTCTGTATTACTGGCCCTTCACCTGTTCCATCAAACGTATGTATGACCCATACGCAACTCGGGACAAGTCCACACTTTTCCGAATTACCCTTGACTCACCGTCTGCAGTCTATAAACGCAATGCTTAAGCATACCTGCCTGCACTAACTGTCTCACTTTCCCAGACCAAACCTCGAGGGTTCCAATCAGCCAGAGGTCAGGCCTTCCAAAATCCTGCCATTCACTTATTCGTTCTTAATGCCATCAGGATGTCCTTTGTTTTACCCGGTTTCCTTCAGCCTTACCATACCGTCCGTCACCATCACGCAGCCTCTTTACTCCTCAAGAAATAGAGAGATATACCCCTAACATAGACACTGGTATAACTGGTTACAATGTTTTTATGAAAAATGGGATAAATAAGCTCTGGGTAGGCTGTCTCGTATACACAACAGACACCCTTTCAGCCTCATGGTGCAATCACCGTACCTTTAGTAAACTGTAAGATTCTATTTGGCCGACTGTGGCTATCGAGCAGCAGGACTTACTGCGTCGTTGCGTCCACTCAAACGCCCCTAAAACGGCATCAAGTCAGCCGTCTTTCCACTAAACGATACGTTTAACGCGGCCGCCGACCTTCGAGGTCTTAAGCTAGTGCGGGTGACTTCGACGCCCCAGGGTATTTTGGTCTTCTTTTACCTCCCCCAAATACCCTTCTGCGTTTGTTTCCAGTGTACGCCTGAGTGGATGGACGCAGCATGTTTCGTCACCCACATGGACCGACAGCATTCGTGAGCTTATTTCTAAAACTGGCCCAACACAGATGCGCACATCAATAGACGATAAAGCATTCAGATGTGATCATTTCTAGATTGTTTGCAAGTTCTCAGTTTTGACTTCCGTTATCCCTTACTCAACTTCCACTAAACCATACCATAGAGCATCAGGGAGCAATCTTTCCTCCGTAATTCGCATGTGCCTTCGTCTAATCACTTCATCCAATTGTGGGCAAAACAAGAATCCAAATGTTTGAGCATATGGACGCCTTCAAAAAACATATTCCTTAATTCCAACAAGATTCAAAAGAATAAAAGGTTTCACTCTGATATTGCAAATGAACCGTCTGCTGGAGAAGACTAAGACGCTCTTCTTCCGTTTGATACAAAAGAACAAAGGACTTCACGCGTTAATACTCTTACCAGAAGGCTTGGCAGAGCAGCTGGCAAAACTAATGTGCGAAACTCTAAAACCCTAACATGTCACCACTGCACATTCACGATCTGTTCATGTTCGTGGCATATGCGCAATCGACCTCCTACTGAATATACGAGAAGGTTTCCAGATGATTATTTGCACTCCTCCATGAAAACTCGACTGAACTAAAGCATTAATAGATAGCAGTACATTGCTACTACAGTTCTTTCCAGTCCCTCCACTATTCTCTTTTTCACCCAAGAGTTTACTCAAGCTAGTGGTGGTCCAGAAAATGAGAACCGTCCTTTTCGCACCATTAAGCCCGAGCCATCCCAGCCATCTTTCAAATTTGGCGGTGCATAACATCCTGTAACGCTGTACAATGTCTATTATTTTCTTAGACTGTGGCACTTTGCCCCACAAATGAAGGTACTTCTGTCATGCCCCCATATTCGACAAAAACGGTTCAAAGTTGGGAAGGCCATTAGTATTAACAGAACCATCAGTTACAACCCAATC
>LUCM01008331.1:62526-157288 GCA_008360955.1 Fasciolopsis buskii
TATCTCTCGCATTATGGGAACAATAATAAAAAGCAAGTCAACAACTTACTTATTAGATCATAACCTCATTAACGCCGGCCAACGTGGTTTCCTTCAAAGTGAATCTTGTTCTATGTGCATGATTGATTTCTTAAACACAGCGGCGAGGGCTGCCTACGACGGAAGGTCGGTAATTATGATCTTCTTAGATATAACGAAGGCGTTTCATCGCATATCCCACTGCAAGCTTCTCATAAATGTCAAAAGCTACGTTATAAAACTCCCATCTGGCCAGGTTTACTTCTTATTTGGTCTCTAGAAAGCAGGCAATGAATGTCAATGGAACCCTATCCCAGTCTCGTCCGGCTACTAGTGCAGTTATTCAAGGAAGCCCACTAGGTCTACTGCTGTTTCTGCTGCACATTAACGTCATTTTTCACATCATTAGGCAGAGTATTCCTTTCCTGTTTGCAGACGATGTAGAAATTGTACACACGTTTCCCCTCATGACCTCAGCATCATCAAAGAAAATGTAAAATATGATCTACTATCGCTTGATTAATGGTGTGCATCTTGGTCGAAGAAATTCTCGGCCCACAAAAGCAGGATACTCACATACCAATGCCACATTCCTATATGAATCTCTGAGATTGACCAATAAGTCAATCATTCCCCTCACACTGTCAGAGACCTGGGTTTGCATAAATCCAGCACTTTCAACTTCTTAGGACACTGATACAAGTTCCAAAAGCTAGGCGTCCACGTGAGTCGGCGTACAGGACCTTGGAAACCAGGAAAGCAAGTTGTTTACATATAAAAAGCATGTAAGACCTATCCTGGACTACTATTCCATCGTGTGTTCCAACATGCAACAGAGTGACAGAATCGAGATTGAGAATGTTTACCAAGCATTAACAAAATAACTTCTGGGCAATTTTTGCTGCTAAACTATATGGAACTCCGCATAAAACAACACCTCGATCCCATCTGGCTGCGGCGAGTTAAAGTTAACTTCACTTTTACTAGTAAGATAATGAGCAAAATTTATGCGTCTCCGCATCCCAAGTAATGAAAACATTGACCTATATCATGCGACGCTGAGTTTTTGGAGTCACTTCCCATGTCGGGCGCAGCACTGAGGAAAACTTCGTCTTCAGTTTTTCCTCCCTATGGAATGAACTACTCCAACATAAAAAGTGGTTTCTCCTGCCTCCGCCACCTTTACAAAAGAAATCCAGAAGTCACTAGCCGCACACTGTTGATATTTCGCGATCCTTATACTTCAATAGAAGGGGTTGAGTCGGGCATAGGGCATTGAGTAAATATGACGCTCGAAGTCGTTTTTCCATCCAATCAACTATGTCGGGACTTTTCATTCCTGGTAGTCTCTACAAAAACAAAATTGTTGGTATAGGCAGAGAAACCCAATCAATGAAGCGACATCAACGGAACATTTCACCCAACATTCAATCCCTTCTAGTACACAAGCAGAAAAGAAAATTAATAGACACAAGTTTTCATATCAGCTTCTCATTTCTTGTAAACATGGTATATTTCTCAAAAACTCCGGAAGACATGACTGGCTGCATGATGAGGCGTTACAACGGCATAGCACAACCCATCAAGCAGCACAGCTCAAAGATCTGGTCAGAAAAGGATTAGTTAGTTTTACAAACGGCTACCAGCGGGTCAGCATGAGTGCTATTTAGCGCGTCAATCCATGATCAGGCCCACCACCAGAGCGCTGTAGCTGAAAGAACCGCCACAATGATCTTATGGCTCCCCTCACACAAGACTTCCGAATTATCGCCTGAAAGTCCCATGCTAGGCCAAGCCTTGAATATTGCCGGATTATCTCCACGAATATGCGTAAATTTGATGGAATCGTAATCGAGAATGTGCAGCGTGTGTTCATTATAAACCTCCTACGTCCTTCATCTAGCCTGAACTACATGGTCAGATGGAAGCAGCGGAGACTTGAACC
Source organism: Fasciolopsis buskii (assembly GCA_008360955.1). NCBI lineage: Eukaryota > Metazoa > Platyhelminthes > Trematoda > Plagiorchiida > Fasciolidae > Fasciolopsis > Fasciolopsis buskii. Next base: position 64,490 of record LUCM01008331.1, read on the forward strand.
GCTATGGCTCCGTGAAATCAAATTAAACCCTACATTTTCCTTTAATCTTTGCCGTAAAAGTTTTCATTATGCCATAAGCGTTTTACTTGACGTTGGTAGTTTTCCCTATCCACCTCTCCATGGATTACAACCTTCAAGAATACTGCTGACTAGACTATCATTGGGAGCAAAATTCCGCACAGCTGCTTTCTTTAAACTGTGGAACAATATCCATTTCCTTGCGGTCGTGCCCAAATTTAGCCAAGTTCAAAGCCCGCCTGGCAAGGTTACCAGATGCCCGCCGTTAATTAACCTGACATAAGCTGACAGTGTACTAGACGGGACCTGCAGACATCGGTTAGAATTTAAATTCATGGCCAAGTATTTACTGAGCTCACCATCTGGGATTCTTCGAATTCGGCTTCATATTTTGTTATCCCAATTCGTCGCACTTCTAATCTAATGCACTCTCTGATCTACTTTTCTCCCTGCAGTGGATGTGCCCTCGTTACCACTGGCATAGATGGCTAACCATTGAGATGCTCACAATGGGGTTGACCAAAATGTCAATATACTATTTGGTGGATCCATACTCTCATCACGTTCCGTGGTTTTAAACACCTTCAGCCTGTGTACTCCTTTCTTCTCATGCCATCTTATACTGTCTACTGGCTTGGCGCGGCTGAATAGGCTGGTCTTGACAACCAACAATCTCCAGATACCCCTAACGTTGCCACCATATCTCAGTTCTGGTTACCAAATTTTACGGCATTGATCCATAACTTGGCGGGTCTATGTTCTAATGGAATAATCACCATAACCTTAAGTTGGCACTTAGGCCGGACCACTCCTCTCTGGTGTTTTATATCACCCATCCAAGGTAGACGGGCATCCGTCCTCGTTAAGGGCAGCTCCAAATCTGCTAGCTTTTCACTTCTGCTCAGAAGATGCTAACCAGATCTGGTTCAAGTACTTTTCCGTTCAACCCAAACTATGTCACTGATTGCATTGGATACCCGTACTCAGATGGATCCTTACGATTTGGCTTGGGCGCTGTTACTGCTACCGCTGGAATGAATCACGCATTTCATATTCCGCACCCATACTGCTGACTAAGATCAAAGGCTGAGGCGATAAGAATGACATCCGTGGTTAGTGTATTTAAGAGATGATTTTACACAACTCTTCTCCAACGCACCTCCCAGTATAGCTTGCAGCCCACCGCATATTAATGTAATCAGCAGTCCTGGGAGTTCCATTTTCTTTGTGCAAAAAGCTTCGACGCAAACCTTTGAGTATTCCTTCACCATTTCCAGCATCTGTGTCTGCTCTTTATTATTGTCAATTGCGACTGTTATTCACTTTCCTCTTGGTTTTTCTACTTCCACCCAACTACCATATTTCCACTCCTATTCATCCCGTCGGCTTAGTATGTCTGCTTATTACGTAACGCTGCTGCAATCTGTGGACTCCAGCCACATCTTGAAATCCGCTATTGACTAGTAGTCAGCCCCTCACAAACAGTCTGTACAGCTTGTGCAACCCTGTGAAACGATTTTTTCAGCTTTGATTTCTGTTACGCATACTTGCACTTTGCGCGTTTCTCTGCAAAATCCAATTCTCTTTTACAGTAAACTTCCAGAATAACCCACGGTTGCGATCATCCACCTTTGCATTTACTCTGCGTCGTCCCTTTACACATCTGATCTTTCTTTGCACATGCCTCTCGCAAATACAGTAACATACATTATTATTATTAAGTTGCAGTAGAAGAGCCCGAAAGGAAAACTGTTGATATTTGATTGGTTTATGTAACTAATATAATCCAACTAGCACCTCAATAGTTTGGAGCCGCCCTGGTTTGAGTTGGGCCTTTTGGCCGCTACGCATCGCTCAAAAGTTCTTTCGAGGAGCTCACACTGTTCAACAACATTGGCAAATGATAGGAAATGAAATGCTCATTCAAACGGCTAACTTATGTTATCCCGTGGCAAACTACTCCCAAATGGACCAAACCGTTTGGCCCTTAGGGCTGGTTGCATACCTTTTCCTGATCGGCTCTGTCAGGCCAGTCTAGGGATGGTTCGGTTTCCCATAAGGCTAGGAGTCCGTTGTTGTTTGCTCGTTTAAAGGAAAGGAAAACTAGAATCGGATGCATGGGGAAACTTCTCGAGGTGAGGAGCGAAGACGGGATGACGGAACTAAAGCTAGTTTCTGTGGAGGAGGAAGAAAACGCTCCGGTTTTGGGCACTTGCAAAATGAGGTGTTTGTTGGGGAACAACTGTCTCGGTAATTGAGAGAGTGCCATATTCAAACCGAAGCGAAACTTTAGGCTCCAGTTCGTCTGACGGCAGAAGACGCAATTAAATATCAGGTTAGCCTGCCCAGGGTCGGACTGGAATTTTTCACTGTTATTACGTCGTCTTACTGGATATTTGATAAGTGTTTGTTATATTACATGCAGAACAAGGTTAAAGGCGACGGACAAAGACTCCTGTATCTATCGTACTATTGCAAAGCCAATCCAGGGATTTTATAGACGAATGAGTCTTGCTGCCTTCAGGAGTCGCCTAAAAACGACCAGGGACGTTCTGAGAGAATGTACGGACAAGAACACCTGCTCACTAGGTCTTTCATTGATGGTTCATTGAAGGGAGTGAAGTCAGTTCCCGGGGACTCTGACCCGTTGACGAATCTGTCTTTAAAAATGGTCAACTGCAAATTTGCTCTCGCAAAAATGAATTTTCTAGGAAATTCGAATTCATTGCAAACGATGGGACAGGTCATCCGAGTGTTACCCTACCGGACGCAGGAGCTGTGGTCTAGGTCGGTCGATGATGTGCTGAGGTGCGGAAAAGACCATGAGTTTAGTGTCCTGCGGGCACTGCTGCCCCTTGAAGCGCGGATCTCCCGAAGTTGGTTTGGTGAGTTTGTGTTGAACAGCCGGTCTCCTCGGAGCATGCAAACAACTTATTGGAATGATCATTTAGACGCCTTATTCTTTAATACGACAGAAAGCTTTGCTCCACAAACCTCTGCAAAAAAATCCCGATCTGCAATGGATTGCACATACTAGAAAAATGTCTTCGTTTCCTGTCCACTGGTAAACGCGGAAGATGGAAGTTGCTTAAGGAGGTGAAGGCGTGCTTTTCTTGTTTGAATTGCTGACATTTGTCGACTCAGTGCCCATTGTCCGAACCATGTTCTAGTTCTGGTTTTCAAAGTGGGCATCATCCATTAGTGCATGATATGGGCAAGCAATTTACAGACCGGAATATTTGCCCGACGTGGACAGACAGAAACGGCACGACGATCACTGCACACCCGTCGCAAAGCCAGTCGACCAGTCACCCAACCGTTGTGTTGCCATCCTAATATCTGGATGTCGTATTGGTCTGGACATTCTACCAGTAAGAACTGGAGAACCAAAGGGTAGCATGGAAACCTATGCCTCACTGAATACAGGTTCAGGTCCGACCGTCGTTCATAGGGACTTATGACAGGTAACGCAACATGGGATTCCGGAATTACGGAATTGAAATTAACTTCGTTGTCGGGGAAGGAATGCGTGTACGTAAAAAGAGCGCTTCGCGTATAAAACTTCCCGATGCAGGCGGTGAGGTACTGTCCGGATGCCGACGTCCTTTCTTGACCTCATCTACAATGCGTCCCAAGGCATCGACTAGCGCAGGCAAGGGTGAGATTCCTTATGGGCGCAGACTCCCTGAAGCACATTGGGCCGTAGAACAAATATTTGGCAGATGGAAACAGCCGCATGCTTTTGGGATGCTATACGTGAACCAGTCGATCAAGGTGTGAACAGGGCCAGGAAAAAAAGTCACATTGAATGTGATGTAGATTAATTGACAAACCAGCTCGATTTATGTTGAAATAATCAGTTAAGTTACGATAATTGCTTAAAGAACTGTCATTTTAAATGGAGATCAATTGACCATGAAAATGGCCACAAAAACCATAACGTCCAAAGACGGTCATTACGAACCTGGCTCACTCTGGCAAGGTACCTCAATCAGACCGTCGGATAACGGCGTGATCACAAGTGAACAATGTAATGGCCTAAAAGGAAGGATTGTATGGAATTGTCAGGTATTTAAATATATTAAAGGGGTATCTTATTAATGATCACGCAGAAATATTCCTTGATGGAAACTGAGTAACGGATACCAGCCAAGATGGCATCTGCCTCATCGCGTCGTCACTAACCCTAAAAGATCAACTAAGTTGCGTGTCCTTTTTGGTTGGGCCGCAAGGTCCCAGGGCCATACTCTGAATGGTTACTAGCTGCAAGGATCGGAAACCACGACAAGCCCGCTAGGGGCTCTTCTTCCATTCCCAAAAAATTCTATCTTACTGACAGCGGACATCGAGGAATTGTTTATGCAAGTGCAAGTGCCAGTGAGAAAAAGTGGAGCGCTGGGGTTCCTGTGGTGGGAGGGTGAGGAATCGGATGGCAACCGAGTTGGATTTCATATGACACTGCATCCGCTTGGCGCGACCTCATCTCCATTTTGTGCCATCTGTGCCCTAAGCCGAACCGCAATTCTTTGAAAATATCGATGTGAGAAGTATGCCACCAGAGTGATGAAAGATAGTTTTTGCACTGATGCCGGATTTGTGCCTTTGCCAACTGTTCATGACACTAAGTTGTTCACCGGTCAGATCAGCACCTAGCCAGCAAATGCAGTTTTCCCATTGCGTAGGTGGTTATCTAATTGTAAAGAAATATTTGAAATTCTCCCTAAATTTGAACTGGCTTGTCCTGCTTCAGAAATCGATTGATTCAAGGCAGTACCAGAAAGAACCTTGGCCTTGGAATTGGATTGAATAACACAGAGGGTATACTCCGATTTACCCTCAATACGGAAATAAAGCCAGGAACGAATCGGGTTTGTCGTCAATGACCTCGTCAATTTTAGACCTAGTGGGATTGGTTTCGCCTTTCATTCTGCCTGGTAAAATGACGTTGCAGCCATTTTGTCGCCAGAAGCTAGATTGGGACGAGTCAATGGGGGAATCGCAACAGAGACTTTGGGACGAATGATGTAAAGCTTGATAACATTCGGGATCCTAAAGATCCCTTGAGGCCTGCGTTACGGAGGACTCCACTTTATTTGTTTATGTTGCTTCCGATGTCAGTTATGGGGCTGTCGATTATGTTAGATTTCTCTCCAGTGCTTCCCCCCCATATTGTAAGCAGCTTCTCTCCAAATCAAGAGTGGCAACTCTGAAGACGCTATCAAACTCTCGACTGGAGTTGCCCTTGGCAGGGATAGCAGAAAAAGTTTACCATACACTTGAGAATTGTGTTCGACAAGACGTACTTCTCCATTGTTCTGCACTAAATCAGCAACACAAGAAGGAGATTCAGCATCTGAGTAAAGAATCAGGCGGCAAAAATTCACAAATGATCCAAGCCTTGTCAGTGGATCCATTTAGGGTCGAAAGTGAACCCTTCAAACCTGATGTCTCGAGTTACCACTTCATACGAAGATTTCGAACATTGATTCGGTGGGCCAAAATTCTTAATCGTGGATGAAGCACGTCCTGCTTTAAGATTTGTCTGCTTCTACCAAACTGTTCTATTCTTCAGGGCTGCATTTGATTATTTTTAACGTTGCTTTAGTTAGTGGTAAATTGCACTGAACCACACCGTAGTGATGATTAATATTATCATGTTTTAGGCTTTTATTTGGTACCATCTTTGTCCGGATGAATGGTTTTAATTAAGTCTCATGTGTTTTCACTATTATCAATTATATCTTCAGTTATGCACCAAACAACGGCGGCAATTAATATATCCAACCTGCATTTGTCACATTAATTGGAAAATAAATAAAAGATAGAAGAAAACACGATTTCGTGAGCACAAATGATAACTTCAGGGTAATGCATATGGTCAGACAACAATAATGGATCAAAATACAAGCTGCGGTCATTAATAAACAAAATACTTAATTTCCCACTTCTGCACCTGGGTGCGAAACACGAAGTAAATGGTGGAATTAAGAATTTGACTGCAGCTTAATCGGGAAATTAGACAATAATGTCAGTTGTAAAGCCGATCAGTAGAGGAATGCTTGGGGGCATTCTAGCGCTCGTTGTGTTGACTGGCTAGTCCGCATGCGGAAAGCAATGCCGAAATGAGAGACAAGCCCCTGCTTGATCACTGTTATCCCCTTCAGCCCAGTCCAGCAATAAAGTTCGCCATAAATCCGTCACCATTCGTCTGGTGGCTCAAACAAAAAACGACAGGCGAAAACAAACGGTTATAACATCAGACACCCATGGAACCACCTTCTGTCAAGTGTCCCTCGTAGACTCATACCAGTAGGAGTACAAGAAATCAACTTACTTCAGCAGATTATACCAAACATAGGGAAGAACGCTCGTTCAATGGAAGACATTGTTTTGCGCTCAGCCCCAATGGTCGATGTCATGGGAATTCCCAAGCAGCTCCACTTCTCAAAGCTTGAAACATGCATCTCGCCTTTTGAATTTAGTCACTGCCGAAATCCGGAAGCTTTTAGCAGCGAGTAGAAACTTTATTGCATATATCGTTCTGCATTGCCTACGAAGCAGCAAAGTCACGCATTATTGACCCATTTCACATGGCTCTTCACCGGTGTACCTACTTAAGTGAGAGAATGAGTCTGAACTTTACGGTTGCCTCCTGTTTCTCCAACTCATAGATGAACCTACGGTTAAACACTCATTCAGCGACTGGCAAATTTCTGCCAGAAGAATCAAAATATCCACCGACTAAATGACAGTGAAAATGGAGGGCACACTCGTATCCATTAGCAACTTTCTGTCAACAGCCCCAAAAACCTTACAACCACCCGAATACCGAGTTTCACAAAGGATTCAATAGCGTCAATCCATGAGATTGCTGTGGCAGAGTTGCCAAAGGTTGGCCCTGATCTGACTACTCCACTCTTTTACTCAACTACCAGACATAAGACACCACCTCGTGTTTACCCAGGATACCTCCAGCCTTGGATCTGGGGAATTTATCCGTTCTCTTACGATTGCCTCCTGTAGGCAAATCTACTGCTTAAAGAGGCCACTCTGCTGCCGTTTTCATTTATTCTCACCACTTATAGCCTCGATTTCTAGGTGCAGAATTCTTATTCCCCCAAAGTCGAGCAGTTTGATTTCTTCTTGTCCAGCGAACCCAGAGCGCCTAACGTAACTGGATTTGCCTCGTTAGCACCTCAGAATCTATCCTTTTATACACGCCAACTCACTTTTCCAAAAAACCACATGAACACCCTTATGGGACCAAGAAGACCGTTTCACCCACCTTGGACTCATCTTTTGGGAACAGAGCCGCCACCCGCTCTAGTGAAAACAATCTCAGTACGACAACTACCACAGCCCTCAGCTAAATGCTCCATCACCCATCGTCTGCACCTACACTGTCCCAACTGGCGCGGGCTCCCTAGAGCAACATTAATTATCAACCCTTAATCAGTGCTTACGCACCTGAAGCTTCATCATCAGAGACCTACTGTTGCATATTGCCATCTTTAGGGTTTTCTAATAACCCCCCAACCACAGGCTTCTCGCGGCATGGTTCAAGTCTCCTCACTCATTTCTTTCCCATCTACTTCGACAAAAACTATACTAATAATCTCACTAAGTACCCGAGTCTGTCACTTCCATTCATTGACAGTTAGAATTGAAGCGAAACGGAGCCAATTCATACTTTGTACACACTTTTACCCAGTCGCTGTGGATGCTACGCCACGAACCCTCAAGAGCCTGCGGTTATTCATGGCAGGCTAATACTTCTTCAACTCTTATTAACCATACGACCCATGTCCAAATATTAGGCCACTTTGCTCGGGCTACTTCCCACCCAAAACCGCGACCTGCTTCATAAGAACCAAGTATTCCTTGGGAACTACGGGCCTCTATCAGATGATGCATTTTGCAGCCTAATTCAGCGGCAATGTGTATCGCAACCACATCAAAGATCGAAGGGTATAAATTCATGTGCTGCTGCATTTCCGTCCCCTCTCTAGAACAACCACTTGGGAAAGCAGTCACTTTTGATGTCCATCCCCAGATCGCCGCCGCGAAAAGTCTGCTATATGAGAACTCCTGAACGTTCCCATAACCCTGGAATGGGACTTGCGTCAGAAATATAGATTACGGAATCATCAGCCATTGGCCACTTCCCCATGGTAGGTTACCCAACCCTTTAAGTCAGCAGTTGTTACTGACAGGTAGGTTGCCTTGCCCATTAAAAAAATATGCCTGACTGAAGGATATGTATCGGCAACCTGTGTTCGGGGAAAACCGACTACTTTCTGACGTTATTTTGTCAAAATTTTCTTTGACGCGGGACATCAACATTTTGCCATTTGCTGGTTTGCGTTTGCTTTAGCGCACACGCGATCTGTACACGTTCGCTTTTGTGGCTCCTTTCGAGACTCCTGGCTTTCGAATAGCTTCGATCACATTGCATTGCTCTGCCATGGGTTTTCTGCTCGTATCTTGTCATATCAATATTTCATCGGCACGAAGATAAATACAAAACGTAATTGGCACCTGGCTATCGACTCGAGTCTTCGTACAGTCGAGTGAAGTGACGTCGTGAGCCGCGGCCACGAAATCTTAAAAAGACGTCCGTGGTGACACTTCGGAGGTCTTCTAAATTGCTGAGCTTCCTTTGGATTCTCGGTATTCCTCATGATTCTATCAAGTTTTATTCTTTTTTCCCGTCGCTCGATAATTACAATATTATGGCGCCTTTTTCAGGACCGGAGATATGACACCACTATTTGTTCTGAACAAACTGGATTTCTGTTCACATATATTTATTTGGATCGATTTAGTGTACAGATCGCTATAACAGCAGCGGGATTAGCCGTTTGATTGGCCATGAATGAGCGGTTCGTTTTTTGTTCCCGAAATCCGAGATTTTTTGATCCATTGATTGTTCTGCTGCTCAGCCTGGTAACATGGACTGTTTGCTTCCGAAAGCTCTAGTTTGGGTTTTAGTCTATTTAGTCGTCTGCAATTTTTCGACATCTGGAATAAACTACTTCATAACTCATGGATCGCAATCTTCGAAACCGGGTCACTAGCAACACATCTAGTTAACGCTCCGTTTCGCGGTTCGTGCATGCTAAAGACTCTGTCCGCCAGCGTCCGAAAAACGTCTACAGAAGCTCACATGGCACTCGTGCATTCACTTATGCCAAAGCTAGTTCACTCTATAGGAGTGTCCATTCATCAATCAATCGAGATCGTCTTCAGCTTTCTGGGCTGGGGCACCGGTGGCAGCATCGATCAAAACTAACTTCTCTCAGCCGGGGACCTCTCAAAACTTGTGCGTATAAAAGGGGTAACTAAAGCCTTCAAAGTTTCCATGACAAACAATACCAAAAGCCAAAGGCCATATTCAATTTGCCACTCAATTAGGCATGTTAGCATCTCCCAACTGTACTCTGAGAGATATTGCCATTCTTATAACGAGTCAGCGAGGCCAATCACCATTGTTCTACACAATGCCGAAAAACCGGCGCGCACTGCAGACTCATTCTACATTCACTTCCCTCTACTTCCTTACCGCCGACTCTCATCTATGCTCCTCTTCAAGCCCTCGTTAGCATGCAAATTTCACCGGTTTGCACCACAAATTTCTGGACAACAGTGCTGCGCAAAAGGGTTACCCGAGCAACCTATTCCATTCATATTGGCCTTGACCTAACCCCTTTAAACCTATTCGCTAGGTGGCCGATATATCGCCTCTGCTATTAAAGCTTTTCACTCTGTCCATGGACTAAGCTGCAGTTTCAACCCAATGAAAAAATTCCATGCTAATTTCATCGAACAAAAAAGGTTTCTACCATGACCTATCAAGCACACTTACGCGGTCTGCAAATACGTGTGGAACGGTCTAATCACAACTGCCTGACTATCTTCTCCGTAACAGCCTGCTGTCATGCTCCTCGTGTTAGTCTGACTCCTGCGGTGCATTTGAGCAATCCTGTGACATTAGTATGTCGGCCATCATAGTCTATAAGATCACGACCGAAACATTTGATCGCGTACCCCATCTTCTGCGGCGTCAAGATTAACGAAAGCGGAAGGACACATGCAGGCTATACTGCTAATACGACAACCTGAGCTGGATTCTCGCGGCTTGCAAAAGCCTATATGAATTGTTTTCTTGGGAAGAAGTTAGATAGGCCAGCGGCAAACCTTAGAATAGGTAGAAGACTGGCGGGACGCCGATTCGAGGACCCGGATGGAGGTGGGTTACAGAAAGGCAAATAGGGAAAGGTTGACCTTTTGCTTTGTGAAAAAGAGGTGGATGTGGTTTCGATGGATAGAGTGGAGCCTGCCGTTAACCAGATAGGACCGGAAGCAATGGAACTCTCGGAGAATGCGCTCACTGATAACAGCATAACGGAAGTGTTATCTAAAATGGATGGAAAGCCAAAAGGTAAATGCAAACGAGAAGTAAAACCAAAACCAAAGAATGAATCTCAAGAAGAACGGAGAAGATCGTGCAAATGGAAGTAAGTGGAAGATTTCGCCGACCCGGAGAGACCAGGTATTGGTGCTTACACGCAAAGCTATGAACTGTACAGCGTGCGCTACATAATTTACAGAAATCGAGTGAAATCATCCCTAGAATGAATCACAGGTCCGCTCTCCATGCGATCCTAGGACCTTATATGAAGAAAAAAAGCAGAAAGATTGGGGATTAAGTTGCCAAGCAGTGAATTGGCTTCAAACGACAACTAGCCACAAAAAGGGTACTACGCATGGGAAGATGGAAGAAAGACAAGGACTCGGGAGGTAAAGATCCATGACGGGCACTGCTTGAGTTCGCTAATCCACGGAAGGGGTACACTCCTGGTGGTGGCTGATTGGATCAACACGAGCCCCAGGAAAGAGATTACCATGAACGCGGGCGATACTGTCATTAACAGGACCGCGTCTAAAGATACCAATGGTAAGTCGCAAGGATTCAACACGGTGATCTCCGAGCTCCCCAAAAGCAGTGGCTGGCTGTGGCCAAGCGGATAAGGTCGTAGCGTTTGGACGTGTAGATGGCGGGTTCAAATCCTCCCACCGCCGGTCAACTCTCCCACTTGGCAGCCCTCTTCCTGAAAGTTGACGTACTTTTTTGTTCCAATAACAAAGGGAGTAAAAGTTAAAATATTAAAATAAAAGAGAATGAAAGAAGGTTTCACGCATCCAGCAGCAATGCTGAACTGTCCACGAAAGTTCATAGCGGGAGCTGCGGAAATAGACCCCAAATCCTACAGTAGTTATGTGCAACCTGAACTAGATTTATGAAAACCATAGGTGCGTTGAAAACTACCAAAGGGTTAAACCGAATAGTAGCCACGAGAAGGCCGACTGCCTTCCACAGCTTCTCCAGACTGTATGCACGCGGGAACGTAAGGCACAGGGACAAAGGCCGACCCTCACCGATCTTATGGTGGATATGTTGAACGAGTTAATAATAATGTACATTTCTCGATTTGCGGGATGCATGCGCAAGGCATGATCAATTTTTTACATAGATGATCGCGGAGAAATAATTGCGGAACCGCCTCAAACGAATGGACGGGTAAAAAGCGACAGGGCCCGACGGAGTCAACGCAGCGATAATAAAGCCGCTGGCAGAGATCGCGGTGAAAACTTTCAATTAGCTTTTTAATAGCTCGCTGGATGAAGGGCAGCTTCCCGGGGGCTGCTTGATGTCGGCAGTCATACTTTTGCTTAAAGGTGGAGACAGAGTTAAATGTGACAGCTATGGACCGGTAAGTCTGACATCGAAAGTGTTATAAACCCTTCCACGACTGGATAGTCAGTCAACTGGAGGCCAGAAAGCTAGTGATGACGAAGCATAATGGCTTTTGGCACTAGCAACCGTGCCTGACTGGTTTGATTAACTTTCTGGGGGAAGTAACATGAGGGTGAACAGGGGAGAATGGGTGGAAGCCCGCTATATGGTCTTCCAGGACGCCTTCGATTCCGTGGGTGCTGTTCAGCAGGGTGCTTCTGAGGCCTGTCCTCGGACCACTGCTCTTACTGCTGAATGTCTACGACAAGACCAATGGATTCAAAGATCCGTGTCTTATATTTGCAACCAATAAGAAATTATTGGTTGCACCAAAGAGTGAAGCTACCCGGAAGGATTTGAATAAAGTCTACCGCCGGTTGGCAAGATTAGATATTCCGCTAGACTTGAGCAAGTGCCAGCAGCTCATGGAAGATAATCCCGCTCGCTACATGGGTCCATTCGGGCATCAAATCACGATGAAACCCACGCAGCAGGCAAGGGATTTAGGGATGTTAGCAAGTGCGGACTTCAAACCTAGTCTGCAATGTCAGAAAGACGCTAAGACGGCAAGGGGTGTCCAACGGGAACTTAGAAAGACTGTAGGATCCATGAGGCCCAAGGTTCTTCTGTTGCTGCTCGGGACGTTTGTCTGACCGCAATTAGGCCATTATGTGCAGGCATGGAGACCGCATTTTGTAGGAGACATGAAAATGCTGGGGCAGATTCGGCTCTTTCACGCCCTGCTTTGGACAGCAGAGGCACATGGGATATGAGGACAGGCTATAAACAGTGTACTTGTGCTCTCTGGAACGAAATGGGAAAGAGATGAATAATTACCGGTCTTCAAGATTATTAAGAAACTGGACGAGGCACGCGGTCACTGAGGACTTCTTTTCCGGATGAAGGGAAGCGAGAAAACGGTTGTGAGCGAGCGTGTAACTACAGGGCTGAGAAACGGACCATTTGTCATAAAAGTGGCGAATGGTTGGAACAAACTATTAGAGAAATTGATAGAGGTGGGATCAGTGCGTGAATTCAGGGGGAAAACAAATTTCGCCGGTGTTAGAAGAAGAAGGTATGTGAATTTTGTGGTTGATGAGAATGGTCGAGAGGAATGCATCTCGTAAGTCAGATTGATTTAATGAGGAAACAAATGGTTGGAGAGTGAATCACGCCAGAGAAGACACTGTGACAAATTAAAATAAAATGCGATAAACTGAAAGATGCCGCTGATTGGGATGGGAGAGTTCAAGATGTATCGGTAGGGGATGCAGCCGGGATTTAAACTGAAGGCAAACGCCGGTGGAGAACGGAGAATGTGACGTTTTATCAAGGCATCCAAAATGAATCATGCATGTAAAATAAACGTGAAAACTAAGTACATTAGAGCTCAAGGGTCACTTCTGTTCCAAATGAATTGCCTAGGAGATGTGGAAACGCCTTGGCCAAACGGGAGTGGATCAGTCTAGTCAGAAACTTCCATTCACGGAATAGAGGCAGATGGTCGCTGAGGTTGGTAGGTCCGGATTGAGGGTGTTCAGTGGCAGTCGAACATCCCGAGTGCTTGTGTCGTAGGCCTACTGTGCACCTGTCTCAAAATAAAGCGGTACGTAGGGGACAATTGATGGTGTGTGGTGAGATCAACGGGTGGACGAATAATGGATTTATTTCTGGGAACTGTTGACTATCAAGGGCAGTGGAGATGGAAATCTCCGTAAGACTGGGGTATTGCGGGGCGACTTCATGACATGCAGTCCGTAAACCACATGAATCTTTTTGGCATGGCCACTGATGTCCACGTTGGGCGTGTGCCAACATGCATGTGTCGTCAGAGGATCAATTCATCGGAGGACGTCAGCTCGTCGGAGACTGAATACGGACCCAGGATTAAGTTTGGCCCAGTTTTGCATCAGCTTTGAGCTACAGATGCGTCCAAATGCAGCTAAGTTACGCTGGAATGATACTGTCAGTCACCATGCACGAACAAAAAGGTAAACGAAGGACAATATATGGGGTGTTAATATAACATTATTTGGGGAAAATTGCGCCCATATACAGGTCCGGAGATTCTAAGTACTATTAGTGGCGGGAGTTAAAAGGCGACACGGGGATTATTGTAATTGGGAACTGGGTCTAAAGTGAAATATCTGCAAACCTGTTGATGCGAGGAACTTTGCAAAAAGCTACATTTAGAATAAGTTGAAAAACAGGTTATAAAGAGCAGCACGACAGACAGAGGTGTTAAATTATTTAGACAACGGATGGGATATATCGCCAAACCGAGTGGCAGCCGTTTTTCTGCCGTTCGGATTACTCCCAGGTATGGAGCAGCCCAGTCAGTACAAACGCCCCGGAGCAGTCCCCAAACCGACCTCTCATAGACCCCAAAATCGACCCCAAAACAGGAACTTTGCAGTAACCAGGGGTCGTTCTGGGGACTGTTTTGCCAAAAAGTCGGCGAACATCCGCTTATGCGACATTTCCCCACGAAATCTCTCAATACAAGCTTACTAAGACCTTAATATAAACACTCGCACCAAGAAATCCAATTTCGCAGAACCTAAATGTACATGCAACACAAGGATCCTCATATCTTCCTTTCGTCTATCTGTATACCCAACCGCTCTTTCCTAACGCAACGATCTGCAGCAAAACAAAAAAGACCAGCGCTGATGTCTGAAATTTTTCAAGATGTCACTTCAACACTGTACATCAAATGCTGCCCGGCTGCGTGGATTTTTTAGTCCGTTTACGTTTGAGCAGTTATTTGCGATTATTCCATATACCGAAATGATAAGAAACTAGGCATTACCTTAGTGTACTTAGCTGGGCATAACTGGTCTTTTATTTGCCTAACCTATGGGTAACTGTGCCAATGATGACATTAATACTCCATATACATTTATCTGTTAAAAGTCAAACAAATAAGAAATAAGCATCTATCCGAAAAACAACAAAGTTAAACCTACAAATGCAAGGTAAACTGCATTATGCAATCATCACATGGTGCAAAATGCGCTATTAATTAATTGACAATGTCTCACCCCTTTGGACGAATACTACACAAGCTAGTCAGCAGAAACATCCCCAAAATGCTCCGAAATAGTCCCAGAGCATACCACAAAACGATCCCGGATCGTCCTCGAAATTTTCCTGCGGTCTTTTAACAACTTTACTATATTGACGGAGAATATGGTAGCAGTATAAAATGATGGTAGCAAAAGTTAAGTGACTGCAGAAATGAAGCCGAGCGGCATATATATATATATGTCGAATCGACAGGTATATACGTTTTCATCGCTTTCATTTCGGACACATACATCACATTTATTAATGAATACTACTCTAAAAGCAGCTACCAGGTGGTTCATCGTTGTCACGGAACCCTGAAAGCCAGTGCTCCTTAAGTTTCTGAGGTCGTCTTGGGCACAGTACCTGTGGTGTTGGACGCAATGTCTCATCTTTTCTCGCACTGTTTGTGCAGTGACTCTTGGGTTGCTTAATTGGCAAACAAGGTCTACAGGTTGGAAGCAACACAATCTTGAACTCACCTAATTCCAACGCGCAAACTCTGGTACCAGACAAAGCCGATTTCTTATGGGCACGTTTCATGTTCATCTGACCCAGGAAGGATGCTGTCATTAACTGACGCATGA
Organism: Fasciolopsis buskii; assembly: GCA_008360955.1. NCBI lineage: Eukaryota > Metazoa > Platyhelminthes > Trematoda > Plagiorchiida > Fasciolidae > Fasciolopsis > Fasciolopsis buskii. Next base: position 79,961 of record LUCM01008331.1, read on the forward strand.
TATCCCGAGTTCCATTAGCAAATGCCCGTACGTCTTTGAGAAACAAGGCCTTAAAAAATTAATAGATTCCTAAGAACAACTTACTATATGGTCGTAATATTGGTTCTGGTTGCCTCCACCGAAAAATGCATTTGCAACGCCCTTTGACGCATGAGAAAAACCATGGATATCACAGGAACCAAGTCGGTTTACGACAAAAGTTTCATCCCCAAGTAGGAATGATCTTTAACGTCCATGTTAGTGTTTTGTGTTCGGACCAGAGTTTTTGTGTTGGGAGATATAATTACATACTGTCGCTATAAGAAAATCTGATTCACGGGTGTACTGTGCTGGATCATTCAACCAGGAAGCAACTGCGCCGCTAGCTGATGCAGAAACATAATCAGTTTCTTCCTCTATTTCCTTTACACTACAATAAATTAGTAACAAACAAACTGTTTTATCCGTAAAACCTTCCCGCAATATCTGGTGCCTCACTCGCACATGCCACACTTGTTCCCACTAAATTACCACAGCTCACTTATGAATCAGGAGACGTTGTTATCGCTTATTAATTGTAAACAATAAAAAGCTTTAGAACCCAATGCACAGACCTCTGATCCACTGTTCATACTCTGAGGGCCGTAGCTGGGCGCCAGCAACCCTCAGCGCTTTCTTTCTTCATCTCCAAATCGATGTTCCGGAGTGTCCACATATATAAACAAGACCTGGAACTACTCGTCGACTAATTTCTTGCCGTAATATTTATAACGAAGTTCCTAGACTGCGGATGTTGCATTGAAACTGATATCGTGCATGCTTCAAGTGGACAGAAGGGAAGAACAGAAACTCAAAAATGAAATGGTAGAGGAAAATAGATTAGGTAGTGATGTCCACCTTAGACATGAAACCAACAAGCAGGTTTTTCAATTGAGCCTATAGCAAATAGTGTTCCCTCATTTAAATAAGTTCCCTAAACCAGCTAATGTCATTTTCAAGGGATGCCATCCAGGTGATCCACAGCAGTGTACATCAGATAACAAGTAAGTTTTACGACGGCGAGAGCGTAATTGAGCATTCAATGGTAAAGCCCAAATCTTACATTCATGTTCAAATAATAGCAGTCCACAAGATACTCTCCAACACAAGTAGCACGTGTTCACGCAATCAATTAGGAAAGCCAATTATCCATTCAGCATAAAGATGACGAAAACCATGACCACAACAGCGTAAACCACGTGCAACAAGCAATCATCGGCAGGTCACGAGACCAAATGACCTTCCCAATTAGACCTTAGTAAAGCCACGAAGTAAGACTCAAAAGAACATTGGGGGCATCAAGGACCACTTCTTCGCAAATTCTATAAACTTTTGAGATTTTCGTGGTAGGAAATCATCAGCTATGGCCTATTCACACGGCCATTTATCCGCACTTCCCAAAGTTACCAACTTCGGTGCCCAAAATATGAAATAATTAATACACTTTGTGTTTCAGCCTCCGGAGAAAAATAAGAACTGGATATGTTCAACTTATGAGTTTGCCAGTAAAAATACAAAAAACCGTATGATATAATGCCACTTTGAAAAACGTTCCCTAGCGGACCATTTTGGGGGCGTTTTAGCGCCTCCTGTGCTGACTGGGTGATTTTTCAGGTGCTGGTAACCGCTGCAACCGTTTTCGAGATTCCAAGTGGACTGGTTAAAGAAGAAGGACGAAAATGAGAGAAAAGGGACAGGGAACCTCGCACCAGTCGATATTTAACGTGCCGCGCAATGGTTTTTGGATTGTGGTAAGATATGCTGTCATGAGCAGTGCTTGGCTAATAACGCGAAAACATTCGCGGTGGACTGTTTGGATGGTTCTGCTACGCAGTGAAATACAAATGGTGTGATAGAGGAGCCCATGGCGAGTCGGTTGAACAAATGGCAGTGCGTTGTTTGAGGTTTTCTCTCTCAAAGGACCAGATTTGTACAGGTGATATACCACCTTGCTGATGAAGGAAGTTCCCCTCATTTACAGCCAGAAATCCGCGTTGTCGGAGCCATGGATATTCACAGATAAGTGCGCGTTTACTTTTCCCCACCAAAGAAATGGTTCAGCATATACAAGAAATTTCTGTATTTTCTCCTCCTGGCCATAATTTTGCTCGTCAGTATGTTTTTTGCAACAGTTGAGGGTAGTCTGTCTTCTCTACATTCAAATAACACTAGTTGCATGCCATCACCGTAGTGACTGTCATCGATGAGAGCTAAAGTGGGAAACGGGAAAAATGAACATACAGAGATGACCCCCGACGTGGCTGCTGGCCTCTGTCAACTCCAGCCAAACATGCAGTCAGACGTTGTTCACAAAGAGACCTGATTACCGTATGTTGACATTTTTAGTGAATCGACCGGGAGAAGGAGGACCGAAAGTATAAAGGGGTATTACTTAGATAACGAAGGGATTAGAAAGGTGTTGGCCAAGCGGATAAGGTGATGAAGTTCGGACGTGTAGATCGCGGGTTCAAATCCTCCCACCGCCGGTCAACTTCCCCAATTGCAGTCCTCTGTGGGCCGCGGCCCCCTTCCCGAATATTGATGTACGCTGACATTTCAGTAATGAATGAAGCAAAAGAATAAATAATAAAGATGTAAGTTAAGGAGAGTATGAATTTCTATATGCCGGCCTCTGTAGCACAAACCTTGAGAGTGCAGCAACTTGGAGGCTAAAGAATCAAGTAGAGTTGCAATGTAAGTGGAAGTTCTGGCGAAGCAGTATTACGGAGGAATAGGGAGCTATATATGGTGCTGGAAAACCTAACACAATCCGACTAGTTTGAGGTTGCCACGTCATTCGGCAAAAGCAGCATAACGGAAGATCGGTAGCTGTGACCGTTTTACCAAATTTGGCATGGGAGGAAAATATTTTGCATGGCACTCAGCTATCTGAGAAACATTAAATAAAAGTTAAGTGAAACATTTCTGTACTATACTTCTAGTTTGTGATACAGACGATCGGATCTTCAAATTTTGTTAGAATGCTTTTGGACACCATCATTATTTAAAGTAACATAGTTGCGGTAAATGCAGATGAACCTGGAACGGGGCGACGTGAACCTTTGAACCTAATTTGATCAATATGACAGTTATACGCAAATAGACCGTCATTGTCTAGAAAGGACTAAATTGGCCTACGAAAGTTCCTAACTAACAGACCTGATGATGAACGCAAGTCACTGCCACGATAAAACGTCAATCCAGCAGATAGGAAACATGGGAAGTTTGACTTCAGATGTCTACGTTTGAAAATAGCTTTAATGCATTCTCATATGTAGCAGAATGACGAGCGGTGCGACGTTGAAGTAAGAAGTTGCCAGCGCCACTATCAAGCCCATGAAATGACGAAAACTGTAAAAAATTCATTGCGCTCTCCAATTCTTACACGATAATTTCAGAAAGCCTATTGGAATAGGGACATCGAAATTGGGTAAATTAAGGTCCGTGGCAAATGCTGCTTAGCCTACAGACATCAATTCCTTAATCGAATTCCATTTTCAATCACTTAAACGGGAGGCACATCTTCCCAACTGAAGAACTTCCTCATTACGCCCATAATGGACTCTGCATGTACAATGCTACGATGAACACTCCTGACCAATTGAATTAGGAACCAGTGACCACAAATTTACAGTATATGTTCAAGAATAGAGCGCAGTAATAAGCATGAACTGTCTGCCAAGCTCCTATGGACATCAGTCATGTGCTCCACTCTTGTGGGGCACTATGAGTTTCGTGCAGACAACCTCTACAATATTTCGCAATCCGGTATGAGACTACTTCAAGACGGACCATCATCAAGGTAGTCTGGTAGATTTTATCTTCCGAATCCTCAAAGGCTCATAGAGCAGTTCGCCTAGGACAGCCTTTCGGCATGCTAGGAGTAAAACAACGCGACCACTCAAGGCCAAAGAAGAGCTGGAGACAACAAAATTTCACCTCTGAACTTGTAAAAATCAGAAAGCTTACGATTCACATATGGGGCCTAACCGCGATGGAATGGGTGAAAGTTACTTCAATTGTCAAATATAAGTTACACCTTTTTAGAAGTAGGAGATTGAATGTTTTCATGAAATAATTCACCGTGTGATATCATCGCTCAACTCACCATAAAGAAACCATGGAAGCACTGTACAGCTGTTTCATCCAGCTGGTTAGGAATCATCAGCAGCAGTGCATATCCACCGCGCCCGAACTGGGACGCGAACCCGAACAAGGACGAACGATTCTGAGTCGAACGCCTTAGCCATTACGCTACCGGGCAGGCTCTGAACGGTTTGTTGAAATTCACCACATGATCTTGCACATATCCGTCACTGATTTGCACGGTTACTGTCCGTTAGCTCACAGCGATCGACCCCTACTGATAGATGACTTCTCTGCAGGTAGCCTAAGCACGACGAAGGCTTTGGATATGACCTACAGAGATTGATTACTTGGTACATTTTAGTAGTGAAGTTCAACGAACCGTTCAGAGCCTGCCCAGTAGCATAATGGCTAAGGCGTTCAACTCATAAGTTACACCATTTGGCTGGCAATGACTGAACCAAAAGGCACTCACGGAAATCACTTGGTGCTAGTTAATAAGAAAAGAAGGACAAAATTTCAACGCGCGGAGTTTGTTTTGCAGCTCTGTACACAATCGTATGGTTGCATACACCGAAGACAATGCTCCATCTCTATTCCACTGCCCCGGAGGATAGGTAATAGGACTTTGTTGGATCTAATATAAATCTCAGAATGCTGTAAGGGCATCATTCTTTCGTAGAAAATTAATTATTTTCGAGCAGCATTTATCTATTGTCAGTTTTGACGACATTCATTGACTTTATGACATTTTTTTCGTTGCTTCGGTTTTACCACACACTTTTATGCTCGTGTCGCACTTCCGAGAGCCTTAGTTCACGAATCGTGGTTAACACTTAGTATATTTTGCGTGGTTGGCTTTCTCGTTTTATGGCAGTATTGGTGTTATTTGATCTCCAGGATATATACATATATAATGTATTTCTCGCATCTGGCCCTTATGTAGAACTCGTCACCCATCGAATTCTGAACTGGCGGTTGACATAGTTCCCCCAATGGGTAGAATAGGGGATACTCGAGCGAACGACCAGATGCCGAAAAAGTGCTGCACGTATTTCATGACATCATAATATCGTTGATACGATAATACACGCATAAGCAAACACGGCAGAAGATGCCTAGCGCTAAGAGCGGTTCGAGAGTGAAGAGCAAGTCGAGCTAGTTGGGTTCGAGTCTGCTTTACCTTATGGACTGATGGAACTTGTCAACCGCGGGTTCGAAATTTGACGGTGGACACTTCCGGGGATTGCAGTAAGGATGTTTTCTATAGCATCATGATCAAAAACAACCTATTACTTTAAACCAAACAATTACTTCTGTAGACCTTTGACTGCTTAATAAATAGCTGAAGTCTCACGATGTTTTTAAGTATCCAAGCTCTGCTGTTCCTGAACGAAGTGAAATAAAAATAACTGGCCTGTGATCTTGCGCTCTGACTGCACCGATCCCAAATGGCGAGGCACCGGTAGTCAAGACAGGTGGAATATTTGAAAAAAAGGACGAAAGTGGCTCTGGAGGGCGAAAAGTGAACCCAATGTTCATGAGCGCTGAGAGACAAACTGGAACAAACATGTTCATTGAGAAGAAAAGTGAAAAACAGAGTAATACTGAGGTGCTCCCAATAAGGAGCATAAATCTGACAAGTTCCTGAATGACGATGCACTTTGCACTGATGCCAAATGTGTAAGACCCTGCTTGAAACCGAAACAGACCATAATTCATTCTAAAATGATGCTGGAAAAGCCATTTCCTTTGAATTAACATCCACGTGTTTTCATAAAGTACTTGAAACGGCTTCAAAAGACAAATTGTCTTTTTATTTGAAAGGTGGACCTCATTCAGATAGACCTCATTTCTATCGACATCTTGCAAGACTATTTAGAATTTTCTGAAAGATACCCGGCTAACTGCTAAGCAATAAAAAAATCGATATTTATTAAGTTCGGGTTGTGTTGACTGTAGTTAGTGGCATCGCTGATTCACCAAAATGGTCTAAAAATAAGTACATTTTCAATTGGTTTTTGAAAGCAGTTTTCAACCACTAACTTGGCTCAGGGTGTCCTCGGATTCATCAGTGTTACAAGTGTGGCTTTTATGACAAAATCTGTTGGTCAACCAGTAATCACAGTATATTCAGCTGACTTCAGCGGGTTTTAAATTGGCGCTGCCAAAGAGGAAGAATTTGTTGATACAAGAATTCTTTTTTGATCTAGATTTTTCAACGCTTTGGAAATCAATTCAAAAATACATTAAGGAGTGGAAAAAGAGAAACATGTAGTTATTGGTCATTTCTGGAACAGCGGAGTGAACCTTCTTGCAAATAGTGTCTTAGAAACATACATAAAATAAATCCCACTGAGAATTGACAAGTAACGTCAAGTGGCTCAGAACCGACTTTAAGGCCGTTATTCCCAGAACAGAGGGACCCGAATCTGTCACAACAAAATTGCACTGAAGTACTTCGTTACACGGATCAAAAGGAGAATGTTGGTTATGCCTAGAACCGGAATGGGACGGTGAGTGAACTATCTTAGATAATATATTCTCGATAAAAGTTGGTCAAGTGGTATACTAGAATACTGGACTCAAATTCACTAGTATCAACAATGCAATCGTGTGCAGTGCCTTTGCCGATTGCAAGATTCTCATACAAATGATCGAATTTACAACAGTCAGCGTTCGAATGAAGAGATTCGAAGTAGTGGCATATATCATTAGCTTGGGTTTTCCCTGAGTGTACTAGTTTGCAAGACTTGCCAGATTCGCACAATGACTTGATATGCCCCAGCTCACTATAAAAGTAGATCTTCGATGCAGAAAACTTTACCGGTAGTGCACCCTACCAAAAGACAGTTTACGGGGTGATTTTTATTCGAATTCGCAATTCTGAAGATCCGCAAATCTCTATCGACGTATTCGCGGCTACTGTTACTCATTCTGAAATCCCGCGGAATACCGGATGATCATTTGGAGACTCCGTCTGTTTTATTGTATAAGCAATTGGGACTTCTATTTGTGGCCAATTTTACATACAACCTCAATAGACTGGAACGTACGCTTTCCAAGTAACGGCAGCTTTGATTTAGTTTAGGATGACTGATATCCGCAACAGGACGACTTCGTTATTAGATTTCCAGGTAGCCACCAGAACCACATTTTATTGCTTGCATTTGTGGCAGTCGGTTTTCGCGTCAATTTATGGAAATCGACTAGTCTACTTTCTTCAAAGTTGACTGGACGAGCATGTGCCAGCAACTTCCTTGTAAATGACGCAGAAAACAGTTTGTTTTATCTGAGTATTTCTATTAGTCATGCATCATACTTCAAAGCGTTTGAGGTAATCAAATCCTGGACAGTTTGAACTAACATTTAGATGTTAAAGAATAGAGTGTGACGCTGTGAAAACGTGAAGCTAATGTAATGTTGTGAATTTAGGATAGAACATCGAAATGTCCATGGGTAAGCTCGGATCAATTGAGGGAATACCAGACTTAGAAAATATACAAGATTACCAGGAATTTGTGAGTTAGCCAAAATCCCGAAATGTTAGTAATTCGTATGAGGTGCAACCTAGTGAACCATAAATCAGTTCAGTTACGATTGGTACAGACGTCTACTTCTCAGATGAGAGTAGGATAAGTACCGAAATACAGGTAACAGTATTTGTAAAAATCGAAGGTAAATTTCCAGTGGAGCTAATTGTGGTCCACTAAACAACAATGAAAAATGGAAGGGATGCTGATTCGTTGTGCCATGGATCTAGATTTTGGTGGACTCTCATATGGTCCTGGGGTGGAAAATATAAGATTGTATTGAAACAGGGCTAAGTCTTTTGCCACATCGGTGCTAGCGGGTGATAATAACTATGGAATGATCGCCTAACCTGAAAAATAACTTTGGTAAATGAACACAGGACGTGCAATCTGTCATCCTAATTGTGTTCGTACATCACTGCAGTCAACCTGAAAGCAGATGTTCTCCAACCCAAGCTCTAGATCTGACCACATTCCGTACCGATGTGCTCAACGGAAAGGCAAGTTGGGGATGAAAATCAGAAAGGAGGTGAAGATGAAGCTTACGGACTCACAACTGATGAGAGTCCTCTCAAATGGATCGGCGAAAGTTGCACCTACTACCTATTTATTACTTGGTCCCCACCAGTCATCCTACCGGAGGACATCGAAATAGTGATTTATATATCCCTCTCTTTCCTTCACCTTCTTCCTCTTTTCTCACTAGTCATATTTTGACATACGTTGCTTGTTTTCAATTTTGTCTCGTCGTTGGTTTGCTGCCTGTTTACTTTCCACTTGTTTGCACTTCACGTACGATGTTTTATTCTTTTTCCGCCACTTCTCGCCTCATCACAACAGAAAGCTCGGTTCAAATCGAAACCTGCTGAACTTGTTGCCGTTGCTGTTTCTGTTTCAAAAAGTGATGCTTCAATATTATTTCACTTTTTCTAATGATCACTCATGGGTAATTTTTATTCCTTTAGTTACCGCGAAGCATGATTTTTCTTGCTGCATGTCTTCAGAATCTACTAATAATACGCGACTGTTACGATAGAATAGTTAAAAATGCTTCTATTTCAGAAACGAAATCGAGTACTTACTGCAACCACTGGGCGACTATATTGGGTTGTTAGCAGTGCACTTTTACTATTTAACACATTGGGTGTCCTTCATCCAACTGAGAAAGAATGCATATACCGCTGAATATTGACATCTTGTATTACTCTTTTCAGCCGCTTACTTTTAGTACCCTCACATAGGACGTCGGGATGCTTAAGGATTGACGGCAAGTTTGAATTAACCAAAAAGACCTCAGCCAACGACCCCTGGAGTGTCAATGGCAGAACCTTTAAATCGGGGTCTGATGCACCCAAGTGATCAGTGAGGTCTCACGAGGATTTGCAACAGACTGGTGGTCCATACGAAAAAGATTGCCTAGCTGGAAGTAAAGCAGAGTACTCATCTGGATGCACAAATGCCAACAGGACAACTGAAAGTAAATACAAGTGTCAAACGCCATCTTGTGATACTGACGGATATTTTTCTTCGCACAGTGGATTGCGCTTCAAGTCGGTTAATTCCAGCGTGCTCATGAAGAAGTTTAACCGCAGCCACTAGAACTTCGTGTTCTCAAGGAGTTTCATAGCTTCTAACAGGGTATAAGTCGCTCTTTTCTCAAAGACGGTATGTCAGGTACGGTATCAGGTCCGAAGTGCACGACTGGCATTTGAATATGAACATGTTCATCATTCCAGTAATGAACAATAGTTGAAGCACCCAGGACTCCAATTTCGTCAACATTAGAGGCAGAAATATAGTGCATTCCCTCCCAGAATCCCATTCTTTAATTCACCAAGTAAGCGAGTGAAGTTGCAGACACTGGAACGACTGACAGCTAATTGGTGAGCAAAACCAACAGAAAACGAAGTATTGCTGAAGTAAATATTGAAGTCAGCCAACCAGCAGTGCACCATCTTTTCCGAAAGTGACCAGTAAATGTGGAGGTGACCTATGACCGGATGGAATCGAGTTTACTTAAACAAGCAAAGAGCACACAATAAATTACTTGTTCATTGGTGTCCAACATATTAGATTAATCTAAGAGTTGACGCCGGCCGCTGTTCTATGTGATGGAGCAGCCTTTGACTGTTTTGTCTTGAAGCCTTGACGCCATGAAGAGCTTCACAACATAGAAGCTAACAGGTGGAAGCCAAATCTGGAACCACATGCCGTATTGTGGTTTAGTCATTCGGATTCATCTGGTCCTGTGGGACAGCGTACATTGACCGTACATCCAGACGCCTACCCGAACGGGTTCGTGAACCCCACCCGGCTCGGTGAAGCACAGGAATGATTAAAACTATCACCAGTCTTGTGTGTTCACACTTGGTTGATTCCAACCACGTAATGAATGTTGCTGAAGCGTTCAGAATAATCTACAAAGTCCGGAGTAGGTTATCAAAGCTGATGAAATCTACAGCTGAGGCCGCATGCATTCGTCTCTAGGATCCCCCGTTGTGTGCCAGAAAGGAGTTCGTGCAAATACTGAAGCTCCCCTGGCCCACTAGGCACTCTCGAAAACCTATCAAATCCTTTACAGATGTGAATCACATCCCCCAAAACTATAATTTTAACCACCACTCTTTTCACACACACGCACACTTGCACATGCAACAACAGACTTATTTTGACTACTAGAAGTGCAACCTATTATCCCCTGCTCAGTTGCAGTAAATCATATATAATGTCATATATTGGCATGATTACGAATAACTGAAAACGAGCTTGTTCTTCACAGTTTGTTATTTCTCAATGTGCTTTGTGAAACTTTTCGGAATACTGAATTTTCGCGAGTTGGTGACTTCCAGTCGACAATCTAGGAAATAAATCACTCAGTTGATATCTTTTGATTACGTTGTACATTGCTTATTAAGAGCTTGAAGAAAGCTATCTTTTTATGCTAACTTGACGCAAGCAAACCTCACGTAAGATATGGGGCGTGAATAAATGTGACTAGAGCTTTTAATGCAACCGGACGCAGCAAACTGTTTTCTACAATGAGGGATATGGCCGATTCCATGGCAAAATCATTCATTTGCTTGTACAATCCATGTTTGAAAGTGAAACACGCTGATGTGGAGCAATGTTCCATACCTCTGATAATTTCTGATGGAGCTAGTACAGTTTGATCTTCTGCGGAAGTGTCCGATATTAACAATGAATGTAAACAGCTTAAACTGTCTTTGATGGGTATACTCGTATATAAAGAGACTACATCAAAACGCATAGCAACTTCATCGTTTTCTAGTTCAAATTCTTTCAGCCTATGAACAAATACAGTTAAGTCATTGATATGAATTACTATTATCTTCTGATAGGGCTTTAATAATCCACTGAAGTGATTTGCTAGTTTGTATTTTCCACGAGAAGTGCATCCTGCAATTGGACGAATATGCACACGCGGTTTGTAGATTTTTGGTAAGCCTTGAAATCTCCCGGGTGTACTGGTTTTTGGCATTAATGAAGCACCGAGGTCGCCCCAGTTTTTCCTTCCAGCCGGATAGGTCTTCATCGACCTCTGAGTTGTTGATTCGGACACTCACTTTTTCCCTTCTATTCATTCATACGATCCATCACATAGGTGCTCGGTGACCTTTGGGTCGTAATCCAATTTGTTAAGAATTATTGTAGCATGCCGTTTTTCCGCCTTTGTGATATGGAATGATCGATCTTGTTTCAGGTTCATCAGTGATTTCCTTTCTTCCACTGTCATATTTGGGGCAACTGACCGTTGGTTCTTGAGAACATTGCATATCCTCAGTCTAGCTCGATTGGCGTTTTCTTACCTGAGGTTCTATAAGGCTTTTTCCAGTGCTGGGGCAATTTATTCAACTATCAGCGGCCTTCTCTGGAGACTGAAGTTCAGAGCTTTTTGTAGCAATTGTAACTCGATGGTATATTTCTGAGAAACCGCGGAGAAATACGATGTATCTGATCTTGAAATACGGGACTACCAGTGACGAAATGCGACCAAGCAAAAGCAGCGGAACAGTCGATATAACAACTATTCATATGATTGACAGGAAGAGAAAAGCTGAAAATTGATAGGAGTCGGTGGAAGACCAGTGCATCACGTCAGTGTTACCGAACACAAGGTCGCGGTGATGAGCGGCAGCAACTGAGTAGTTACTTCGTCATTCTGTTTGTCTGTCCATACATTGGTGATATTTGGAATTACAATAGTTCAGTTATTTGCCACGTCATGCTGGCATATAAGCGACGCACTGCATTTCCATCATGCATGGTGTTTTTATTCCTTAGGAACTGAGCGCCAGATTAAGAAGTCTCGTTATACAATCCACCGTTCTGATGTATAGTCAAAATTAGGGTAAAAATAAAATGGTGGAATGGGATTTCCCCAAGTAATGGACCTGGTTTTGTAGAAGGGAAACACTTGAGTAACTTGAAACAGTAAGAAATCGAACAAGTGCAACAATGCTTGCTGGACGACGAAAACGGGGAATCAGAAAGTGACACAACACTCTACGCAGTTCGTACGGGAAAAACAAGTTCATGATGAATATATATAAGATATTTAGTTACATTCGTTTCAATTGAATGCAGCCTCGAATTGACAAGCCAAGTGAACGATGTGCCATCCGGGATATCTGCAGAATTACCGCACCAGAAACTTTTCAAAGATAAAAACTAATAAAAAACACTGATTTCCCTACCTTCACAAATGTATTTGCCAACTGCTTACAGATCTGCACTTACGATGAATAACTTCTAACTTTGTCATCCATGTGGCAACCGCTATCAGCACAATTTGCAGCCTTCATGTATAGTCATCCTCCTATTGAAACCGAATGAATAAACAAACGAAATAAATCGCTCTCCGAATCGGTCCACAATTCACAGGGGAAGTTCATCATAGCAACGAGATAGTGGAAGCAAGAATTTTGTGCAGCACGTTGAAAATCAATCCATAGTTTCTGAAATAAATGGCATCAACTGAATGGCAATACAGTTCACTTTCTATGTTGATCAAGGCGGAGAATTTCGATTCGAGATCACGTTCAGAAATTTTTTTAATTTTAGAGATTGTTTTTCCAAACAACATCGAACAAGTAGGAGTAAATATAGGGTAAAAAGGGATTCACTATAAGAGAGCAAATTGGGAAAGGGTGCTTCGAATGACCATGTTCACTTCAGTGACTGAATCAAATTTCCTTGCTTGTTTCGTGCAGGCCTCGGGGGTAGCGAATTGACTTCTCATTTGATCAACACTCTTCTCTGTAATCCTTTACCGGTAGCTTTGACGATGTTTTAGTTTATCTTTTCGACGAGCACCTGGATACTGCCCTGCAGAAGAATTTGAAAGGCGATTGGTTGTGTGTCCGATATATGCATCGGAATTTGATCCAGACTTTGAAGTTATTAAGGCTGTGGGAATTAATCAATCACACCTCAGTCCATTTCGTTCAATGTGTTTTCTACTCCACATCCAACCATTCCTTCTGGATTTCATGCCTCTTTTGTTCAGACGATTCTTTCAACCTGTTACTGACACAATGTCCGACTGATTTCCTTGAAAAGAACAGGTAGAGAAAACTGGAAAGAATTTTGCACTGGAAGCAACAAACCTGAAGGAAAAATCCTCGACAGCTCCAATTTCTAGGTCAAAACTTCCACACAATAGAAAGTATTTCTAATTCGCAGTGACTTTCAAAAACCAAATCTTAGACAGTCCTGGCTCAAAGTTGCACGTTAGTAGGTGTGTAGCTGTTTGGACAGTCCATTTGGGTAGCATTGGGGTGGATATTATCGGTGTTGTAACAAGAAAACTTGACGGACAATAATCATTTCAGTATACTGCAGAAGTTCGCACTTCTACTTAAATGAACCAAGCACAGAGAAGAGCCATTTCACACAAAAGACCAAGTATTACCTATATTTCTCAAAGGAGTTTATTTTGCGTTCTTCATCATTACATTTGATGAGTCACGCAGACACATAATTTACTCAATACTAAATGCATTGGTTGTCCTCATCGTGCGAGCAGCTTTGAATGGTATACGGCTACTTGTAAATTTTTGTATTACTTAGCTTTTCTCGTCAGCAAGTGGCTTGTTTCCTGTTTAAACGGATGAACAAAATTTCCTCGGAAGCCCACTTCTGGTTACCGCGGTTTTGCCGCCCGTCAGGTATGCACACCCGGTTCGGTTCTGCCGAATTATTCTTACACTTGTTTAATCCTTCCTTAGTTTCTTTCGGAAGTTTAGACTACCCTGGCCGACGAAAATCTTCTGACAATCCGGCTGAGGTTCTCAAACGGACTTATCATCCATCCATGTTCCTAAGGATTCAGATGAGATTCTGCTGGGTAGACACCGTACTCTGTGGCTGCGGAAAATTGATCCGATAAAATAAACAACTTTTGGTGCACTTCTTTTCTTCCCTTTTTTCTGACTTCCCAACTTTGTGGGCAGGTCTAAAATTTTGAATATTCGTTGGGGTTTTTGACTGAAACTTCAGAATGGAGACAAATGCTGACTCGAGTAGCTTTCATCTAATTTGGTATCTGAAAACGGGGTGTTACAGAAAAAATGTGCAAAAGTTGCTTTTTAAGACGAGCGAACGGTTTTTTACGACCTACTTGCCTATTACAAAAATGCGTATTTCTCAACGGCTTCATTAATTCAAGTGATCAGTGGCCAGCTGGGCATACTGGAGCCAATATTTGGTCAAGAAGGGATTAATGGAAGCAAAAGAATAGTCACATTTCTAATGCCTACTGAATCAGACCAGAAGGATTTTCGACTAAACCGGGAAAAACGTGACGTATATGCTGCTTTCATTGGGCTTGTAATACAACTTCATCGAAAGAGATGGCCATGAACTGAAGATTCAGTGACCAAGGTGATTTTTCGAGGACCTGCTTCACGGAGAGAGATAGAAACAGATAGACAGATAGACAGGCAGACAGACAGACAGAACAGTCCCTCAGTAGGAGCTGTAGTTGCTGCACATTTGTTTGTGAACTCTCAGCAATAATTCTGTTGAATTCCCTTCAAGTTTACTGGCTTGAAAGCTCGCTACTCGTTCCTGTGTGAACAAAGTAAAAGATGGAAATTTCAAAATGTTTTGTTGTTGCATTTAATCACATCTGGTGGCAGATGCCAGGCGGTTTTTGCCTAGGCACCAACTGTGTTTAGCTGTATGGACGACGTATATAGACATTTCCAACATTTCTCCACATTAAAAGTTACTCTGATATACGTTATCGATACAATTTGACTTAACCTTGGTCTCAGGTAGCGGCGCCAACCTTTGAATGCTCGAGAATTGTATTGGGGCTTTTGGTTGTGAATGTTTTAGTAGTGCACAGAATGCACAGTTAAAGAAACGCTGATCTTCCCCAATCTCGCTATGAATCAGTAACTCGCATCTACCAAGTGAAAAAAGAGACAACAGTGAAAGTTACAGTTCACCTTCATTTGACTTTCGAAGCCCAAGCTACTACTCGTATAGAGTTGTACCATTCAAAAAGTCGAGAATATATTATAAACTACTGAATGGATGAGAAATCCAATTGATGAACTGATTCCTTTATCCAGCCTGTGTTAAGGTAAACGCAAAAACCAAAAGATTGCAACACCTGGTTGGCCTTACGCCGTAGAAAAACAGACAAGTTCAGTCTGCTTAACGCTCATTTATTTCAGGGGGTTACGTCAATTTCCTTCGTTTGCCAGACGGAATGTTTACCCACAACAACTGCAACGTCTACAACTGATCAGCTGTTCTGACCACATTGCTTTAATAGACAGTAAGCTTTTGTATTAAAGGGGTTTCAGATTCCCAGATTAATTCCTGCATCACATTAAAGACCCTCAGACAATAACAGGCAATTGTCTTGTAGGTTACTATACTGAAAAAACACTTTATTCCCCATTGGTTCCACAAGCTTGATTGGTCTCTTTTGGGGACACCATCGCACGCTTCATTGGCCAGTCCCCATACGAACAAATGGCACTTACGCATTCATACGTAGGTCTAAGCAGACATCCACCCACCTATTTACCTGCCTACGTAAATAAGTATACATGCACAAACGTACGTACATACCCACACAAGTACGTACTTGGTTATATGGGAACCCGACAGTGCTCCTCTTCATTGCTGCAGGTTGTTGGTCCTTCCAGAGAAATGGTTTGATTTATTTTAACATCTTTTTCGTTAGCTTGCAATAAATTTTCTACCATATCACTGTTACTAACATGGAGCAGTTTCACTTCGTTACTACAATCACAACTTCACAAATAAGGAAACTGTATCGAATGGCGGTCCAGCCTATCGGTTAACTAGCGGATGATGGATCAGCTCCACTTTGCCCAAGGCCAAATGCGTCTGATTATGGACTCGTTGCTGCATTTAAGGACTACAAGATTCCGAAATACGGTTACAGAATTTTCATCTCCCCTGCTCCACGGCTATACGCGCTTCCAGGGCATTGAGAACTGGGGGACGACAGAGACGGAATTCCAACCTGAAAGCATGAAAGCTCATTGCTAGATTTCGTCTCTTATTTATGTATCCGCGCTCCCTTGTGCCTGTGGGTGTGCATGGGTGTGTGGTCATACCAGAATGATGGACCCTAAACCATTGGACACGCAAAGATGCGGGAGCAGGGGCTATTAAATGATCCCAACCATATTGCGGTAGAAAGATAGCTAGGCTGGTGTTCCCTAAACGACAAGTATTTGTGCTCCAGCAGCAACACAGTGCGTACACGCGGATGCGCGCGAATGAATAGGTGCATCAATCAAACGTTTCGGTTCGCTAATCATGCACTCATCTAGCAAGATCACATCCCGAGAAGTGGTTTACTTTAGTAGTGTTGACTGATAATATACGAAGAATTCTCAGACTAACAACCACAGATGGAAGGCTGGCGGTCTTTACACTTGACTGGTTTGCCTAATCAAATAGTTTCTGACCCAACTTGTGGATTACTGTGTGTGTGTGTGTGTTTATGCGCATGTATGCATCTATATCGGTAACTGTGCATGGGATCCCACAGAAAGGTGAACCTGCTTACTAATTCGAAATATGGGGCGGTTTACATACGTGAATGTTTCGTATTGTCTGTCTGTGTTCGAAACAAAAGATGCGAAAGAAGCAGAAGTGTGTAAGTATGCAAATCCCACAACTGGGTCCAGTGCTTAGTTTATGCAGTGTCGGTCTGAAGGGCTGACACAATGGGACGAGAAGGGGTGATAGGTCATGTTCCAATCACTCATAATTAGAATAAAAATAGTCTCTGCTATCCATTTAATGAACTGACTGTGACAGGGAAATGCAAAATTTCATCTTTGAGATTTGGGATCAAAGCGTTTAACAAGTGCGGCTGGAAAAATCACGTGGTTTTTAAATCACCTGTCGATATTTACCCCCACCCGACTTTTCAATTGAAGTATCCCACTGGCACTGCCCTAAGATCAACCAACGTATTAAGCTAATGATAGCTACCTTTCTCCACCGAGGTTTGTAATGAAGTACGCCTATCTGTTCTTTTGACGTAGTCAGCTTAATTCATATATCCAGCTTCATTCCATTCTATTCCATTTTATTCCATTCTATTTCATTCTCTCTTGCTACACAAGACAAATTTCGCCAATAGGGGTTCAATGTTCACCGATTAATCGAACCCGTGTGAACTGACCACTGTGTTCTTGAGATGGCATTTATCGACTAATTACGTAAATTCATAATAGACTAACACGCAGTTAGTGATCCCACCTTTTCGCTTGACCTGAGTGACGATAATGGCTTCGGCGCTCCTCAGTCTCAGAGAGGCTCAACGTGATTCTCCGTCGTTCGTCGACGGCATCTTTAGAACGCCGTCGCAGTTATAGAAATTCCAGTTTCATTTGATCCCGTCCCACTAATCGTGAGCCGGCGATGGCCGAACGAATAGGGTCATGACGTTTGAACGTGAAGGTCGCGGGTTCGAGTCCTCCCACTTCCGGTCAACTTCACTTGGCAGCCCTCTGTTGGCCACGGCCCCCTTCTTAGGAAATGATGTAAGTCGCTAATTCATTAATTAAGGAAGCAAAAGGTCTTATGTATTCTACGTCAGGGTTCATTTAGGTCATTTCATAGATCCGGCTGTTCACATGACAAGCATTACTGTTAAAGGATGAAATTTTCCAATTCATGGGACCAGTAATAAATGTAGGAATTGAACAAAGCAATTTTCACTAAGAAAGTGAGATGTGTAAAAAATTAGCGGAACCAAAAGGCCAACAGTTACGGCTGTATAATAGTGACCAATGTGCTGGCTAAACGACCGTTTCGCGAGATGCGGTGATCTCCTTAGTATTTTTATTTTTTCTTGGTGAAACCGGAAGCTAAGTCCACTTCCGGGAAGGGAGTCGCGGCTAACTGCAGGATTCCATTTGGGCAACCTGAACGGTGGAGGGAAGATTCCAAAGTGCAATGTTCAGGTTGAAAAGCTCAGATTTTGATTACTTAATCATTCTTACCCAAACTGAAAAAATCCACTGGTCAAACTTACTTGGACTAATCTCAAAATTTCTTGCAAATAGTAGTGAACTTCATTACTGCTGGACAGTTGTCCATGCTACTAATCCCACTAAAGCCCGAATACTGGTCGGAAAGAAATTACTAACTTGAATCCCACCCGAACTACTGGAGATCAACTAACCGGATATGCAAATGCGCACTGAACAGTTTTCAGCGCACTAACCTCTCGTGGTAAATTCACTGACCGAACCAGCCATTACTGGACATTAACCATAAACATATCATAACGATTCTTCAGGAATCAAAAGTAAACGATGAAACAGTACTGCCTTTTAACTCGTTAAACAAAAAGTTGCTAGTCGCTATCGCAAGTGATACAAACTTCGTCCTTCACTTTCAGTTCAATTAATCATTCTCTGTCCCAGTTGTTTTTTTCATTCATAATATTTCGCAATGAAGCTAAGGTATCATATTTCATTGTATTTGTACAGACTGTGTTTGAAGTACGCATGGCAAAATTCATTCAAATTCATAATGATAAAAGTTCACTGAAGTAAAATTTGCTTTTCTGAGTAGCCTGGACACGGGTCATCCACGCCCTATTCCGCTAGGGGTTTATATTGATTTGCCAAAAAAATAAACCATTTGTCCTCGCAATCAATTCACGAATTGAATATGCGGGTTAACCTCTGTAAAAGGATGGGCTGTAAATTTGCTGCTCGAACAATCGTATCATCGAACTGACGGCGATACAAAGTCTCATTTCGTGCATTCCCAAAAGGTTGCGAATGGACCTCATTTCTTCTTTACCAGGGAGGAAGGGGACAGATTTATTATACCAATTATTATTATTATTATTTATTATACCAATATTATATATTCGTCCAAAAATGCCACCTTGAATTAGGCTCTCGAACTATTCTGAAAACTGCATGGGGTTCTGCCAATCCGGGTCGTTCCGTGTTGCCCTTTGTAGCAGTTTGCAATAGTGAAAAACGGCGGTGCCCGATCCTCAATTGAGATTAGTGGCGTTAATATTTACTCATCTCGGAGACTGTCTGAGGGTGCCGTTCTGTTTAAGGCTGAAGACCGTATCAAGTTGTGGCATTTTATCTTTCGAGCGGCAACGTGTACAACTTGGCCGGCTGTGGCCAAGCAGACAAGGTCGTGGCGTCTGGAGGACGAAGTCGCGGGTTCGAATTCTTCCACCACCGGTCAACTTTCTCACTTGGGAGCCCGTTTTGGCGGCGGCCACCTTCCCGAAAAATGATGTGCATTGTTTCGTTCATTAATAAAGGGAGTAAAAGATAAAAGATAAAACTTTAGGATGCGTTTAACTTACTCAAATTGAAAAGCTGGGTTGCAGGACTGAACTGGTTAGAAGCCGGATCTTTTTCATGCCGGGAGAGCTTTAAATGAAGGAGAAAACTTTATTAGCTTAGGCATTTGCATCCCACCGGTAGTCTTACATCAGATGATGTGTCGTCAGCTATACAGAAGGCTTGACTAGCAGTTAATCATTTGCGATGTCTGTGGTCTTGGTGTCCTCCTAGGTTATCTGTCAGATGTCGAGTAAACATAGAAACATTGCGGCCACTCACGCTTTACATCTCAGAAACTCTCTGTTGTGAACACAGGTGCAGCGATCGGGATTGGACACCGCTGCCTTCTTGGTGCTGGCTGAACATCGATAGGAGTTTTACAGCAACTCAGTGGTTACATGCATTGTACTAGTTTCAGTCTCCAGAACGGATACTAATTCTAGACAAATTGCAGTGGTTAGGACCTGTCTTTCGTGTCCTCAGGGAAAGTCAGCGTCGCTGCATGCTGCCGTTCTAGACATTTAGTATTTGGAGGATGGATCGAGGTGGACAGTCGATAACACTGAAGAAAAGAATGAAACTGTGTCCAATAGACCGACTGGAATAGGTTTGCAGCCAACAAGATCTGCCAAACACTAACTAGAGACAATGAGTGACAGAGCTCAATGATGCAGCCAGCGGCGCTCTTGCCCTCGAATAATTTTATTTTTACAATTGTTTAAGTCATTACCTTGGAGCGGATCTTTCAATGTCTCCCATCCCACTGCTGTTTTGGACGGTCGGTGCTAAGGCAGCGGCCGGAATCAGGTCATGTCAATTCGAGGTCAAGGGATGTAAAAACTGAAATTGAACTGTAATATTGCTTCTATCTAAATGTGGCGAATTCATAAAATTTGACTTGCAAAAAATTCACCTTTCCATGTTTAATAAAGTAAACCATTCACATCTTCGCATTAGTTCACTTATCTAAGGATAGAACGGATGAGTTGCATTCTAGCTGGCTTTCACTCATGACAATATCCCAAACATCACCAGAACTGTTAATGACTTACCTAAAATTTCTCCCGAAGCTCCGAGTTGGGGACGAACCAATACAGTGGACAAGTTCCGACAGGGCCCATGTTCTTATCGATTGAATTTGAATCCTAATGTCTGTAGGTAAGTTTCACCATTAGATGTTCGTTAAACAAGATGGGGTAACAACCCAAACGGTATTCGTTAAGACCAAGTTAGGCAATTATGAGTAAATTTTGGGGAATATCTATACTTTTTTCATTACCAATAAGTTTTTAGAAAAAATGACTGATTGCTTGGAAGCGGTTGACCGATTTGGTATTTCACACGGTCACCGATTTTGTTAAATGAATATGTAACTTCTTTGAATGCCGACAGATAGAAAAGAATGGATCAAGGGACGGTGTTTACTGCATGTCGGGACAATAAACTAATGATCGCTTGTGTACTCAAGGTCTTCCAGCCATTTTATTACAAAATTTGGGTTACACAGCCGAGAGCTCTGCTCCTGCGTGTTGGAATTGTTCACATGCCAATTTCGACTGCGTACACTTCCCTTAGAAATTAATTTACTTTGCTTTGTTACTAACGCTCTCTTCGGCCTTACCGTAAGTAGGAAATTAAAAACAATTGTATAGCTCAGTATTTCAATCTAACTAAAATTGAATATGATCCGGCCAGCTTGTGTGGGTTCAACTTGATAAACAATTTAGCAAGGTGGCAATTTCTTCAGTAAAACTTTTTATTAGAACCCGCTCAATTGCTCGTCCTTGGCTTCACTAACAAAGAAACATCTTAGTTTGTTGACGGATATGCATCACCACTTCACGAAAATGAATTGATGATTTAATTTTTTCATTCACAGCATCTTCCACTTGTCTTTAGTTCCAAATATTTTAGGTGGTATCTGTCATATCTAATTTTATTCAACCCACACCGCACACATGGTTCAGACAAATCCAGTCACGACAAAGTAATCTTTCTCGACAATCACATTTTTCATTATAGTTGACCCATCGTTTAGTCACCTTTTGTTTTCCGGCTGAAAGGCAGACAAACTGTCTCTCTATCTAATTCTTCCCGGGAATTCGGTTGACCTCATCACGTTTAAAGCGTAATTTGATAGGATAAATCAGTAATACCATCAAATCTCGAAGACTCTCTTGACCAAAGTCCCAGAATATTCCTGAGCCCCGTGTATGAGATCATCGTTTATCGTTGCAAGGTGAGCAAGACAATAATGCACGATGAGGAAAAAATTCTTTCCGTTATTCCATTATGACCGGTGACTTGAACAAAATTAGACTGCCACTGGGCATTCATCTTGATGCTTGTTTTTCGTTTTGTCCTGTCACGGGAAAAATTTTCATTAGTAATATGTCATCAGACGGACAATGTGCGAAGACGCGGCAGCGTGAAATAGTGCGACTATCACAAACCCATATGGTTTTCTAAATACCTCTTACACGGAAAAATCAGGTGGGGAACGAAAGGCCGGTTTTTACGAAACATCCCTCTAACGGATTCGCAGTCTTTTAATGTGTTCAGACAATCATCTGAAGCATTTTTTGTTTAAACTCCTAAATCGTCTGCCATACTCGTGTGCTGGTAAGTGACAGTAAATAAGGAGTGTGGTAAAATCTTTTCGGGCGTGTAGAATAAGAATCACTAAAATTGGTTTAGTACACGAGAAGTTCGACTAATCTTATTTCGGTCCGTGAATTGAGAAACCGAAAACACGGGTATTAACACCTTTTCAAAAAGCTTTCTTCAGTTAAAGCAAATGCTTTTGAAGTCCAAAAACACAGTTAGCATCAAGCGATAAAATTATGCACACGAATCAGCAGACAGTGTCAATAGAAGGCCGATGAGAATGCGTTAGCAATTTTTATTTGTGTACTGTGATTTCATAGAACTTCCGAATTAGAAACGACGGACGACCACTAACCTCCAGGATATCAATCGAAATTGCTCTCGTATCCCCAAGTGGACCATCGATACAAATTTCACAAGTTTTATTAAAATACTTTCGGACGAGGTCCGTTTTGTTTCGCGTCGGAACTAACCTTGTAGAGTTATTTTATTGTCCTCAACAGCCAGGTATTTTAAAAACAGATCTCCCGATTCACCTGCCATTCCAGCCACGAAAGGGGCTGTGCTAAAACCAATTTTTCTTCACTTTTTCACTTGAATTCTTATCCAGGAAGAACCTTTTCGTTTCTTTCAGAGCTCCTGGAGACGGCTTGAGTGATACCACTGAGCGAATTGGGTCAGACTAACTACCAAAAATTTATCCGCATTTCACAGTTTTGCTGCCTTATTGGATCGAATCGCAGTTCCGTTTCGTGTGATTTAAAATGCAAGCGCTTTCAACTGTTCAGTTGGCAAATCCTAGTCGGTAGGCCTTCTACTTGTAGTCTTCCTACTTCCGATCGTCTTCCCAGTTGACCGTTTTCGATTGGCTGTTTTCTATCTTGAAAACAGGATGTATTCTCTTCGATTAATGGCATATAAAATTGAAAAATAAAGAGAAAAATGACTAACTTTCCCTTGGGTATCTACCAGCATTTCGGGTTAGAATGGTTCAAATACGTAAGCAACATCTCCGATGTTAAATACCGATTTCATCAAACATTATCATGCAAAAATAGATATTTCATTTGTGATCGCAAGTGAAATTTTCAGACTCTGGCTTTTAACAATTTTTTTAGTTTTTTTTATCGCTGCTAAAATCCAAAAGTTCAAAGAAATGAGTTTATCGATGGCATACATTTTCCCAAAAAATCAAAATGAGTTAATGTTCTCGCCAGGTTCATCCTACGATAGCCTGATAGATTTAGCTCATGCTCAGTTTATTTGGTTAAGTGAACCGATTGACGCCGATTGGCAGTATGTCAGAATGAACGTATAATTCACGCTTGTGTTTGCTGTTTGTGCGTGGGTGTGCTTTATGGGTGATTACAAGCGTTCTGACAGCAGTAACATGAAAATCCAATCGCCAACACACCCTCCTCCAGTTTGCACGTACTACCAGATAGTATGACTATGATGAGAAAGAAAGAGAGAGAGGAACAAACGCCATCGAGTGGACTTTATCTGATTTGTATTTGTTTGCCTGGGTTGTGCTGGATGCATTCTGGGACCGGGCACGTGACACGGGCCATGGCTGCTCTGCCCCTAATGTCCAACTGTGGGTGACAAGGTTAGATACAATGTGCTGCTTCGGGTATTACATTGAGGTCTCCTAATAGTCGTGATAGTGTGACCAAATTATAACACACCGCGAGCAGCTAACGAGTAAGGGAACTGGCGTGCTACAATATGCGTAGATGAACAAAGAAATTGACCGTCGAATCTCAAGGATGAGTTGGCGCGCTAATCAAATGGATGCGAGTTGTCTCGAGCAGATGACTGATGTGACCAGGAGGGGTGAACAAAAAAGAAAAATGCGTTAGTTGGGCTTGAATAAGGTTTGTGCCAGTGAGTAAGATCTGCGGGGGGGGCAGTGCATGACGGAAAAGACCCGGATGTGACGCGTTCCATCAGGGAGGTGCGAAAATTCACCGGATCTAAGGCCGCCTTAATGTTGTTGTATTTTTCAGTAAATTGATTATTTTTACAGATATGATATGTTCTGCAGTGGGACAAATGAAAAGACCGAGAGGTAGAGGAAACGTTCTTAGTTTATTAGATTAGACTAGTGACATAGCTAATTAATGCTTACGACTGCGCAAGAGCAGATTGAAAAGGACCAAACTCTTACGAGTTTCGTGGATTTTGTATGTTGTTTTGTGCGGGAATGATTTGTGAATATAGAGGTATTCAATAAAGCGGCTCATATGTGATTGCATCCTTGTGCATGTTTGCATGCCAAACGTATGCGCAAACTCATTAAGAGATGCATCAGGTTGATTACTGAATGAGACAGTCTGGGAAGGACTGGAAGAAAAAACCTGTCAAGATGTACTTTGTGTGAGGATCTCTGGGACTGAGAGTTGGTCACCTTCACAATGTTTTTTTTCCCCTATTTTAATGGTTGTTTCCAGGGTATTCTTGAAAAATACCCTCCTTTATCAATCAGATCATATTAATTGGATGGTTTGGAGTTTTAGGATATTTACATTACCAATCGAAAGGTTTATCTTGTAACGATTAAATCCAAATCATCTTTGAAAGTCATCGAAGTACCAGGTGGGTACTCCACCGTTTTTTGGATTTTTCATCCGTGAGCATTAGTCGAGCCGGAAAGCTGGCTTGTGAGTCGAATATCAACTCCAGTTAATGTGGTAGACGACCTCTTTTTGCCCTGAGAAATAACAGTTGTAACGGACGAACGATTTTGGCAATATTCTCTTTATTTTGCAACCACTGACTACTGGGGGTTTTGGTTCGCATAAATTTGTGATATCATTAACCGCCGGCTTATGTATGGCCAGAAAGTGATGATAGAATGTAAATTAGTGATAACTGCACTAATACTAGCCAGACGGTATGCATTTCATATTGGGACGACTTCCCACCCACTTTCACCTCACCCACAGATGTGTCAGTTTTAATTACATTAACCTGAAACCAAACTGCTTTGGCTTTAGTTATGACCTCACACCACCAACTAATAAAAGAGAAGAAAAAGGGATAGTGAAAATAACCTGGAAAAGAATAAGTTGAAAAATTGCACAGAACAAAAAGTTCCTGACCGGAAGAACGTTATTTAATGTGGTTCTCAGCCGCACCACCTATTCTGTCGCAAACCGTAATATGAGTGGACTCCTTGAGCCTGATGGTCGCACTGCATCCACGCATGCCAGACCATTGGTTTAAATTTACATACTCATTCTGTGTCATCGACTGGCCACCCCAACCCAGCCTCCAACCATAATCTGCCTTGAAAGATACCCCACAACGAGACAGATGCTCTGTGCGCATGTCCAAGCCGACTCAAACTCTTCATATTCTCTAATTCTTCTAAAGACTGGGCTCCAAGGACCCAGTATCTTAGACCTAACCTGAGTTTCGGAGAAAATCTCGCACCATATTTTATCAATGCTACAAAGCATCGGTGATCAGACACCAAAAGACTTCATACATGTTCTCATTTGCTATGTTTCTGAACCGTAGAGCAATACTGACCTCACTGCTGCTTTGGGTACCCCACCGTTGACGGCAGTCACACTGATGTCACAGATGCCTTCTGTCGGTGACCGCCGGTCGATCCTTCCTTAGATGCGCAGATATATAATTCGATGTGCGGCCACCTGGTGAGATGTAGCTACTCAAATAACTTAATCTCTCCACTTTGCTCAATTATACTCATTCAACATCAAAGCTCGTTTTCGAGACAATCTAGTCCAGCAGCTGCATTTTGCCCTTCAAAGGTGCAGAGAACACCATAAACATACTTACATTTCCTTTCAGAAGATGGATAAAAACTTGTAGCTCACTCAGACCGTCACTTAGTGGCACAACGTCCTCCGCATATTCCAAGTCTGACAGTTTTTGTTTCAGCAAATATCAGTGTAACTGTCCTCACATGGGGATAGTGCTATCTCCATAAGCATCTCAGTTGCAAAATTGGAAAGTGGAAATTGGGCGATCCTGGAGAAATATAATTAACAGGATGAAAGATGACCGTAAGGACGAACCAGGCTTCGGCTGCTCGCATACAGAGACTGGATGAATGAGAGGGGTCACAAAGAGCTACGTGACAGCCTGAGGTGAAAGCCACTTCCAAATCAAGCGAGACAAAATCCTGGGTCCAAGAAGCACCTCCATTTGTCCCGTGATCTATTGCAAAATCAAAACAAGGTCAATGAATCCCTGAACAACTGTAGGAATCAGTTTGATTCCCACGCATGCACCCCTCGCGTGCACTAGATAATCGGCGGACGATAATGTCCACAAGCTCTATGGATACAATGCTTGGTAAACTAATTCCTTTGTGATTTCCGCATGAGGAATTATCATCTTCCTTGTAGGTCAATGCAAACAACTATTCACACAAATCCTTAGAAATCTCTTCCCTTGCGTAGACTGATCCCGAGAGTATTTTTAACTTTGATGCTGACACTTCGCAACCATCATTGAAGAAGGACGGCGACAGTCCGTCTGCTCCAGGTGACTTTTAACTTCTGAAAAACCTATTATCCTGATGATCCTTATGTCTGATGCAAGACAGAGATGTACTTAAATTGGTTGATTCGCAGGCATAATTTGAAAGTCCACTGTGGGCGTGGCCGAATTAAACTACTCCTTAAAATTTTCTGCCGAAAGCTCCAACTGAAGTTCCTGTGAGTGAGTGTACCAACAGATTCATTTATCACGACCCTTAAGCTCGGCCTCCGTGTATCAATACTCCTAATTATTCGGTTAAATTTCCAACTATTTCCGATAACTGGAGCCTTTTCTACTTCCTTATTGCTTGCGGTCATTTCTCAGGCTCATTGTCAGCTGACTTTCAGGGATTTACGCATCCCATTGTATGTGGGATTCGGGTGGATGGATCTGCGAACATTCAACAGGCCAGCTAATTCCTAGAACATCCACCTCTATGATTCTTTTGGGGTAGTTGCCACTGAGTGCAAAATAGCTTTGACCTATTTTCAGTGTTCTCTCGGATCCTGGGTATTTGTCTGAGATCAGTGTGTGTTGGAAGCTCCGATCGCAACCCATACGCGCAGACACGTATCACTGGTTACTTCGTTTCCTATACCATCATCTCCTGACATTCCAAGTTATTTATATTTTTCCGGAAGCTTTGAAAACTTTGCAAATACTTTTGCAGCCGCAACTTATTTTCGTCAGTTTTGTTGCCGATAATGGTAACGTCAAATATCAGTGTAAGTAATGAATTTCCTCTGGTCGGTACTGCAGGCCAAATAGCGCACATCAGTTGATAAACCAATGCAGAGTTTAGGAACCGACCTCTCGGAAGCCATTCAGTTTCTTTTGATTAAATGGAAAGTTGACGATGATGATTCGGAGTCTTGAATTTTGTTCAAAATTCTCCTAAGCAACCGTCTCACCAATGGGATCACCAGGAAGGGTTTAACAGTTTGGTGCTTTAAATTAGTACAAGTTCTATCACTTCAACAAAAATTTGGAGAATTGGTTAATACGGCCAATTTCCCTTAGCATGTGTATCGGTGAAAAGGCTGACGGGAATTTGGGGTGTCTGGTCCAAGAATTTTGTGGTCTTCGACAGACGTCCAAAATCCAAATAACCACGCGTCTTCACGAGACAGAAATCGGACTAAGGGGTACCGGCTGATTTTGGCTTACTTTTTCATTTACTATGTATTCACCCAACTTTGTCGATATGACTACACGAGCGAATTTATCCAGCATGCGTTTTATGCACCGTTCATTCTGAAACCGTCAGGGTGAAGACGAAATAAGACGTAAAACCATATCCAATCTTGTGTATGATTAGCCAGAAAATTTTCAGGTAGTTTAAATGATGGGATCTCTGACGATATTCAATTATTCGGAGATAAAAACCCACACAAATGCCCCATAAATTTTGGCCGGTTACTGAAAATTTCGCATTCGCAACACTGCTTGTCAGTGTTGGATCCGAGGACAAGCCCAGGCTCGATGCGCAAAACACAACCATCTCAGAGACCGATGCGCTTTCGAGCGGATAATAGAGCATGTGCCAACCAGTAGACGAAAAAGCAGTTTACGACTGGAGAGCCAACATTGAAATGGCGATCTGTCCACAGTTTTAAACATTGGTTCCACAATGGGTGCTCTATCCTGCCGTATAAATTTCGAAGTTTTAAAAACTATGAACATATTTTACTCAAATGATATTAAACAATTGTTTATCGCTGTCGTGACCACTTTATCTGTTATCTTTTTTTACATTCTTTATTAATGAAACAACAATGTACAGCAATTTTCAGGAAGGGGGCCGCGGCCAACAGAAGGCTGCCAAGTGGGGAAGTTAACCGGCGGTGGATGGATTCGAACCCGCAACCTTCACGTCCGAATGCCACGACCTTATCCGTTCGGCCACCGCCGGCGGATGTTTCTCAAAAATACAAACTTTATCTCAGGTTTATAAGTCCAAAGCTGACTGTGTCATTCAAAAATATGAATCGAAAACTCCTGACCTTGCGATAATAGTATAAATCAAGGTGGTTGAATCCGCTGGGTTATAAACGTTTTCAAAGACGTTGCTGTATCAAAGCACTTTTAATTCAGGTTATCCAGGCTACATGACTGTTTTAAACAATTACGTCTACAGCCGTAACAACTCTTTAGAGATATAAATATTAAAATGTGCATAAATGTGAATATGCATCAAGAAGATACGTATCCGATCTCGGCGAAACTGCGTGTCGATTGTTCCATTAATGGCAAATTAGGCATTCTTCTGCCTGGCATATTTCTGTGTCTCTGCTTCTCGGCAGGAGTGTGTGTTCCAAAGATCGTACTATCCACCACCGGTAACAGGCGCGATACCAATCCAAACCATACGTCCTTCGATTTGTTTGAGGAACCAATCGACCGAAACAATGCAATTGTTCTAGTGACGATTAGGAGCCCGCACTTGAATTCCGGTTGACCAAGATAGTATCCCGTTTTTCAGAAGCAGCGGTGAATAACACGAAAAATCAAAACAGGGTTCAATGATCATCATCAGTTTGTCATTCCCGGTTAAATAAAACAAAAAAATCCGTCGCCGTGCAAATAGGATCTACAAAGGAAATGTTTCGCAAAGCACGCATTCAGACTCCAAAATTCATGTCAAAATGGATTTGCTAAAAAAAGCCGGTTGTCTAGTGCTTAGTGTAATTACTTTTGGGTAGCTAGATTTCCTTATTTCTCATTTATTTATTTGAACTTACTTGCAATCTGCTAATTTTCATCACAATTTTTTTCAATCAGGATCAAGAAATTTTATGGTTTCTACTTTCCGTTGCTATTTTAAGTGTATCGGCTATTAGTGACATTCAAATTAGCGATTTGTCCTATGTCGAGTGACTAGAACATCTACGATCTTTACTTAAGCCCCGGAAAGTTCATGTCAAAATTGTTTCGGGCAGCTATTCAGTTCACTTCAGCGAAAGTTCAGCATAGTTCAGTTAGCACATTATATCATTTGGCAGAGCTTAAAGCCAGTACACTGGCCGCAGGAGTTCAAATGAAGAAGAATAACACGGGCCCACAAAGTAACAAGTAAACCTGATGGTAAATTTTCACTGCCAAGCCAGAAAAGTGTTATCTTCAGACTTAACCAAAACTTCATTCATTACCGAAAATTCCCATAACAGTCGAAATATTCTGTTGTGAATAGATTACTCAGGATGTCCTTAACCAATGCATTTGTAGTATATGCTTGAACCAACTTTGGATTATCTGATGGCATTTTTTAGTCAAGTCATAATTGCTAACAGCACCCTTTGAATAGCTCGTAGCATATGGTCCTGCCAAAGCTCGGGTATTGAGGAAGTACAATTGGGGTCACGAAAGCTCATGACAAGGAAGTAATACCCAGTGCCAAGTAAACAGTGATTTATGAAGCTCAGTGAACCAGTGAAGAATCGTGAACAAGACGTGACAAACAAAGTCTTTCATGAATCAGTCAGAAAACGATAATGATGCAACAATACGAACAAGCTCAACAAGAATTCCGTTTTTCTTTAAGTGAATTTTCTACTTCCATGGCAATGATGTCCCTGACTCAGCTGGTTTCACAAATAAAGGAATTACTTTTTCATCGATTTCCATGATCTGTTTCAGTTGTTCAACCTTCCAAACATATATTAATTCGGTCCAAATAAAAATCTGGTTAACGGTCCGTCAGTAAGTGTTGCTGAATACGTCTTGTTCGTTGATTGGACGAAGCACGGAGCAAACTGAAGGTCAACGTGGTAGGTTGTGGA
Source organism: Fasciolopsis buskii (assembly GCA_008360955.1). NCBI lineage: Eukaryota > Metazoa > Platyhelminthes > Trematoda > Plagiorchiida > Fasciolidae > Fasciolopsis > Fasciolopsis buskii. Next base: position 110,354 of record LUCM01008331.1, read on the forward strand.
CCGAAACTAATGAAGGGAGTTCAATGAAATCTTGATAACACTCAGTCACTTGTGGGTGTGTCACGATGATCGTAGGCAAGTACCCTAATGGCTAAAATTGCTCCCCGCTATACCAATCAAAATTTTGGTAAAATTTTCCCACCACTGACATATTAGTATGATCGTTCTCAAGCTTCCCACCTGTTGTTTGTGGTTAGTCAGATTTTCTGCGAACTAACAAGATTCAGTTGTCAAGTCGTGCCTGCTACGGACTGCCTGACAATGATTTGGTCCCACTAATTTCTAAAATCGGATTTCTGTTAAGAGCAGGGTATGTTAATAGCTTTCTGGTCTAAGTCCTTGCTTGGATAGCCAAAATTGGTGGTTCAAGCCTTCAAGTGATCGATTTCCACCTTGCGCAACCCACATATTTCCTTTGTTGCCTCTCCAAATGAAAATTTGAAGGTTCGCGAATGCAAAGTCGCATTCGTTAAATCTGAAGAAATTGCAAAAATGGACATGGGATAGCGTGGTTATTTACAAACACCCACTACGGAATAGGATCAATGAAGCCTACTAACAGTAAACTGGTACCTATTAGCCCTAAGGTCACCGCTGCCAGATCTGTCAGTTCCTGGCCGCTGTCGGTAACCATCTGTTCTTTTGAACCGACTGATTCGTTTATCAGCTAGCATTGTTGAAATAATAGAATATAGGACATTTGGTAATTTCATGACTCGAGTTTGCTGGTAGTCAGATTTCAACAGGAAGCCAGGCAGCCTTTAATTTCATGTGTGCACTGCCAATCCAAACAGGCAGATAAAAGTAAATAGTTGGACCGGAAAATTTGTATTAAGACATCAGTTTGAAATCCATGGCGTCTGCTCGTTGAACGATCGATCAGTTGATTGTGTTCCGCAGGAACGTTAATCAACTGGTCTGGTGAGGTCTCTGCAACACGGTTAACTTTGGCGGACGTTCCTCGGCGAAAAGTGAATTGCGCCCGGTGACATCCGTTTATGTGTCTAGTGGGTGCGTAAGTTTGTTCCCCAACGTTTCTAAAGCCCTGAATTTGTTTTTTGATGTACTAACCAGTTCACAGGGGTTTTTATTCTGTTAACACTTGGTGAGTTCTGAAGCTTACTGGAGTCATCATTTCACTGTGTCGCACGTATCCTTAAATGCAACTATCTTCCGGACGTTTCGTTCAGAAAAAAATCACCATTTCACGTACAGTTCTGTAAACGATCATCACTACTCAGTGATGATTTAGCCATTTGTTGATCGAACAACTGCACGTATCGAATAACATTAATGTGCACCCTAGCGGGCCTTCGGTCCTCATAACGTCCCACTCGCTGACCGGATTGTTTACTACAGTGTCAGTTACTTCCATCATATTCCCGAAGCTGTTCGGACCAACGTAATGGACAATTCCCGACTTTGTTTGTGATCTCATCTCCTTTATTGATACCAAAATGTTTGTTTGCAAGTACTGCCATGTAAATATGCACCATGGCTGCATGGACGAAATGACTAAGGGCTTCGAAATATTCGATTCACCTCAACCCGGCCCTGAGGTCCGTGCTGATTCGTCGCTGCTATTACGTCCTCGTGAAGGCGGACTGCATCCGGAATCCTATTCGCATTCTGAATCTAATTCTACGGTTGTGAAACAATTCAATATTTTAAGCAAGTTCAGTGAAACAATCATTCCATTGTGTTTGGTACATTTGCCATTAGACGTTTCTTCTCTGGAAAGCAGGTAAACATCGCGACATCCTTATTTTTCGCCTTCTGAAATCGTGACGAATGCGAAACAAACATTTTATATGATAAAACTGTATTTAACTGTTTTTTCTCATTTGTTTTATGCGGTTATATTTTATTTCATTTATTCTGTCCTACTAATCCAAACTGTATCTGTTTATTTGTGGCATTAATTTGCCCGACTCTGGTTAAATTTGATACAATTGGTCTGGTGGATGTGAGAGACTTAGTGATTATCTCTCACTCAATAGAAACCAACCAATCCGCTTACACATACCATCACTACTCAAGGGATAGTTTGGGACCGGTCATCATTTTCTCTTCCCTCCTCTCAAACTGAGCGCTCGGTTTCATCTCTGCTTGTGTGAAGGTTTGCGTTGAGTACCGTCCATTAAGTCTGAGGATACAGAGACGGAACAGAGAGGGTGGAGATGGATATCAGCCAGGGAGGTGGGAAGGTATGGGGATGTGGGGTGAATGGAAAGGAACGACAGTAACACTGTCTGAAAGGAATTTGTAAGTTTGTCGCTCATCCGGTTATTACCGTTATTTTAGGCTGACAAACTTTTGCCCATTGGACAACGTATTCAACCAGTGTTGATTCACTAATAGGTCAGAAATGATTACCAAATGAAACGCGTATAATTGTTTCTACAATCCCGCTCCTGGTGAGTTGTTGAGACACACTGGTAAGACCTGTATTTGTTCGGTTGAAATAATTTGATAGAGGAATTGTTGAAATAAATGTTGTTTCTTATCAGTCGGTTAAAAAAATGGGATTTATACATGACTTTATTCTGGTCAGTGTGATTCAAAAAAATTCACCTAGGCATTTGCCGCGCATCAATTCCCAACTATGCTGTTTCCATTGCTATTAGCAACAGAAAAAATGACCATAAGAAAAGCAAGTTTCATTTGAATAGTTTGACCGGAAGCAGCAACCTATGACTAAAAAATGCAGAAAGCGGATTGAATGACTGAAATCAAAGCTTATCTGTATCACATATTTTGCTCAAACGTATTCACGCCAAATCAACTTCTGAATAGAAGTAGCTGTTGGTTGAAGTCTATCCTAATTTGCTTGCATGCGACCACTGGCAATTGGGTGCTATTACTGTAAGATAGAATATTCAGTGGCGTATTATTTGCACTGACCCCATCAGTTAGCATTCTGTTGGCACTGAACAATTTAGTTATTTATTTATTTACATTTGTTACGCTACTATGTAATGTTTCTAACATTGGTTCATTTGACGCGTGATTTTATGAAAATCTTGGTATTGCATTCAATAAACTGCCAGAAAGGACAGTCTTAATTGTAATGGTTATTGGTTCTACGGTTTTTGCCGATCACATCGTAGTCAAAACTCCCGGTGTAGTTTTCCATGTAGGGCTTAACTCAACACCAAAGACAAAGGGGTACTAGTTCTTAGGTTTCAGTTTTCAGTGGTTCCTTCGAAGAAGCACCGGGTATGAGTAGACCAGATGGAGATTACAAAATATATGACGAGTAGTGGGATTCAATAATTCATATGATCGCTTCAGCTATCTCAGATGTATAGAACACTTTAGTAGAAACAATGATGAACTTTCATTAGGGAAGTAATTGCAGACCTCAAAAATACCACTATTATCTACCTGGAAAGGTTATTTTGCCAGTGTTGATTTATTATATTTGTGCATACAAAATTGTGAAATCTCGAACTGTATTCCTGAGCAGAACAGACGAAATATTGGTGCTTTATTTGGTTTGTATCTCCACTTCCATTCCATGATGTTAAATCATTTTAGTAAAAACATCTATTCCGTAGCATAAGCGCTAATTCGTCCTCAGCTTTGCGAGTCGTTTTCATGAACGATAGACAACTCACAGTATCACTTACAACTGCAACACACTGGAGAAATAGCAAGCGTTTTTACAGTGGTTTTATACCTCTTAGATAGCCTCAAGTTAGGCAGTCTCCTGACTAAAACATCACATCGGATTTCTGAAAGATGTGAACCATTTAATTGCTATCCTGTTAGATAATCACAAAACAGTTTGATTGCCTATCCAGGTTGACATTTCATCCTGCATAAAAATGTGTTCCCGAAAAAGATGACATAAAGTTGTTTAGGTCTTGATCGGCCACTGAAACATTTAGGACTTAGTATGAAAAGCACCACAAGCCATACGTCAGACAAGACAGCTGGTACGTAACTGCAACTCTGGATATATTCTGTTGAAATTCCAGTCATACTAGACGAAAAGTGGTGTAAGGCTCTGCGATGGTCCAGACGACCAACAATGCGTCACTGCAGAACAGTCAGCAAATCGAAACGTAAATCCTACTGTCACTTTGGTGGTAGGTGGTTTGACGTTGTTGCGAACATCTGAGTCATTTTGGGGCAGCCCTTAACAGCCATGCATTATGTCCCTTCATCTACAGTCATGATTCAGACACGTACTAATACTTCACCCAGTTTAATTTCATACTGGTCAAATCGCTAACATTTGCTTGGTACTTTGTTTCATTACGCAATGTGGTAAAAACAAACATAGCACTCATTATGACCAACTGTAATCAGACGGCCCATCTAATTTTCTTAACAGGAATTTTGTCTGTGACATGCAAAATCTGACCTGCACTCTCTGGACCCGATATTAATTTTCTGAATTGTTACTATAGTTATATTGTGAACAGAACAGGATTTACTTACTTCAGTGAAGTGATTAAATTAATTTAGTCTAGCTAAATATATATGTGTCCACTGATCTCCAAAAGTCTTGCAGATTTGGGATTTTTTCAAGTTGTCTTGGGATGCCATTTTGCGATGTGTTTGGAGTTGTACCCGTTAATTATTTTGCCGCAAAGCTGTGTACAAGTGTGGGAAAGAAGAAAGGAAAGTGATCTAGTTATTGCAATTCGTATTAAACCAGACTCAATGGATTCAAGCATATTCCGAAATCCCATTTGTGTCTAGCTTGCTAGGATGTCTCCGTAATCCATCCATGCATTCTGGTATCGCTGACACTGCACGAAGCACCATTAAATCGGACCACTTCATTTTTGTTTTGTTGAGCATTCATGCATATTTATGAGAAAGCGGCGTACTACTCTCGAGTAGTTAATTTGCAGTGCACTAGAGTAGTTGCAGGTCGAATGCTTAAACCAAATCTCCCATCGTTAGTCTTCTATCGCAGTACATTTACCAACCAAAACATCATTTCACATATTCATGAGGAACTTCTACAATTTCTAAGAATCCCATATTCTGAACACACTTTCCCACAGCCTCTTTTGTCATCAGATAGTGACAGAACAGTTAACTTTACTCATAATTCTTGTGTTCCGGCTGGCGTATGAAGGAAAATGGGCATACTGTGCGTGATCATTATTTTTGACCTCAGAGCATGCAATCAAATCAGACTTCATGAAAACCTCAAGCTGATGCTTTTCAATTTGAGAACCTTAGCAGATAACCTCAACATGCTTTCCACAAGTGCCTAGGTTACTGCTCACATGTGTGAGTGCAATCACGATTTTGTAAGCAAAAATTTTCTCAATTCATTTGGAACAGAACTTCCTTGTGGCCCTTGATTATGTTGAGGTCAGAAGTTCTCACTTGGCCTGACCGCATTATTTGGAGGTTGTAACCATCCAGTTCGTACGATAGTTGGAAATGGTTCAGTTGTCACAGTGAACTACTGATTCTGGTTATGGGTTTTAAACCAATTATTGGTTGATAGGATACATTTACGCTGGAATTTTGCGAGCCGTTCTCCTGTGTTGGTTGGATCAGCGATTTCTCCGGAAACTACCCCACACCTTGGCTGAATTATCAACCTTGATTAATAACCCTGTTTCCCTATTCTCCAACATGCGATTCCAAGCACTTGGGCTTAACACAGTTTTATTGACGGGTTAATGCTAGACGAGTTACAAACCCAGACAAACAGAGTGCTTTGCCTAATAGGTTAGTAGTTTTTAATGATTTTTGGCACCCACTTTAAGACATATATGTACGGATTTTTCGCAGTGTTCGAACGGAAACTTTTAGGCCGAATGCACACCTCATTTCCAATGAAGTCTATATACCATTGTAGGTTGGTCAAAGAACACTACCATTAATGTGTAGCGGATTTTCTTCAGAGTCATAATACTTCAGGTTGTCTCTGTTCCGTATCGTGTAATCGAGTTCTGTTCCTAGTGACCTCAACAGTGTTGTAGGGAAAACACTGCTATTGTTTATTATTGAGTCCCGCCACTGAAAACTGATAGCCACCCGGGACAGAAACTTCGGTTATCTGAAGGTCCCTTAGAACGCAGATCATTCCTATGACTTCTTGATTAAAAATGTTGGTGTCTGAGTTTAAGCCCACTGCTCCCCGGTTTTAGGCAAACAGGTATCTTCAGAATGGAATTATTTTGATTCAGGCATATTTTTAGTCAAATTCAACATGCAAAAATCGGCGTGAACTTCCTGTTGAAAGGGTGAACTAAGGAACTCGAATTTAAAAAAATACAGTAATGCATTTTAATAGCTTACCAATCCAGAGATTTAATGTGGAATTAACGGGTTATTTGCAACTGGTAGATTTCTCACTTTCGTCGCATACGCTGAAAATAATGGGTGGGTTTTGAGTGGAATGCAGAAAAGGACTCTTGTAAGTCTGAAAATCAAGAGGAATTCCATTGCGAATAAAACGTTCGAATCAAAGGCACCGACAGCGGTGTTTGGCAAGCTTTTGACATGTTGAAAGCATTTTTCTTTAGACCTTCGACTGTGTTATGGCTGGTGGGTCGGGTGACCAGCTGTGACCTCTAATCCATAACCATTGTTTAGAATGGGATAAAAATAATCTTCAGGAACTAGGGAAGTCTGTGAAGGTCGTTTGCAGTGATTTTCCCTGACGGCGTTTGTGATACAATGTTGTACGGGTGGCAATGACCTCCTGGCGTTGTTTTTGATTCCTCTCAAGGTCCGGACACTTGAAGCTAATGCTCAGCGATCAGCAGCTGAAAGTCGGCCTTAGGTGCTTGAAGACTATCGCGCAGCATTCGCGTTTCATCCTACATTGGAATATCGCGCACCTGTAGGTTTTCATGGCTGAACTCTACTGCTGACTCAGAAAAATCCGGGCGGAACTACTGTAGATGATAAGGCCCGATTGGTATAGTTTCGCAAATCATTTCGGCGCCAAACAAATCCCGATCTATTTGGGCTTGCTGAATTTCACTTTTTCTAACAATCCTCTATCATTCGATAGGGTCCCAAGCAGTAGTTAGCCTCCCTCATTTTCCGTCTGTTTTCGGCTGCCTTTTTATCATATTTTTACTGTCACTTCAGTATTCTATTGCAACGACAAGACCGTAGCTTTCGACTGGGGAAAATGTTTCTCGTTGCTGACGATATTGAGTTGGATGTCTCTAGTCCCATCAGTAAACCGCTAATGATCACAAACTATCTTGTTTACTTGTGTGAAGTATTGAGATTTTGCAGGTTAAAAGGCCACCATAACCAAACTAACATGACATTCAATGACCAAAACTGTTTCCTGATTTTGGTTGGCTCGATTTTGACTTTGTTACCCTCAGGCCAGTCAAGCTCCTTTGACATGAACGCTGTACAGCAAACATCCGATTGACAAATCGACGGACTTGGATCCCAGTTAGTGAGTTCATTCTCCTCCTGTCTGTTCTGGATGGATGATACCTGCATGTGGAATGACTTACAGCTTCCATACCAAGGGCACCCAGTTTTCGGTAACGGCTCAACGCGTAAACGATGATTCGCCTGTTGGTACACAGTATAAATGGATAGTTGGATCCACTTCCTTCTGTAACCACAGAAGTTCGGCTTGTCCTATTTAGCCCGTGTTCCACTTACCAAGGTAGAATTTATCAGGAAACAGGCAACATGTGGATGGCTGAATCATGTTTTCTAATTCATATTTTTTGCCCTTCCAGATGATTTCAAGTGAAAATTTCATTCTACTTTCCGGTTGGCTGGGTCTGCCTCATATGACGTGCAAAAAACCCACAATACTAAGAGATATACTAGGAAACAATTGATACTAGTTGTTTCTAGAAGCTGTCCATCCAGCACTGATGGGCTTCAAAATCGTCAATATAAATTGTAGACTCCACAGACTGGACATCATTTCACTGGTCAGGTTTGTTCTTGAATTTGATGTCGCGTTTGGCCACTCCAAATTTGGCGTTTGTCAGTTAGTAATTGGGGCGATGGCGATGAAAATTTGTCAGCATAGCCTGTTAGTTTTTATCTTAGCTTCAAGGTCCCAATATCCCGAAGATTGCTGATGGTCATATATGTAACCCGCACGGATTCAGGGCTCATCCAACCGCGATTGCATGTTTTCTAACCAAAAAGGAGAAAGTGGAACGAAAGCACACTAGCCGAAGACCAGAAAGTGTGACCAGCTCCGGATGATAATTATACAACCAGAAGCAAAATGGCGGCATACACTTGGCTCGTTGCAATTACTGTGTTGTTTTCTCGATAAGTAGTGAACTCATTTACAAGGTTACATCGGCATTCCATTTATTTCACTGGCTTGTCCAATCCAATCAAGTACTTCAAGTTGAAAAGTTGGACTAAACTGCCTGGACAGAAATGAATCATCAAGGAGAAATAATGCAAAACTGACACACAAACCCACGCACACCAAACCTCAAGATTTTGTGAAAAATAATTTTATGAATAACAAAACACAATAGCTACATTTCTCTGTGATGCGAACGTACAGGTTATTTAGCCAGGTTGGGCCGAATTTGTCCGGCATGATGAAACGCGCATATTCGCATGGGGATGAAAACAAATCCATTTGTGAAAGTTTATCATTTCAAACTATTATCTAGCCTGAGTGAAACAACATTTGGGCTAGTTTACCCCTATATGACTTCGGTTTTTGGTTCTCAGTCTTCGTCAACTTACCTTACAAACGCAGTCGTTATTTGACCCGATAAGTCACAGCATCACGTTGGGATACAGATGGCCAAACAAGGATAGCGCGTACCTCGCTACCTCCCATCTGAATTTATTCAAACGATGCATATTCCACCCACCAAAAGTTGTTGTTTACCGTTTAGTGTTCTCATTCACTTGTCCTCTACATTTCCTACAAGGGTTTTGCGTCCTCACGTGATAGTATTAATCTGCAACAAGGAGAATGGGTTGGGTACTAGAAGTTGAACCTTTGAAGTATTCAACCGGGAAATGAATGTGTACGTTTTTAGTACAAGTGTAATAGGCGAATTGTTCCAATGAAAGCAATCCGACTAACTATTAGGGCTGTGCTGTTTTTTTCGTGAGTTAACAAAGTTTCGTTTCATGAACATGATATCGTCGTGATCACAAAGCTTGTTACCATAGTTACGAGGTTGTTTTGTTTGTTTAAAACCAATGTGTTAGGTTAGATATTTCGGTACGCGTTGTACATTTATTTATCAGTAAGTAATTCTAATAAGTATTTCGGTCAGCAAACAAAGTGAAGCGTAGCAGAAAAGTGCGTGACCCTCATAGAGGAAGGGAAGAAAATTTCACATGTACAATACAACGAACAAAGGTGTAAACAATAGGAAAAATGCATCCTTCTTCACTGAAAATGCTAACAATATCTCCGATATGTTTTGTTTTCTCAAACTGATCATTGGACAAGAAGTCCATTATGGGAGGTTTCTTTCTTACTGGTTATTAGGAGCAGGTCGAAATTGTTCCTCCCTAATGTCAATTGCTCTAATATGCGAGTTATTTGGCTTACACTATGAACTTGTAAACATGAAGTTGTCATCTGGTCTCTACCTCATTGCTTTATTAGTATTAGTATTAGTAGTATTGGGGATAATAGTGGCAGTTGAATTATTTTATTTGTCTTCGTTCACCTTGAAGAAGGAAATAATTCACTATGAGCATCATTTGTTTCGAATTCTTTGGTTTGATTTGCTGTTTATCAGCTGGTTAAATTTCTCACGCTTATCTACTCAGTCCGATGCTATTTGTGATTTGTCTACGATTACATTTTGGAGTTATTCGTCGAACGGTAAGAATGTCTTTTCTTGTCAGTAAACAGTTATGAAGGCAGCTGCACCAAATTGACTGATAGGGTCACTACATGAGAAACCAGTTCGTTTTCAGTTAATTTCACCCACGTCTGTACATAACGGCAAACAGGATTGGCCAGAGTAAAGGGAAATGAAAATTGGGAGTCACAGTTTTTCATATCTGTTTCCCACCAGGCATTTATTGTGCGTACACATTTGTGAGACACTGATCGGTGCTAGTTCTTCAAGCGATTTGCCAAGGTCTGGGGAGAGGGAAGTGAGACGCCTGAGTCTATCGTCTCTTGCTTCAGGCTAGGTTAGAACATAATACTTGGCAAATTTGGAATACCTGCTTCGAATTTCAGGTGCAAGATGCTAATTGGGTTGATTGATTTTGCAAAGTGCGAATACATTGGGCTATTAATTACCTCAGTTGTACATTTGCTCACTAAAGTCGAGTGGCCATCGTGTGTGCGTATGCTTGTACGGCTACTCAGGAGACTCATTCCAGCAAGGCACGTGGATAAGTGTAAACATAAGGAAACCATAGTACAAAAAGTACAAACTGTCCTTTTCACGATCAACTTGAACACAAATAGGGTTTTCATCTGGCTAGTATGGAATATCTTACTGATTATATATCTGACAGCATTCTCTGGAACATTTTCACTTTTTTGTCATCTTTACTGGACCAGTAAACTTATGTGATTATTTTGCGTTTAAACACCTCTTGGCATTTCCTCGCTTCCGGTTGTTTTGTCGAAAAATTGCCTACGGCAACCGTTTTTGTGCAAACATAATAGCAAGAAATGGAGCTTACTGCTGCTTTCGCTTTTGGTTTCTGCTAGACCAGTTCCCCTTCACCGACAACAGTACAAAGCCAAGAGACATTCTTTTTTTCACGTTTCTTCGTTTTTGTCAGTAGGTAAAAGGAATTAGGATTTCTTTTTAAACTTATTCGTCTTGCAACGTGAGCACTCAGTTCGTAATTTCCTATCAGAAGTGGCTGTGGCAGATACTTGTACGTCGTGGGCCTATCACTTTGGTCAAAGTCAGCCGGGTCCTTTGTCTGCACAACGGAAATTCACCAGATGTATCATCCGTCGGTGATGCTTGACTAAGTGGAGGAATTCATTTATTTGGGCACCAGGAAATTTGATAACTTGTGAAATAATTCATCCTGGGAATTGGTATCCGCCTCGCCATGCAAAATCACAAAACTACAGTGCGATGGTTTTTCCCAAACACAATACAAGGATATCTAAACTCAAATTGAATGTATCAGATTACAACAATATGCTACATGGTGATTCATTAAGCTAAATGACGATTATTATTAGACTCCATTAGATCAGGCTTTTAAGATTCACGATGTACCATGATCTCCGAAGGAAAGCTATCCAGCGTAGAAGTGAAACCTTGCAGAACCGGTAGCGTGACTATCATGTAAGCTTTTACTCATGTACAGTGAACTGAAAATCTACTTTGGATATCAGCTAAGGTTTCTTAAAAGAAGGATACACACTTGCTAGGTTCGTAACAGAGATGAAATAAGTTTCCCGCCGCATGACGCTTGCGCGACTTCCGATGCTGAGATGACAATTATCACCACTTGGAAGAGTGACTCATTCTCAGAACCAGTGCCATGAGATTTCATTCTGACAATTAATTTTATATCTACTGTGATATTCTCTAATACAGGAAACTTCACAGAAGTGGAGCAGTCGGTTTTAATTAACGTTTTCGTATTTTTACGATTTATCTGGTTTTCTCCTGCTTACAACTAGGATGGAGTGATTGAAAAACGTTACATAAGATGAAACCATTTATTTCCTATCAGCATATATCGCTGTTACTTGTGAGTAGTGTATGAGGATTAGGAAATTTTTTATATGGAAAACAAAATTCAGGCTGAAGTGGGACAGTTACCCAATCCGGTTGAGAAGATCTAACATTGTGGGATACTTTTGATTGGAGTTAACGGAACAGCTACCATGTCTCCCTTCGAACATGTCTGGCACCGTTGGCTTTCGCTGATGAAGCGACTGGACAAACTTAACCCAGCAATGTACATCCGTCGGGGCTGTTAGGTGCAGTGGTAACACAAACCGGATATCCACGTGAAAGGCCCGGATCCAAAGCCTGAGTTTGATAATGGATACACTTCTAATGAACTTTAATGACAGCGAAACTTTCGTCCGCTCCTCCCTTATTATTGAGCTAAAACTGGGTGGTGTGGTATTTGTGTGTTCAGAATGTAGTCCGTACAGCATTTAGCAGGACAAAAATATTTGTGGTTTAATAATAATCTTTCAGTCCTTCTGTTTTTTCGTTCTACCAATTTATAGCGCTTTTTGTTGGAAGTCTCAACCACCTTTTGGAAATTTTATAACAGGTGATTTGAGATGAATGATATCATTGGAAAGAACCGGATTCATGGCTGCAGCGAAGATGGTTCATATGGCCAGTCATGTGAAGCACCACTCGATTTCAGCATGACAACCGCCAAAGCCTGCAGCGGCTTTGCACCGGTGACAATGAACCAGTCAACCATCCGAGTTAAAGGTGAAAGAAGACGATGTTCCTTGTCCGCTTCACCTGTCATTCGGACAACAACCAATACTGATGAGTTCCGCCTTCAAAGTGATGTAACGAGCCAGCTTATTTATCACGTGATTGTCCGTGGAGAATCTCTTGTCTGTTTAGAGATTGCTGGAATTCAACGTCTTTGTTTAGCACAGATATCGTCCACATTACTGAAGAATTTCTCTTACAACGAGATTCACAACCGACGAGTAGCTCTCGGCATTACTTGTGTCCAATGTTCTCCGGCCCAATTGGAGCTGTTAAGGGAAGCAGGTGCAATGCCAGCCTCTTCGCGACGATGTGGAACAATTACAAGGCGTGAAGCTGAGAGACTGGTCAAATCGTTTTTGGATGAACCGGAACACCCGAAACTACCGGAAGGTTTTTCATTCGATGTCATTCATCACTGTGGATGGGGTTGTAAGGGGCAGTTTGTGCCGTCCAGATATAGCAGCTCTAGAGCAAAGTGCGTGCGTTGCAACATCTGCCAGGTCAGTCATTGTTTTCAGCTGTGTATCAGCTGTTTTCCGGCGGGGGGTTGACACTTGCGTTTAACGATGGAGTGCTAAGATTTATGTATCTCTACATTGTCTCCTATATGTTTGACGTAAATTTTGTTTCTATAAGCCCAATGTACCCGAGGTGGACCACGCCCCCAACGTCATTCTCTAAGGTAATATTCGTCTTAAATACGTTTGACTGCTTGGGAACATTGCAAACCTGACATATGTGCTAAAGGGACTTGGGCCATGCTTAAAGTAGGGTTGAACCTGGTGTCTTACAGATAGCATTATTTGCAGCATGGAATATGAAAGTTTGACAGTTTGACTGATTAGATAATTCCTGATAAGTCTAACATTTGAAATAGACTGAAATAATAAATTTGAAACATTCTGTACTTGGGTTCTGGAATGCGTTTTGAACGGAAAATTAGCGTTATTTTTAAATGAAAAAGAAATATTACATTTCAAAATGTTAACTAACAGAGCCTATGAAAAATCTGACTCACTTAAATCATTTGGAGAAGCAGCCAAGTCACTTCACAGTGGGAGACCCTTGCCGCAGTTCAATTACTTTATTCAGCAAGGCTGCTGGAGGCAAATTCTGAATCAACGGCTTGACGATAAGGAAAGCAGATTGCCACGTAGAGCCAGAATGTGATCGAAGATTTGGTGACCGATCTCCTGGATTCAATCTTCCTTTAGAAAGCATAGAAAAACTTGGCTAATTTGGCGAATAGGTTCCGATGGTGCAGCAATATATCCCGAGAAAGGGCCATCGGACAAGACTTGGTTGCGGGTTCCTGGAATGAAAGCAGACACAGAAGAGTATGGTGAGTAGAAGCGGCACCAGACTGCTGCTTCAGGGCTAAGGTGCAACATGACTATTTCTGTTCATGAAAACAGTCAGTATATGTATTTCACCACACTAACCGAATCGCAAAGTTTCGGAGAGGGCTTCCCACCAACCAACATCTGCCGAACCGATCTTTTCGCGGTCTGTAGGTCTGTAGGTTTGTGGAACTCACATTCCCTGAAGGCAACCTGCGTGCCAGGATAGCGTTCAGCAAGGAACTTGGCAAGGCGCATTGAGCCACTCAGGCTGCTTTCTGATTCGTGCTGAGCTGATAGCATATCTGAAACCGACTAGCATTTGTCATGCCGATCTAAAGATATCCTGATAGATTTCTTCTTTTGAACCATTCAGTCGTCTATTGTCCTTCCATTTCGCAAACCTTTCGGTTATGTCCTCGTCAACTGTGGTCTCCACAGGTCAACCAAATCGCGTATTGTCACTCAGAGATTGCATGTCACACCAAAATTCCATAGATCACTAATACTCGGTTTCTCTCAAAGGCGTGCCACAGCAAAGACAGCAGACAACCACGGAACGCTCGATTGTTAAATTAGATTATCTTTGTAACCCCAGTAGGACCAATAAAATTCTGTCTACTACCATAATACGACGAAATTTATGGCTTTTTTTGCTGTACTGCTAGCACTGGATTGTGTCATTTAAAGTCGTTCAATAGTATGAACAGTGATAGATAAAAAGTCACGTTTCTTTTAAGGTTTCAAATAACTATAAGGTATGCGCCGTGTATCCGGAAACTTCTTGTGAACCTCACGAATAATGGCCAAAACGATCTTACCGAAAATGTCAACGTTCAAATTTCTCTTGCCGAAACCATAAGACAAATAATAAAAGTGGTGATAACTTCCGGTAATCAAGTAGCGCTACTATTCCTACCTTAGTAGAATATAAACAAGATAGGTCCTATGGCATTTACTGTGTTAGTTATGAATTATGTAAAAATTATTCAGATATATGTCGGAAACACTCCGAATTCCGTAGGAGTGTATCTCTCTTTCATAAGGCCTTTGTGGAGCACCAGTGCTAGTAGGTTGCAGAACACAGGACTCATAATCAGCACGCCCTGCGGAACGCACGTAAAAGTGTGCACATCTAGGATTGATCACGCTAGTGACCAGTGGAAACGAGATGGACGAAAGTCGAAATAGTTTTGACAAAATCTCGAAGATTTTTGGCACAGTCCTAAAGCAGGTTGGGAAACGGTACAAGCATTTACTTGTTTCAGCCGAGGATTCCATTTACCAGTCGATATTGGAAGTGCCTCAGCGTCATCCACTAGATCTAGTTCCGATGACTTTACATCACCGGCGAAAAGACAATATATTCCATGCGGGCTCCGCTCTAAGGCATGGGCAAATTTTGAGAAAACTGTGAACCATTATGACGGTCCCTGTAGAACATCGCTTTCCACAGTCTTGACTACCGATCAAACTTTAATGCTTACGCTAAACAGCCTTTTTCCGGGGACACGGATGACCAAAGTATTAGCACACCATATGAGCACCGGAGTTGCGATATTGCAGTCCGAGTTAAGTAGAGCAGAGGTCATGTGGAAGTCCGCGTTGAAGAATTCAACCCTCTAGCCTTCGACCGACCAATTTAGTGACTTATCTAGG
Organism: Fasciolopsis buskii; assembly: GCA_008360955.1. Taxonomy (NCBI): domain Eukaryota; kingdom Metazoa; phylum Platyhelminthes; class Trematoda; order Plagiorchiida; family Fasciolidae; genus Fasciolopsis; species Fasciolopsis buskii. The sequence continues at coordinate 125,724 of LUCM01008331.1, forward strand.
AAAAGTGAAGCGCTTCTGAAACTAAAACCTTCCTATAGACAATCTGTTCTGAGGGGTTGAAACTGCATTGTAACTCAACTGGTGCTCCGTAATCTACCTTCTCATTATAAACATGTAGGTCCGAGGCCTATGCCTAGATCTACGGGGATGTGTATCCAAAGCTGCGGCTACATTTAACTGAGGTTTCATTTCTGTTGTTATGGAAGTAGTGTACGATTGCACAAGAGAACTTTGCCAAATTAGCCATTTGCTGAACGACCCCTAGGCTTAACCTATATGGTAAAGCAAGTTTCCCTTTGGTTGCCATGCGGTAAAAATTCACGGTCTGCCTCTCAGTGAGAACAATTGTGATATCCCTGTGGTCCGCGAAATTTTTGGTTCTTATACCACTTGTCTAAAGGAAAATGTCCTTGAAAGTTTCACCTATGAAATTAGTCTTAACCTGTTTTCGTGTCTAAGATCCTGTTTGGTTCTTATGGTGAAATCTCAGGTTTTTTCTTTCTATCGTTTAAGTCGAACCAGATCAGATAAGGTTCTAGACATTCTTTTCTTTGGAGCGCTTGTGCCTTGTAGTGCACCTTTCAACAGCTGGTAGTTGAAGTACGCCTCAAATGTTGCAAATATTCTACCAGTGGATATTGTTTCTTTTAATTCTGATATCCACCCAAGATGTTTGTCATTGATGGATTCAGGAGGAACCAGCTATTCTATTAGCATAAATGCCCATTTCCTGACAGCTTCAAGCATTCTTCCTGGAGATAAAACTTAGGTCTCTGAAATTCAGAACATTGATGAAGCTACATTTTCCATCGTCAATGTTTATCCTCTACTAGAAGTTGGGAAATATCAGAGCAGAGGATTTACCATGTACAGAAAATACAAGCTTAGCCACCACATGATTGCTTTTTCCGGACAGCTACTGACGTATCAACTTGATTATCTCTTTTATACTTAGCAATGGCCAGATTAAGTATCATGGGTCACTTGTCACTTCTGCGTAAAGAAACTAGTCTTACAGGCCAAGTCATTCTATGTAAGTGGGAAAATGTTATGAGTGTCTCTCAAGGGCCTCCTCTGGATGACTATCCCTTTTCCTAGTTGATATCCTGGGGGTCAAAGTCCACCAATGTAAAAATTCTTCGATTTTCTCTTACAAAGCTTGCACCAGTTCCAGCAATTGAGAATATCTCTTGAGGTCCGTTGAGAGAAGTGCGTAAACAGATTCATCACAAACAGTTCCAGTTGGCGATCTTTCAAAAACATTAGGTAACCTGGAAGTTTCAGTTTTACTTGGAGATGCCTCTATCAGTTATCATAGTCTTGGTGTTCTAGCGTGGTATCTTTGTGTAATACTCGGCACTTATTACACCATCCACTTTTACTCCAGTATTCCATGATAACAACAGGATCAAACCCCATGTTCTAGCGGTTGTCTTTACATTTCCCTTAGAATAAGCAAACATGGGAATATTGTATCCATAGTTCGCTTGCAAGTATTCTTTGCTCCACAGCCGTGATGTGTCCGTTCTGCCTTCTTGTGCAACGTTCAGCATGACGGCGGCTATGAATGTTATTCTCTTAACCTTCTGTTCCATAGTTTATTGCAGATCAGACTAAAATCGTTAGCTTCGATATCCAGGGTGATGTCGAATGCTTCTTATGATCCATTATGGTTTGAAGGAAAGCTGGATTTAACATCTACCCAACACTTATTGTAATTTGTTTTTAGTGTATTTCGGAGTTTTCGACAGCCGCGGATGAAAGTTTGTTCTTTCTTCCTTCTCAAGCTGCTCTGGAGACATCATATTTTGCCTCAAATTGAGAGTTTCAGGAACTCAGTTTGATTTCTTTTGAGGTTCGTGAGCCGTCCTACCTGGAGCCTATTTAGGGCTTTTAATATTGCTTCAAGAGTTGATCCAATCAATGGCAAGGAATTCGTCCGGTTCGCAGCACAATGGACCCGAGAGGTCTGATCTTCCTTGGGACTCGCCAGCTGCCATGTTTTGTGTTCTGTCGTCAATAATTTGCTGCCTGTTATTTGCTCTTTGGCACGGTGGTCTGTTCAGCATGAATGATGAGTGTTCATTCTATTGTTATTCCGATGTGCTCACCAGACAGCGACAGTTCCCACTGGAACAGTCTAGAGAATAATAACATAAAGAGCTGTGGTTTAATGGCCTGTTAGGACCCTGCACAGGCCAATTCTACTGCCGCTATAGGAAAGTCAGCCATTTGTAGCGCACCTAATGGGTTGCATCGATTTCACAATGTCCTAAGTTTGCCACTAATAACCATCGTTTCTGAACGGTTACCTGAAACCAACCTTCTGTTATACTTTTAGGATGTGCTGGCCTTTTGAATGCAGTGAGCCTCCGTTGCAAGTTTCTGAACTCTTTATTCCAAGATAGTGGTCTCTGTGGCATATTCTTGACTACATTCGCTTCATATTCATTCGCTGAACTGTTTTACATCTGAGCAAACAACCCGGGGTCTATTCATTTTTCCGGCGTTCATTTCAGATATGTTATCATTAGGCTAATTCCATGTCGTTTTACCTGGTCGGCATCGCGGCATTTAGGAGTATTCACCTTAGAGGCAGTGTGGTGTTCGAATATCTACCTCCAGATTTCTTGCGCCTGATGTGGCTCGTCATCTCTTTTTGTAATCCAAAGCACAATCGCTCGTGCCAGAAACGACATCCGTCACAATGGATTCCACTTTCCACAGATTTATTACAGCTCCGAGGACCGTGGATCAATGACATTTTAAAATGACGGATAGCGGCTCAAAAAGGATATCAGATAAAAGAACAATACTTGCTAAAACACTCGAAAAGTGACGTTAAAATCCGCCACGAGAAATGGACATAGTCCTCAGAACCCTCGGGGCTGTAGAGTGGTATGGATAAAAACTGGGAAACCTAATTAGACGGATTTGGCAAAATGTGTAGGCACCAATTTATGAAGAATAACTTCAATTATTTCGGTTATTTTTTGAATGCATATTTTGAGACTAAAGCATGAAGGTATTCAACTTTCGCGGTAACTCACAAGGCCAGCTTTATTAAGCATCACTGCCTTTGGGAATTGCAAATATGAACACCAGAAAAAGTTTCAACTCTACTGCATTCTTGCGACAGACATATTTGAATTTGTTACTTTTCCCGGGGTGCAAAAGTTTAGACGTGTTGAGTGCCACCATATTTTTTTATCACTTCATCAATGGCTCTGTTTATTTAGAAGCGTTACTCGATAAAGCGGTCGAACTACAGGCCATATGGCCAGCAGATCAATATAATAACGGCATCAGACAGCATATCTCAGCGTCTCATAGTCCCCTTGCTGACCCTTCCTTACCGAGTCGAGCAAACTTCGGATTAGCGCGAGCGCAAATGTGGGTACCCAAGCTCTGCAGTTCAGCACAGTGCGCTCTGCCGTCTGCTGACTGTAAGCTCTGTCCGTTTCTCACTCGTGTTTCCGAAATTGTGCAGTTGCTGACCCTATCCGACGTATGTTCTTGCCGACGACCATTTTATCAAAAACGGTCATATCTTTGGGATAAACCTGTTATAGTACTTTTAGGATCATTTATACAGCTCCTGGATTGTGTAGAATCAAGGAAACAGATGATCATCATACAACTCTAGCTCTAAATAAAGTCCGAAAATGGCTTTCCCAATCAAGAACGATGCTGTATTTCAGTAGGGCAAAATGCATTCCAATCTTTTAGTTTGTTTTTATTGAGTTTTTTTCGGTGTAATCTACTTTGCTCTTGCTATTTCCGTCAAGTGAAGATTTCAAAGTCACTCAACGGGGCTTGTGATTTTTCAGTGCTATCTTTCATAACGTGGCAAGGACCATTTTGTAAATCTGTACTTGTATGACAGGTTTGCACACTAGTGTCCCTCGTACTGCTCTTAAAAGATACACACCCATTTCATGCAACCTAAGTGATACGCTGTGAGAACTCCATCGTCCGCTTCCTGACCAAGAGAGAAGAATCACTTTACACTTGAACTTTTCAGTATATTTTGTAATTTTATTCGAATACTTTCTACTTTTGCAGACTTGGAAAAGATGACATGTCATACATTTCAACTAGAAAATGCACTTTGATCTAAGCAAATGTTAGTGCGCAAAATCAATTACAAAAGATATCGCAACACAGTTCAGGTTACATGCACTTGGCGCAAGATTGATATCACAGTTTTATTTAGCCCTTATGATATATGCTTTGTTCTTCTTCATTCTACAATACAAAAACATGACTGAAGCTATTCGGCTCATTCTGTTTTTTTCTTGTTACTGGTTCACCATTTATTACAGGTCTATTTCTCACCTAACAAGTTCGTCTTTCATAGTCATTCTCCTCAGTCAGCTGGGATTCCATCCAACCCGGAGTATCGTCATCCGGATGCCGCCAATTTCAACGCATGGAGAAGGCACTTGTTTCTTGCGCAGACAAATCCTTCTGTTGATTTAGTCTACGCGTGGGAGGATGTGAAGGCCATGTTCAATGGAGGCAATCGCAAAAGAGGCAGCAATCCATCAATTCGGTCAACCAGTCAGTCAGCCAGTTCAGAGGAGAGGCCAAACTCCACAGGCCCTAGCTTCATCGTTGAAGAAGATTACGAACAAACATTGGGATCCGTAACAAAGTCACATGATGACACAATTAACTGTAATCCAGTTAAGAGATTAGAACTTGATATGACCCTTCCTGCTGTTGTGCATTCAAAAAGAAAACGTCCCCTGATGATGGGCACTTGTTTGGATAGGGCACGAGATAAGGATCCCGGGAAACAAACGCTCTCCAATCAGTGCCCCACCGGCTTCACAGTGCATCAGATGTTAAGCCATGTTGATGAAAGTAATTCAAAGAGATTGTCTTTTAGTGCAAATCATGACATTTCAAGCAATGACGCGGAATCAAATTTAACTAGTTTGTGGGATTCGCAATATTTTAATGCATTGAACCCTTCTTTAAGGGAATGCTTTCCGGTAACCAGTTCGATTTGCTCAAACACACAGTCTGCACCAATCAGACCAATATCACAGAGACCCAGAAGATGGTTTCAAATGGGTATCGACTCGTTAATATCATCCAATCCCCAGGAGTACGCAAGTTACACAGAACGTGCAAAAGAGAATTCCCAAAATCGAGCTGGATCTCCTCATAGTTCTCACGCGAGAATTACGTCGATGACACCAAGTACACTAACACCAATCTCCGATCGGACGACAGATTCTTCTTTTCCCATAAATTTACTTACTGAGACAATGGATTCCGAGACCCCTTCTTTCCTCCATCCCTGGACTGTACTGTTTGCTCACCGCTTCTGGCAGTCCACGCGTACTTCCTTTCCGATCAACGCTCCGCCGTAGTAAAACTATGTGGAAGGTTCAAAACCAAAATGGATAATTCAATCAAGCTAGAACAATTTGAAAACGACGAATCTAGTCAGATTTATACTCATGACCACATAACGCCTAACAGAAGTGTCATCTACGTAACTTGTGAATCATCTGGTCAGAAAAATATGCGGAAGACAAGTGAAACTGAGTGATTCCCAAATTATTTCTGCCTTGATCATTGATAAATTGTCAGTGTTAATTTCTATTTGGAGTTACCGATAGACAACTTGAAGCTCAACCGGTACTCTTATCTTCGTTTCGTAACAATCGGTAGACGATAATCGGGAGTAAATAGCATCTCTTCGCCGGAATATTCTGTCCATATTTTAAGCAAAGACTTGACATGTTCAACCTAGCAGCTGGATGATTTAGAATCGAAGAGAGTCAATAGATTGAAGATGGACTATTCTGACTCAGATGATGGCAACATAGTTCGCCGCACAAGATTATGGGAATAAATCGAATTTAGATTACTGATTTATGTATTGACAGCTAGTATTCATTACTAACTGAATTAATAATTATTACGCCATGCTGTTCACCTTTGGATGCCACAAAGTCGGTTTTAGCCGAGGTACTGGAATAGAAGTAACAAAAGAACAAACCAAAGCTTGTCACCTTTCATTCATTCAACCACAAAATGCAGATGTCGTCTAGAAAGTTTTCTTCTGACCTGTTGGTGTCACTGCGTTCAAACTGGATTATCTGAAACCCACTCATTTCGTGGAAACGTCTGTTTTACAATGTCCTATGTGTAAATTTGTGATTTACGTACCCAGCAAGTGAGTGCAGTACAGAAGCTTACCCCGTTTAAGCGGGAAGTCAAAGATCTAGTGTGACCAACTCGTGGCAGGGCTGGCCCATGTTCACATAACTTTGGATGGATGCACCTGACATCGGGAAAAACTGTGCAGTAACTCTGCAATAAAATGTTTAGAGCGTATGCACGCAGTAGTTGTCATCAAGTCTGTTATGGGAATCAATAACAACCTGGGCATCTTCTATTCTCATATACATAGGAGAAGGTGCCCATAGATCACCAAGCAGTGGTTAAACTCACAGATAAACAGTCTCGACATAATGACTGCAGTGTATATAAGCATTGCATATATAAACAGTTAAAGTGAAAATTTCATATGAACACTGCGCCTCCGTAAGCAATAGCATAAAAGGAACAAACACTTGTATTGCATTCCTTTCACTTATCGACGACTGGCAAATGTTCTGGCAATGAGCAAGAAACTTTGGAGTTTTCGCTGCAACAAGCAGGTTAGAAATTTAGTCGAAATCACCCTTCAGACATCATATTTATATTCCAACTAATAAATATTACGATCAAGCCTGGGAAGGCAGTGTGATTTATTCACAGCAATTTGAGGTTTGTATTAAAAGAAATCCAGCCTCAATAAACAGAAGCAATCGATGGACCGGCCATTAGCGTTCACCAAATTTTTGATCGTTTTATGTGGCTCCCAGCATCTTCAGTAAGAAATTGCTTTCATCTCATTTTCCATAACGTTTCGGAATTTCTACTTTGATATCTGTTAATTAGGTAGCGCACCAAATTAACAAATCAAAAAAATAAACATGATTTGGATAGGATCAAGATTCATGCCGCGGTATGTTTACCTATTTAGCATAATCTGGACTCAAGAGTGTTTTCCTCTGAATTACTTCAAGCTAAAGGAAAACTACTCCACTCAGGTTAACCTTTTCACCAAATTCTGCAAGAGTGAAACATGCAGCTTCTTCTGAAGACACTGTCATTCCCTTATATGATTTAATTTAATGACAATGAACGGCATATCTTCGTGACCACAACCACGCAATCTCCTCAATCCTCAATGGATTCCCATTTAATCGGTTTGTAAGGATCTTTTCATTTTATTCGTGGCCATGAAAAGGTGGGATAACTTTTTTCGAGAATTTCTTTTTAGAAATGTCCATTTTGTAGATGTTTTGCTGGCCACCACATATCATGCATCCATCAACAAAATTAATCGGGACCTAGGTTAAAAACGCCGAATTTTCTGCTGTTATGCAAGAAAATTACGTTCCTCGTTTCCTGAGGCCTTCAATATATATTATATATACGCTGACACCTTCAGCGTCTAAATATTAGTCAAATCTATCCGGACAATGGTGCATGAAATATCGGCAGTAATCTACGTCAGGATTATAGAAAAGGACACCCACCGAGAATTTTTAACTTCAATATGAGCAACTCCAAGATCACTTTCAGTCGTGATTTATTTTCTTCCTGAAAGACATTTGCTAGGCATGGTTTATTGGTTTAATATGTTGCAACTGGTGGGATTGTTTAGTTTAACACCGTGAAAAATTCCAAAATGAAAAATTTCCAGATTGGCCACTCGTTTCTTCTTTGGTTTATTATGCCTTGCCTTGCGTTGCCAAAGCATTTCTCGGTTTTTTTGTACATTGCTTGATCCCCGCGATAACAAAGTAAGCTACCAATGCGGGGCACTTTAGTGATTTTGACTGATGGTCAAATATGATGTAAATCAAGATGCTTTCCGAACAAAATTTTTTCCGTTCATTATCGCTAATGACTAGTGGATCCTAGCTAATACCAAGTTTCTCAACTGATAACTAATCATCTTCAGCCTTTAAATACAAACGTTATGATGGTTAGAATATTCGGCAACCTAATTTTTGCTGAGTAAGTTGCCATATTACCATTAGTGAACACAACCGCAGACAAATTCCAGGAACCTCCCAAAAACTTTTGCAAATTTGTTGCTCCAATACTATATGGTTTTTCATGTTCAAACACGAGTGCATAAATAATCAAGGTCATCCATGTTTAACTATCCTTAATACAGTCTAGACAGAGCTGTATCAAATTAAACCCGGAAATAGATTCATGATGTTTGCTCATGCTTTTTTTATATCTGGACTTAACTAGAGACTTAAGAATGCTAAAAAAGAGAAACGTTTTTGAGGCGTCACAGTTGACGTACCCGTATATCTTGTTGTGTGGATTTATGCGGATTTGCCAACCAAGCTGTCCTGGCTTGGTTTGCAGCTTTCGGTTCGCTGACCAAAGTTGACGGGTCGCAAGTGGAAGCTCTATCTGTCCAAAAATTCACTGAACACCTCTAACGTTTTGACCTTTATCCGCAAATAATGATACTACCAGTGTTTTAGATTTTTTCAAGAGAACATGCAGAACTAAAACGCTAGCTGTTAGTTAATTATATTACTTCAAAGAAACTTAAAAAACCATAAATTTCGCAGCTAAAATCAGCACAATACTTTGAACCCACCCCATTTAAACCTGACCAAAATTGAGTGTTTGGCAAATTCTATTTCGAAGCTGACGCAAATGAGAGTGCATGCTGAGGTGCGTGACCCAACGAGCTATACGGAATGACTATCTCGAGCCAATGATTCAATCATGCTAGGAAGGTCAATGAACAAAGTAGTCTCCTGGTCCTTCAGGTTAGGATTGATCTGACCTGGCAGATTTATCGGAAACAATGAAAAGTAGGTGGTCCAAGCAGATGGGTTTATAATGAATCAGTCCCTGTTTCTTCGTTGGCAGATTCATGTTAGAACCAAAGGCTTGGTTGGGAACCTACACATCCTTCCGCTTAGCGCTGTACCTCCTGGTATCATGTGTTCACCATCATCAGTGAATGAAACAAATACAGTGAATTCCACACTGGTTCAGTATTTGCACATGATAATCATAGCAGCGCTACTGATTGATCCGAGTGGGGTAGGTAGTTATAAGTTTACTACAGCTCAGAGCTTCCGTCCTGGTTTAAAGCCTTGTGTTTACCATCTTGCACTTCCGAATTTCGGGTAAAAGACTAAGGTTAAGATTTCCAAATAAAAACTGCCTAAATCGCTTAGGTTAAGAAAACGTCCAAGTTAGAGTTCTTGCGGCTTTCAAGATAGATTTAGACTGCCACTTCCAAACGCCCACATAGGATCCCATTTCATTAATTCCTCCTAGACCATATGTAGCCTCTTTCTCTTTCTTCATACCTTGCGATCAGCCTAGAATCCACGAGATCTTCCCAAAATATTGTTGGAGACAATAGGCAGAAATAAAAGAGGCTCTGCTTTGCGAAATATTTCCTCCTCCCTATAGTATTTTCTTCCTTCAGGGAGAAGGTGCTGTGAGAAGACAACATGTTGATGCAAGGTTAATGGTTTTCAGAAATGAAAAACTGGGCTGTTTCGGGAGTACACTGTGAATGATTTTGAGCCACAGCTCCATGGGCATCGTTTAACTGGGTGGTCGGGGCTATGTCTAGTTCCTCTGACTTGTCGAGCAGAAGCTGAGCCAGTTGCATGATGGCGGTGCCTAGTCAATACAATCCACACGATATCACTTCAATATTGAATCAAGACAGTGTTACATTGAAATGGGAACAAACCAAATGAAGCTCTGATGCTGTAGTTTTTATTTAAGGAACAGGCTGTGCAAATAATTCATCTTGATTTCGGAAAGCTTCACATTACAGAAGCTGAAGATGATATTGAAAGTCGAAAGAAAAGGGTCAGCTTAGATATTTGGGTACTATGCACAGAATTCCCAAAGCAATCTGGATGGGTTTTACAAAGAAATAGCCGACTCCTCCGATGCTAAACTGTTGTCCACATGATTTCAGATTTACACAAAAAATCATTTGGAATTAGTTAGAGGCATGTCCTGCTGACACATTGTAGGATATTAGGTGGTTTAATGGTGCAGCTTTCTCCACGTATTCAGGGTAGTTCACTTTATCAAGTGGATCTGATTTGCAAGGTTTGCTACCCGAAACCTCCCTAAGCCAGGTGGACAAGAGTTTCAAATGATTTTGTCAGAATTTCAAAATCAAGTGAGAATAATTGCTGGGAATTTCGCATATTTCTAGCTCAAGGGGGAACAATGTATTTGTGGAGATTACTTTGCGCTATTTCTGAATTATCCTTTTTAACTAATAAACAAGCTGATACGACTTCGATTCTGCACTAACTGTTTGGTTTTGAAGATCTTTTATATGCTTGGGACTTAGGAATTCATCTTCAGCGCGCAAATCGCAGATCATCCCGCCAACCTCGGACTTGATAGGTGTTGTCATTATACTATGTTCCTTATTATGTGGGAATCGTGTCATAATAATTTGAAATTATGTCAAAAATATTCCGAACTCCCATTCAGCTGATTCATTGTGACATATTTTGGAAAAGCCGGAAGCACAATCCATTTTGAATGGATGCATTCGTGCATGCAAGCTGCCGTTTCACTACCTTATCTGAATAAATTGTTTGCATCTGCGGACCGGAAAGGTGATTTGACATTGCATGCCTGTCGACTGAATGACTGTTCGTCTTTGATGTTTGTTTAGTAACTCGATGCAAATCTGCGTATGAAGTTTAACTGATTAGTAGCCTAGGATGATCCGTGTGAATAGTTCCAATCCTGAGAGACGACTGTAGATAGTCGTCTGCGGATGGGGAAATGATTTTTTTAGGGTTGTCAGTATTCTTTCGCATCTGAACTAAGAAAACAGCTCAGCACGACTCGACAATGAAAAGCCCAACATTGCACAATTTTCAAAATTCTTCCTATCAATTAAAATTTCCTATTATGAATAGGAAGGCATGAATTTTACCAAACGTTCAGTCATCAGATTTGGGTGAAACCTACTTCATGGGAGCCTGTTGGTACAGTAATGAAAAAGAAATCCTCTTACGAAATGGAGCTGTCCGAGGAGTAATCGTTTCAAACCTGGACTTCTGGACAAACACAATCACTAAACTTGCCGTCTCCTAGACGTACCGTGAACCACCATTGCACTGCAAATTTTTGTCATCACATCATTTTGGTAATCACACAGACTTGCTTTCAAGCAAGTATTTAATCGCTGTGATTGAATTAGGAAATTCCCGATTTGTCATTTTGGATAAATGACGTGATTTTTCATCTGAAAGACAGTGTGACAAAGAACCTTCGAAATCTAATTAGTGGTTAGATTCATTTTCCACAAAAACAGAACTGTAGCTTCTTGGTGCTTTATTTGGGATGACGCGTTAGCGCACAGTGTATCCATAAGGTGATGCTGATTTGCCATTCAGAGACTGTCAAACTTTTCTGTTAGCAACCAAAATTTTCACCGTGCATGTAGATCCTGTACAGTGGAAGAAACTTACCCCGTTGCCTCCGGAACGTACAGTACCATGTTAGGTGGAACTTTCCGTTCTGGATCGGAAAGTTAAGATAGGTCAATAGTGGTCGAACCGCTTCTTGCAATTGGAAATGGTGTACGATGTCCTTTGAGTTTTTTGAGTTTCTAAATACATGCAACACTCAACCATTGGCAGGTTCGCGTTCAAAGTTAACGTGAAGCAGACAAATAGATGACTAGTTTTAAGTAGCAATAGTTTTAATCATACCCAATCAAATTGTTGCCTGTTACATTTTTGAATAAGAAGGGATGGATGAACACTGTGCCATGGTTGATTAAACATCTGATGAAATATTAGCAATGCGCTGCAGAACAGTACATATTAAAGCGTGATTGCCTTAAATAAAAGGTTTGCTATGGTGCATTCATCAAAGCTTACTATTGTTAAACAGTAGGTTCGGAAGAAAAGTAAAATTGGAAGACTGTTCATTTGGCGGATGATAAAGCAAACACACGGTAGATGAAGCCACTGATGTCATTCTTCTCCATATAGTTTGCATAGTGAATAATTTTCCAGAGAGATTCGAATACTTTTCATACCGTTCTGTGCTGCAAGGCCACTGTTGTCTGTTACCTGCACAGCGCGATTATCGATAATATGAAATCTTACTAGTTAACAATTTACTGGCCATTGGTATTATCGAAAACACTTTGGTATTAACATTCGCACAACGGTTCATTTTAATTTTTTCTTTTTTTCTGAAATTTTCTTGATCTGTACCGTTTTTCTTTGGGAAAATCAGCCACGAATGTTTTATCTTATCAACGACGAGACGCGAGATCATATGTGCGATTTTCCACAAAACAAACTTTGATTCTATGCTCACGGAAGCCGATTCACACGCTTGGTCATTTTGTTTTTCTAGCTCTGTTGGTTTGGCAAAAAATGAAACGTGATAATCTGCCTGCTTTCAACCGGTAGTTGCAAGGTTATATGGCATCTGCTTGCTTTCCCAATGACCTGTTATCACTGGTCTAGTGCAGTTGACAATAAATGAACATTTGAGCTTCAAATGGACAGATTCTCAGAAAAAGTATGGAAATAATCTGAAAAGCTGACTAGTTTCCCATGGACTGTTAATAAGTTTGTCTTTTGCTTTATAGTCCAACGTTCTAGATCATTCACGCGGCTAATAACGCTAAAATGCAGAATTTATTCATTTCATTAAAGTGTACACAAGCACTGTTTGCTCGGAATTATTCAGGGGATCACTAATGGAGAAAAATGGAGTAGTTGCAGTGTTACTAGCTGTAGTATCAGTCTTATTAATGCTCATAGTGATAGCACTAATACTGGCAGTACAAATATCGGTATTGCTGTCAGTAGTACGGCTTACAAATAGATTCGCCTAATCATTTGTGAAATTAAGAAAAAGGATTTCATATACTAGCTTATTTTTCAAAGAAACGTGGGTGCTCGTATGTTTGCAACGATTTATAATGATAATGACTGCAGCCTTCATTTGATACTGGTAATTTGTGATCAACTTTTGGAATTTAGAATATAGTTCTTTCATGACAGCCAACTAGTAATGTGAAGCCCACAAAGACTGTGTCGTCTTTTATTTATTAGTATGTACATGAAACAGCTTGGCGGATTCTGTGGCAATCAAGTCGCACATTAATGTTTTTATTAGATCAAACATCGAGGTCGGTATCCATAGGTCGAATCCAGGCTATTCCAAAGAGACTCAAAAACACTAACTGCACTGTTGTTTGCCGTAGTAAGCTTTTGTAAAGCCAGACGAGTTTTACGTTAAAGTATTAGATTCAGATATTGTTTGCTTGAATCGGCTTCCGTTAGCATATTAGTCGTCTTCGGAGACACACAACAATAACAAATAGCATTTTCCATCAACAAACCTGATGAAGTTACGACCACCCGTTTTACAGGCCAAAGAAGCGCTGCTCGTATGTTCCTTGCAAACGTATCACTGGTATTTTGCCAATGAAGTCATATCACACGAAGTTCAGTGATTAAAAATGGAGTTGTCTACAAAAGATGTTCCTTTTTAAAACACTCCATGACGCCGAAATCCTAACAGGAAGCTAAGAAAAGCAGTTCAATATTTTATAAAAGGTCTGCTGATGGATCAAGTGTGACCAAGGGTGACGGGTGAAAACGATTTGTAGGTATTTCTAGCAGTTGCATTGGGCCAAGAACTTGAGCTCTAATTTACGTTATAGCTTGCGATTGTCGAACGTCAAACCACTGAGGAAAATGGATGATAAAGATTTCTGAAAGAACAGTTTCTCGGATGTCAGTATATCTATCGTCTTCCGGTTTTTTCGCTACTCCCCCCGTGTGGTGGGCCCTAGCGGCTATGTGGCAAGCTCTCTACATTGCATCTATCCGTCAAGTATACAACATTAAGGCATTCTAAAGAGCTCATCAGTCCTTAAAATAATTACTCTCTTTAGTTATGAATATTTAAAGTTAGTCCGATAGAAATCAATCGAACTTTTGGCCACCTGCTTCGAGGTACAAAACTGGAATTTGGGTACTCAGTGAGTGATTACCAGTTACACTGTGTAATTCGGAGATTCGGAACTTGACTCGGGATGCATGGCGTCTGGTGGAAACTGATAACTGATAACTTCCGACGGTTATCTAACACGGTGAGGAGTAACATCGTGATTGTTTTATTTTCTTCAGTCCACTCATAGGGACTTTCCTTTTAATGAAACAACCAACATGTTACTAAGTTTTGCACTGATAACCTTATAAATTGATCAGTCGATCTATCAGCGTCTTGAATGACCCGATCACCCATGCCGTAGTTATTGAGTAGTGGGGATATTGTGTAATCGCAGTTCTTTCGTACGGATTTATATTTATTTAGTTCTCTCAAGGAGTTAGACAAAAATCGAATACGGTATCGTGAAATTTAAAAGTCGTGAGATAGTGGAAGTGATTCGTCACCATCGAAAGTCACATTCGTGCACCTATTGTTTGGTGGGTTCGGCATTGTGTAACAAGAGTGTAAAACATGAAATTCGGCAAGTTGCTTTCGGTTGTTATCAAATGTGTGGCAATTGATGACCCCGGATAATGATCAGGGCAACTATCCACTGTTTTTATGACATTGATTTGGTTAAAAAAATTCGGAATGCGTTCTGGCATCTCTTGTGAGAGTCTTCGAACTTTTCTGCCTATATTTACGAATGAATATTGTATAATTCACTGAGTGTTTTCTTTACGTGATTAAAAAGAGTTCTACGAAATTTCAACACCAGGAGTATTGGTCTCTTTATGCACTATTCAGTAAGATCGATGGTTCTCTTTTTAATAATGAAAACCTGCCATGTGTAGGGAATTGAAGATTGCGCGTCGGAGGTTGTGATTTACCCAAAATCACACTCAGATCTGGTTGCTTCGTTGAATGGAAATGGCAAAGGACTTTATAATCTGAAGCAAATGCCATTCACACTGAGTAGTTGACATCGATGGCCATGCGGTTCACTTATTTTATTCTGCTGTACTTGTCTTTTACTGCAACCCGGTATCATAGGTGGGCTAACGGGTGATGGGCATGGCGGACTTTCGTCTTCTAAAATACTGAATATTTGAGATGGCTAGGCTGTTAGTTGACGTATGTCACTTAGGAACATGTCAAACATAGCCTATTATCATGCGACAATTAGCAACTAATGAAACCGCTTGGTTTAGCTGCGGCGAAGATGAGCTGAGAATATCACTCCCATGCATTCAGCTGAATGTGCTCATCTTGTAAAGTTGCAGTAACAGAGTTACCACAAGAGATGCACCGAGGTAGAATGTCTGTCATACATATCAACTATCGGCCACAAAGGTATGTTAATCTCTGCTTTCAAAATCCTTGTTGGCAAATTTACTTAACTAGTCTACGAGGATACAACGCATGCAACAAAAGACAATCGCCTGTCACCCGTTTTCCCACGCCTGTCTCTTCTCACCATGCCATACAGTCCAGTCTGCTCAGATTAAAGGTTTGCCAAAACTTATAGGCTACTCGTGAGTAGCGCAAGTGAAAGTGAAAATAACCAACTGTTCGTTTTGAACGGACATTACGAAAACAACTAAAATCAGACAGGAAATCGTATAGCATACTAATTTGTGATGACTGCGCAAGAGCTGCTACTATTATATCGAACGCATCTATTTCCGCTACTTTTGATAAGTACTAAATTGTACTGGTGAAGCCGAGATCAGTGGATGCTGGTATCCACATTTCATCCCTATTAAGGCTTATTGTTGTATTAAATGGACCGACATGGTCATCCATATCACAACAAAGAAGCGGCAGAATCATCTGGCAGTAGCACAGTTTCTTCCGTTCTCAATAACTTGGGAGGCGACTCATTATAAGGAAATTCTGCGAATTAGGTTTGTACGCTTTGGAATCCATCGTCATAAGTTGTCCAGTTTATGAGACTAGCATGCCCTTTGGGAAATTCAAAATATTTTCTAAATCCTGCGGGCAAAATCTGCATTTTTTAAAGATAGCCATTTTCTTGGTCACTTTGAAACCATATACATAGTCTACCATTAAAAATCTCACACTTTAGCCAAAATCTGCATCGATAATCTACGAGGTTAGTAAAAATTGTTATTGTGATTTTCCAAGTGATTCATCGTAAAATATCAACATCCAACCAGCCAATAAAATCATGGGAGCAATGTACAGCTTATTCATTCTTCCTGACACCCATCAGCAATATATATTGAACGCCCCCGAACTGGGAAGCGATTAAATGCAACATATTACGAGGCCAAATGAATTTGAACTATCGGACTGCAGAAATGCAATGTAAATTATCTTGAAACATTCGCAAATTTATTCTGTATCTTTTGACTGCAGCTCTATGTTTTAGGCAGGGTAATCATTTGGGACAAAGAAATGCTGACCAAGCAACTGTTTGGCTTAACAATCGATAAACTGAAAAAGGTTTTTTCTTTCGAACTCCACTCATATTTTTCAAGAGGTTGGCAAACAATTTCACTGTATGACTAACTTGACTCGTTCTGTTTTGCAAAGGAATCTCTGGACTATTCAAAAATCTCAGGCGACGCCTGACCAGTCCAAATACAGGAGGATAATCTTCGTTTCTGAATGTAAAAATTCTTTTTAGCGAATTTAAAACAAGGAATTCGTTTTATTTATAGTTCTTGTGATCGACACCGTTTATGATCTACATGCCATTTCTCGCGTGTTAACAGGTAAACGTCACGAAACTTGGCATGAACAGCCTGTCTACTGTAGATCATATACATACGATAACGTAAAATCATTGACGAGTGGAGTGCACCCAATTAGAAGCACGTTTCATGTTCATTCTTAACTGACGAAAAGCTATGTGTTGCTCTTGGTAGCGGGAGAACAAAATGCTTTATCCATCTGTCATTTGTAAACAAAACTTGCCCTTGCCCTATCTAGTACCCAGGAATTTTGCCTTTAGGTTAATACCGGAAGTAAATTACGCGTTGTGGACTGGTGCATAAGTCCCCTCAAACATTTCAGCATTAGTTAATCATTTGTATACTCCTTGTTATTCGTTAAAGAGTTTCTAAAATGTAAGTGAAATCCCTAGGTGAGAACAGCATTGGACTATCAAAGTCTGAGTGTCGCGACATTATCCAAAAAGGCGATGATAAATGTACCAGACCTAAGGACTATACTTTGCATTATAGATTTTCCAGTAACCATTTTGTCTCCAGTTGCCTAATATTCTATCCATTCTTGTTACACAAAATCAGTAAATAACTAAAGTGACCGCTTGATGAAGGACCGAATTCTGCAGCCCGGATCGTGAAGAAAGTACAAAATGACCATGAACAGCAGCGCAGCATACTGAATATATGTTGACCAAAGTTGTCACAAATAACTGAATTCATTTTGCTTTATTATTTTGTCATCTATTATTTGGTTTCTTCAAAGCGGAAAAGACAAGATAAAACATCTTCAAGAAAGGGTTTGTGGCCAACAGCAGGCTGCTAAGTGGAATTCTTGCTCGGTGGTTCGGAGGCTAGGTTCCGTGCTCTTCAGACAGAAATATCGTGACACTGCCCACTTGAGTGCCGCCAGGCTAACGAGTGATAGTGGCAGCTGTGAATGCACTAAAGGTAATGTAGCTTTCAATTCTTTATGCCATTTCTTGAATTCTAATTCTCGAACAACTATTCAACGACCATCCAAGAAGTTCAATCAAAAAATGCAATTGGGTAGTATTAGATGCGAGACCTTAATAAAGACATCGTTTACTATGCTGATTACAAAATTTTGTCGTCCGCTTTGAATTGTGAAAAAACTCACTTCCAAATCGGAGTTTAATTCACGATGCAGCCAACAGTTCATTCGTACACCTGTTCTGGTGTTTTATTCGATTTGCTCTAACACTTATGTGCAGAAACCAACTCTCGACATAACATCAATCGAAACTAATAAGGCCGGCCATTGACCCATCAGTAGATCTATCCGAGGCTACAAATTATACGATGTGGGAAATTCAGCTCAGTAACGCATGGTATTAATCATGGTAAGAATTGGTCTTATTTAAAGGAGAATGAACTACCGCAGTGAACACAGCAGGTTCTGATTTGATTCCTTGTAAATGGCTTTATCTTACAACTGAGGCCACCAATTTTTTAATTATTGCGATTACTGGCTAATAACCGCAGCCGTTGCTAACTGTTATAACGTTTGAAATGCACGTTGGTATATTAAGAAAATAACTTGATTTTCATAATATCTTGTTTTTATGGTTTCATTTATTCTGTTACAAGCATAGATTATGTACGCGCATGTGTATAAGCATATATGTATATAGTCGGAGCTCAGTGGACGAAAATTTAGCCTCGTTTTGAAGACTTCGCAATTTATTTCCTGATGGTGATCATAGATATTGAGAAATAAATTATCCTTGTTGTTTACCTCTCTTGTGAGGGTCAGTGTTGAAGCATCTGACTGTGCTACCTTCGTTATCAAGACAAGATCATTTTAATAGGGAAAACGAAGATTTGTTGGGACTTGCGAAAACATTTTACACAGAAAGTCGTACTTATTGACTTAACACAAGTCGAAATGGCAGAGGCGTAGTTAATATAATTTGTTATCGTCCGAAGGTCCAATATATGCGTGACTGAGAACGCAACTTGTTTAACAAACGTGAAATTTCTCAAGCTCTATTGTGAAGCGGACCAGTACGTAATCATTATATATGCATAAGTACCAGGATTTCTACACCAACTGAGCCACTGGAACACATGGTCGGACATTATGCTTAGGGACCTTTGATTACCTACCTAAATTTATTACGTACTCCAAATAGAACTGTTTGTAATTAGATTGCCTCAGGAGGAGATCTCCAAGAAACTATTAGCATATTCTAATGATCATCCATGTGTATGATTGACTGAGTGGTTTGATTCCGCATATTTGTCTAATGTAGCTTTTTAACGTGACTGTTGAAAAAATGGATTTTTCACGAAATCATTCATTATATGGTTTCAACGTTCAGTTCACCATTAAGAAAAGTATCATGCCTTTGCTGGTTTTCGTTACTTACCCGAGGTTCAGTAAACAGATGAATCTTTGCTAAAGCTTTTCGAATGAATAGTCTTTCTTCATGATTCTATTTGATGCTGGACAAGAATACGCTAGTAAACATCATAAATTATGTATTCCTGGGAAGAAGACAGAGATCCAAATAGGTTATTATTATTTGCAAATATCAAAGATAAAAATTACAATCCACAACGGGTATCACTTTCAAATTTAACAGGTAAATTCATGATGTGCTCGTGGAAGGCATATTTCAATCAATGAGAGACCATAGTTTGGTCCCTTCAGCTTTGACCATTTTTCAGTCTACACGGGCTTCCAGATCTGCTAAGTTGATATTTCGTCGGGCTCGTCGCATTTCTTTGGCAAATACTTCCAGGCGGGCAATGTTTTGAGCTCTTCGCCACAAACAGCATGCACTGATAATTGACGCCACCACCCCGGTAGCCAATAGAGCAACCAAATTCCACTTATTTCGGCTACACCATTCACGTAACTAATAAAAATAAAACAAACAGTTATCGGTTTATAAGGTTACAAATCTCATACAAATAAAGTGAAGACACCTGAATCTTATGTGAAGTTAAACAACTTCGCTGCATCCAGGTAGGTATCTAGAGATTTGCCTTTAAGTGAACAACTGTCGAAGGACAAAACTGTCCTCAACGGTAAGTCCTATGGAATGTGCGAACCACGTAAATCCGAATGATGAAACATTAGCCATCCAAATGCCAAGCCAAGCCATCATGTCCTCGTGAAAACTAGTAGCTACCTAAATTTCTGATTATTGGCATCGGCGTGATATTTTCTGAAAAAGTCTTGAAATTAGAAGGCCGCGTCTATTGTGTTTTGCTCTCCTGACTGTAAAGTATTGAAAACTGCTTCGTCCAGATGGAGTGAGCGGAATGCTTTAAATAATCTGACCGGTGGTTTTCGAGCAAGTGAGATCGTGACGTTTAGGCGTAAACGCCGCAGGTTAAAATCATTCCACCGCCGGTCAACTTCCTTACTTGGTAGTACTCAGTTATTCAGCTGCCTCGGAATAGTTGGGCACCCAGTAGTGCAAACTTTGAGTTTTGATGGGACCCACCGTCCAGTCATATTCAGGGAGATGAGTGAAAACGGTGATCGGTTTTGTGTCATTTTGTATCGGTTTACTAAAACCAACCTGATCGATATGTTGATTAGAGTTCGACTCTATTTTTAACTGCATACGATGCGTACAATTCCTCAGTTGCAATACGGACGAGAATGTAGGTTGGGCTATAAACCAAATAATTGCTACGTGCAAATAGAAGCAAACTGCAATTCTTTCACTGATTTGACGTATCAAGACAATTTCAGTTCGACTTGTGAAATATAAATTGCAATGGTGACTTGAGGTTACAGAATGACATAGTGGAAAGAATTCCAGTGAACATCTACGGGATTGAAAGGATCGCTTAACCGGGATATGTGTAGGAGTCACTTGCATCACCAGTTTTACAAACACCAACCTTTGCACTAATGCTCTAGTTTGATTGTTATCTTACAGCACCAGCCGCTCAACAGAGAATGAGATATCAACTGCTAGGTGACAGTTTGAACGACATTTATGAGAGAGAAACGATTTCGAATGCGAAACAGCCCCTGACTGCGGCATTAAAACACCAGTTATTATCTCGAATCCCAGTTTGGCAGTATCGCATGGACCTGGATCAACACGGCCCAGTCCGCTCGGCATGGTTTTCCGACGTGATTTTCTTATCATAACCCATCCACCGAAAACTACCTTTTAGCCTTTTCCTGTCTCAGAGAACAGCATTCAATTAAGCAGTCGTTTCTTTGTTATGCACAATATAAAGTCATTTTACAAATCACAAAAGAATCCATTTACGAGCAATAAATGGGACTTTTATCTCCATCTCAGATTACTACATTACTAAACAATGTTTGGCATACTATCGGAAGCAAAATTACCATACACCCAATGTTCCGCGGTCTGACCTAGGGTTATAGACAGTTCCCTATATTGTTCCACTTTTCAGCAAACCCAAGCTAACCGCTTGTTTATTGATGTATATACGCGATTTGTTTTACCAGACTGGTACAACGCAATTCTCTGTGGGTGGGCCACGTGATACTTTAGAAAAGAACACCTGCCATGGGCGATATTGTCCAACGGAGGAATGAAATATTCCAAGCAGTTACTGAGACTATTTCTATACGATTTACCGTTATGGCTAGCCTACCATTGTTTGAATTATTGTTTCTAAGCTACCAAAGTGGAAATAATAAATATTACATAGTTGTGACTTTAAGTCTTCCATAGGTCTTTCATCTGGCAGATAAATTTCTATAAGTTGGGAGATAAACGATAAGTCATTTGCACTTTGTTTCGAGTTCCAGTAAGATTTTGACTATATCAATCGGTGGAGCGAAAGTTTTCGAGTGAGGTTGTTGGATCTGTTCCGCAATTACAGTGGATGAAATATTTTCATTGCGGCAAAGCAACATTGCATTAGAGAAAGCCTCCGACAGTACCAAGTACAATTTTTCGAGGGGCCAAGAATTCTACAAAATAATGGTATTATGAAGTTGTGAGAGGGTGACCGTTAGTGTATGTAGGAAATATTTTGGTCCCCTAGATTAGAGTATTTCCAGTTAGTTCCGTCACCCGTAATCGCGTTAAAGCCATTCCTGGATCCATTTGTTCGGGTCTCTTTCACTGCGCATCCTATCCGCCTGGAAGACGGACAATCAATGGACGAACATTGTTCTGTGATTTATGAGCATTATTAAATTATAGTAAACGAAGTGCAAGCGGAAATCCCCAAACATAAGGCAAGAAAGCATAAGCATCAGTCACGTAAGAACATGGCAGCAGGATGCGACACAATTTATATTGAGCGAAAATAACCAGGCATTTATTTGGAGCTGACTAGTGAGTGCATCCTCACATTAATATGTACCGGAAACCTGTAGACTTGTGCGTGTGCATGCGTTCGTGTATGGACCAAAAGTCATATGGGGTGATTGCTGGATGAGCAGTGGTCCAAGCCCAATTTCAGACGTGCATGTGTTTGGGTCTGCGCATGATATTTGGGCCCAGGGGGAAAGAAAAGCTGCGACCATTGAACGATATAATCTCTACGGGGTACGCCAAGAGAAAGGAATCTTGAAGAAGAAAATTTTCACTCTCAGACACTACCTTTGCTTGCTTGCACCAAACAGGGTCGACAATAAGATGAGACGGCTTGGTCAGGTTAGCATCATTACGAACAAACTTCACGAGGTCTAATTGAATCGGGAAAACCTGACTGTTTGTTCCGGTCTCAAACCTAATGGCCTATATTTCCATTCTCTCAGCCAAATGAGCTGGTCTGCGATCTTCACAATAGTTCATCATTCTGTTGACCCCGGTCACGAAAAGCTTTCTTGTCGTTAGATTGCTGCAGGTGTGAAACCATTTTACTGTTCCGGTGCTCAAATTTGTAGGGTGAAAATCAACGATATGAATAGAAAAGCTCATGATTGTGCGACCAGTATCCTCTGTCCCACAGAAACAAGCGAATAAATGAATACCGAGAGGGACTGAAAAATCAGGAACTTGACAGTTCAACCCCGCTGACATCATAGTGTTGGATTAAAACACAATTTGAAGCTTGGCTAAGTAAAATCTTATTGGCAATAACTGTCTGTCTTCTTTGGGAGGATCTCTGCAATTATATTACCTGTGAACTGCAAATAAATGTATATTGACTTTATTGCCACCACCGTCCTCATGGTAATTTCATTTTCACTTTAGGCTATGCTATGCATTAGTCGACTAGTTTAGCCATTTTCGATGAAAATCGTTGGCACCGTTTGCATTTTTGCCTCAGGAGGATTTTCCGTCGATATTGTTTTTGTTCTGTTTATGAGGCATCTACTGAAATTCCATGTCACGCTATGTACCAAGCTGTTCATTCCACAGATGGCCGAACTGAACCGTCTACTGAACAACTTGGTTACAGTTCGAGGGATGTAATTTCACTGTTCGACCCTATTTCTATTGTGAAATTGTGTAGCTCACTCTGAGCTTATTCAGCAATTGATTAATTCTCTCCCAGGGATTGTTTATAGGCAAAATATCCTTCAATTAACGTCTGAATATACGGTTGGCTGTGGACTGATGGTTCAAGTGGGCCATGGAACTCGGAACGTCAGGAATCTCTTTCTCGTCCGTATGGTATCTATTTAACCCAATCCTTAAAACTTTTCCTAATATATTGTGGCTTAATGGTGTGGATACAAATAACCAAAAACGGAGGTGTTCGACAACTTGAATTTCTTTTTATCTTGGTGCAGCTCAAAGTTTGAACCTTGACTATGCAGCTTAAGAAAATATTAACGAACTGGAAGGAGTACCACCGACTGGAAATTATCAAGAATGAATATTCCATTGGAGGTGATACTGTACGATCCTGTTACAAGCGGGGCCTGACTTCTGTGTGTATGAATCACAGATGTTCTCGCACTTTCCTGACTCATAGTCACGTTATTCGGGATGAAGATGAACCGTAAATGAGTTTAACAATAATAATACCTTGAATTGAAATATTTTAGTCAACGACACTCATCAGCTCAGTAAAGACGGTGTCTCATTGGGATTTAACTAGAAACACTAGTCGAGGGATGGTTAGAGCAACGAATTATAATCAAATAATTACCGAATAGAAAAAAGTTAGGTCGCACAATAAACTGAACCCAGAAAACAAAATATTGTGATTTTGGTATTCAGATGCATATTCCAAGCGTTAATCGATATGCAGCTTTTGCCGATTAGAATGGTGTTATTAGTATTTTTTCAAAAAAATAACACAAGGTAACTGGCCGATTGCATGGTTGCTAGATTTAGGAAGTTGGCCTCTAATTTATAGGCTGTTATATTGTGGTCATCTTAAATATCTATTCAGCAAACTGTTTTTACTTGGTATCTATGTAAAGTAATGGGGTTTAGTTATCGTCTCGTGATGGAACATGCTGTCTTGTTGACCGTATAGTAATACTCCATGTCACCGACTACAGATAATTAATAATAATAATAATAATAATAATAATAATAATAAACAAAAATGGCAAACAGGCATACCGTTTTGCACGGTTCGTCCCCACTTTTTCCAGCACAAAAGCACAAACAGTTATGTTACTGAATTGCCGTGGGGGAGCATCATGCCTGTTACTGCAAGCTTTTGTGTCTAATTAGAGGCATCTTCTTTTCCAACTGAGGATGCTAAAGAATATCCCTAGTAAACTAGCGGTAAACTAAGGTAAATAAGCCTTGTGACACTTTCGACTTGAAATTTAATGTTCTCTATGAAAGTTACTAATTACAGTAACAAAATATTAAGACTGAAAAATAACGGTCTTTCAAGAACACTCCCTTCTTTTCACAAGCAGAGCGACACTTCAGAGGTTTCAATGTAATTGGAATGGAAAAAGTGAACGTATAAACTCAAGTAATTAACTTCACTCTAATTGTTATAACCGTCGATCTTCCCATGAATTTTTCCGGTGTTGTTTGCTACAACAAACAATCCCAGATGAAATGAATTGGAATTAGTGAGAGATCAGTTGCTTGGTAACAAATTGAGCAACAGTAGAGAAAAAAATTGGAGGTAAGCAGCACACCATTGCATGCAGTGTTCAGCCAAATAACTGACTTTGGCCATCGCCTGAGTGATCTGCCTGTCTGTAAAGCAAAGAAGGAAGATTGTGTGTGGAGCAGGAGAAGTGATTAAGGAATTGGGATCTCGTGCAAGCTTTTCGAAAGTGCAGCGCACATAACTCTTGAAAGTTTCAAGATAGCCGGCCAAAACTGCTTGTTGCTCTATCTGGCATAAGCAAACATGCACCTACCACCTTATACTACTTACAACTGAACACTGGATCCCAATTCTCTAAGCGTAATTCCTAAGTTACGGAGAAAATTCTCCCGCCATTCTGCGGGGAAAATAGTGTTAGGACATCGAAACCCCACGGAAGTAATTAAGCGGTAGACCGGGAACTTCGGTGACATGTAAGCTCTCCCTAGAAAGGACTGTGTAGAAAGACATTAGTTTTCATTTTGCTGAAATACATTGACAGGCTGCTCGGTTTAGCCATTAACAATAACTTCATCAAGTTCATTCATACATGATAACTACGGTATACTTTACAACTACTTGGACCTTTGCGTGCTGATTTGCTTGTATTTTAGATTGTTGCACGAAACTCGGGAATTCACTGGTAAAGGATATGGGAAATTCCCAAGGGGATGACAGACAAGAGTAAGGAGCATTAGGTGGCTCTCATCTTTCCGAATTTTGGCGCAAATAACCCAAGAAACCTTTCGCAGTACTTAAAAAGGGAGATACTGCCGAAAATGATACGTCGATGTACATGGAACGTAAACATTTTTCAAAAGCCGAAGACTGTGACGTGGCAAAACGTTGATTCTGTTTTGACCACCTCGTGAAAGCGGAAAATCTTGGTATATTCACTAATATCCGAACAGGTTTATAAACAGGTTAACTGTTACTAGTTCAACGATTTTCGCTTTGAACATTCATCGTATCTAGTATTGCAAAGTTTTGACTTATTCAGTATGCATAGATATTAGCTGTTGAAATCCAAAGGCGCTCTACCCTTGGCTCTATTCAGCCACCTCATGTGGAATCGGAACTAAAATCGATAAACGGAGATTTCTGCTTGATAGCAAGGGACTGCTTAACGTACGCGCACCTTTTAACTTTTTATTCAAAACTTGTTGGTTTCCGGCATATACTTCGAATTAACGCGAAGGATAGTAAGATAACTGAATTCAATGTTTTCTTTCTTTTTTCCCTATCGATTTTGCAAATAAACATTCCAAATTTTACTGAAGTCATACAAGCATCGTTTGAAAATGTCGTATGAAGGCGGATCTTGTCAGTAAGGGAAATGTGTTTTGGGACACTGCCAGTTCAACCCCACTCTCAACAGGGAATATAGAAAACTAAGCAGTTTGTTAATTTCCAAGAACAGTTTAATCTGAATATTATTGTAAGTTCAACCACTGCTATAATTGGTCCCTTTTTTTACCATTATTCGGCCGAATTTTCACAATCGTTCTATGTTTGGAGCGATTGTTCGAGAGCCGAATTTGACTAACTGGATTTTGGGATTGTGACTGTTACCGGAGGCAGAACCAGACACGTCAACACAATGTCTAATTGTACGGCTATGAAACTGTTGCAACAATTGGGTGTAAAGATACGGGGAAAGTGGCTGACTACTAGGACAGGATCAGCTAAATGTTTAAGAGACACGCCATTTAGTTCCATTTATCGCAGCTGCCAGCTTCACTCTGATTCACAAGTTTGAATCTTCGCTATTTGCAACGATCCCATCGCATTTCTAATTCTGACTCGCTGGATTGGGTTGAGATCAAAGTATCAAATGCCCCATCTGAATAGACTAATCAGTAGCGAATCTTGTACAAGGGAGAATTAGTTTGAAATTGTGAAAGTTTACCACAAGACAGTGTTCATACATAACTTCAAAAGACGCATCAACACACTACTAACAAATGTATTCAGCCGTGCCACTGACATTCCACTTACTAAAATGATGGTCTGCCTAATCTACACTAGTGTGAATGCACCGAGTGGCTATTCGCGTTATTTACCCAACATGAGGATGTTATGCTGAGTCGAAAATTCCAAGTTTGCACTTACCAAAACAAAAATGCTTGGGGGCTGACCCACTATCAGTTGGAAAGAATCTGTGATAAATGTTCTGTTGTAGGTAGCGTTGAATACATTGAACAAGACACACGAGTAACGGCCGTTCATGCTTGGCTTGGCATGATAAATTCGGTGATATTCCGTGTCCCACAGAGTCAGTCCCGTACCCCGGTCCACACCTTGTTCCTCCAAATTTGTGGTTTCGTTCATTTGAGATATTTCGTCTTTTGTATACTGGCGCATCAATTCCGTGTACCACCAATTCACCGCGGTATCACTGTCATTCAGTTCAGCATCTAAATTTACTTCCCAGTAAGTAAACCAACTATTCAAACCGGGTTTTTGTAAGACTGGCCATAAACCCAGTGCGTTGCAGGTCAAATCAAAAGTAGAATCGTAAGGGATTCGCTATTAAAGAAAAACAAATATGTTTGCGTTAAATTGAGCAAACTTTCAACTTTACGGAAATCACTGCTTTAAGATTCCAAAGGTAACCTTTGAAAGTTGTGTACGTATATGTATATTTATATATATTTAAATAAAGAAGCAAGAGTACTATGCAGCTATATCTAAGCAAAAATTAGAGAAACGTGAAGCAGGAGGATAGAAAACACAGTCCGTGCCACCAGCCCTGATATTTGTTGGTTAGTAATGACAACGGACAATCTCTACAAGGTTTCTGAATAAAGGTTTTACATTGTCACTAATTAGCTCCTCTCTACTTTCCAAAGTGAAATCCTTCCGTTAGGAATCTCATAATGTTTATAACACGGCGTTGCTGGTAGATGCAATTCGCCAAAGCTGTCATTAACAATATACCATCCACAATAAAAACCAGTACACGGCGTATCAATTTTTCGATGCAGTCCTTACATCATTCGGGCCTGATGTTTATAAAATGATTCTACTTCATCATCACCATCGTGCATATTCAACTGGATACAGAGCGACCTCCAGATCTTTTTCATCAGAAGACAAAATTCGAGTCCACTCCACTTGGTGACTTCAAATTCTACCTCATTCATAGTAGTAATCTTAACAGATTTGCTAAAGAAAATTCGGATTAGATCAAAAATTGTCATGGATTTTAGCACCGCATAAAACTCCGTCGATACGCACCCATTCGGAATTTACTATGTACACCGCGAAAAAGCAAACAGTCTCAAAATAGCCCGGTTCGTATTCATATCCGTATCGATAGACTCCTGTGGCTTCTGCAATTAGGGAACGAATTGTCAATTGGTCTCCTTCTACCAAAATTGTTTTTGTATTATGTACAGGTATTCCAGGCTCATCGAATGGGGCGTTTGCTGTTGTGGGTATTGTACGTGTCCAGTAAGCACGTGCTTTTGGAAATCGTCCTGGTTTGTCGAACACTTTCGCCCGAGATGCACGCGACGAGGGGCAACGCAGCTGTACAGGTTCAAAACGTTTGGCAGGCACACCGGCAGACCATGCCCAAGTATCTTCAGAAGTTTGCATCAACAAGTCATCACGAAGAATCTCTTCCTCATCGGACTTTAAATATTTCAAATAGGGACACGGATTTCGATTGCATGGCTCCCATCGTCCACTTCCGTAACGAATAGCTTCTATTCCAAAGACAGTTGGCAAAGGTATACCTCCTGGAGCATTTCTCTTGCTTTCCTCATACTGTGCATGAGCAGCCGCTTCAGGAGGTACGGCGCAACTTTCACCACCGTGAGCTGGTTTTGGGCAGGCACACTGACGTGTGCGTAAACCCATTCCGAGGGGTCCACACAAATGACTACAGTGCCTTATCACGCTCGACCAGGGGCACCATTGTCCTTGTTGTGGACATGGAATAGAAGCTTCGCAGGGGATCTAAGAAAAGAAGTGGCACGACAAAAAATGTTGGTGTAAATGGTTGATGCAAATGAGAACAAATTATTCGAAACGTTGCATCCTCAATATCTCAAGAAAATAATCTTTGAGCTTAAGCTGTGACGATAAACGAAGCAGAATTATTCGCTAGCAGTCGACAGCCACTCAAGGAAAGCAAAGGTCTTGCATCCTAGTCGGGGTGATATCTGGCCTTCGTGTAACTCACACTTCCCTAGCCAGGAATAGTACGGGCTTAGAGAGACAAGAGAACTTCTGGCCAACGTACCTGAATACCTGTTAAAACAGGCAGATCTGGTGCCTGAATTTGCTTTGCATTAGTGTTCGCTTAAAGATTCCAACAAATTTAGTCGAGTGACGGCATCGTTTGCTAGCCGAGTAGTTAAGTCAAACATTTTCGTACTTCCAAATTGTTCAACAACGAATCACCCTTTCAGAAACCATCAATCACTCCTCCAGGCGCCACAAAACAAACTCCTGCCCATTGTTCGATTATTCTTTGCTATAGACCAATATTTTGCTCTTAGACTTTCGTTATTCAATATAAGATTTTTCCAGAGGTTATGGCATCCGCCTATTTTCCCCAATAATTTTATACAATCTTTTTTTAATCGACACAACTGGTCACTGTTAAACGAAACGGGAAATCTTACGTGACATTTCGATCATTCGCAAAAGTCATTTGGTTTCAGACAGTGAAACTTGATGTTTTTTTATTTAACCGTAGTAATTGGACTAAGATGACTGCATTCTGACTAGCACAGCATGAAGTGGAACAGGGAATTTTGTCTGTATCAAGAATGTACCGATTTATCTCCCATTTATTCCATTGGCTGGATAATGGCGGACACCTTTGAAGCTCATAGTCGGAGTATTTACTATGTTATTTCAAAAGTCACTGTATCTCTATTGAAGAAGATAGAGTTGGCTTACGGAATCAAATGGACACGCCACTA
The DNA here is from genome assembly GCA_008360955.1 of Fasciolopsis buskii. Classification (NCBI taxonomy): domain Eukaryota; kingdom Metazoa; phylum Platyhelminthes; class Trematoda; order Plagiorchiida; family Fasciolidae; genus Fasciolopsis; species Fasciolopsis buskii. Next base: position 155,428 of record LUCM01008331.1, read on the forward strand.
AACAACGAGATGAGCTCAGAGATGTAAATGAACTTTCTACAGATTTGCTATGTTTAACCATGTTCCCCAATATAAACACACTTGATTGGTCCGAATAACACGCTATTCGTGCTCGGCATACTTTGTCGCAGACTATAAGTATGAAGAGAGCAAATTTTACAGATTCGCTGTCTAGTGCTTGACATTTTGAATGTTGTTTCCGTGTGTACGCTTTGATCGTACAGGCATTGTAGTTGATGGATCTAAACCATAAAGTGGAATAGCCTTAAAGTAGTAGATGACTTATTTGACCAGTGCTCTGCCATCACTCTTGCTAAATGTTTCTAATTGTCCTTCTGAAAACCGACATCTCGCTAATGAGGTGAGTAAAAACTCTCACTCCAATCATCAGACTGCTTGATGCCGTATTGCAATTTACTCATTGCATTTTCAGTGGATGGATAGCTTCGACGCTGGTCCAAGCGTAGTAAACACAGCAAATACGGTAGCATTTTTCATTTTCTTTGGTTCTTTCGTTGCATTAGCATCTGCCAAAAAGAAATTCCGCATATATGATAGAGTATCTCCCTCTCTATACAAAGACTGCAAAAGTTTTTTTCTAGCTCGCTCGCAGACATTCATAATGTGGGACTACTGTCTAGAGATGGCAGTATATGTATGCATATATGACATATTATACATATATATTCACATAAATGTTGCTTGCTGCTTGGCCTGGAGAATTCGATTCGGACCCAAGACATCCAACTACCAAAACGCAATTCTTCCTTTCGCAACATCTCTGAACGAAGACTATCTTAATTGTAAACCTTTTACAAATAAGCTCTTTTCTCTCTGCTTTGGATACACTTAGCTAGCTACGAAATGCTCAGAGAAATGTTTCACTTCCCCTTCCGTTATTATGCAAATGGGTGAAGTCTTAGGATGGAGGCCGAGGCCAATGGGAATCTCCAAAATGGAGACAGTCCGTCGATTTTCTTACTATCGATTTTTCGCTTCAAGGACTGTGTTATAAGCAATCCGAATCAACAATGACGCATAAACATTACAGGATATCGCTAAGTATTTTCTTAATAGCAGTGAACCTAATGACTCTTCTCTTGATGAATACCGATTTTGTTAAGTTCTTGTCATCGCTGAACTTCGGTGTTTAGCTGGTTTATTTCGCAGTGGCGTCACATGTTGGAAAACTAAAGGGAAAAAAGACGGTTGACCAATTACAAAATGTAGTTGCGATATAAAATCGTTGACGGGCATAACAAAACTGAAAACAAATCATATCAAAGCAATCGTTATTGTGATTTCATTGATCATAATAGGCGAATTTGGTTGTTCTCACATTAATTTAGATGGAGATGAATTCTACAGACAGACCACACAGCACTAACACCACTGACGACGGTTCTGAGCCATCTCTCTCACTTCATCTAACCAACAACAATCTTACCCAAGAGAGAGATACGTTTTCGGCCTCCTTGTTTCGTAAGACTGATAGGCGAGTCGGATAAGAGAGCTTATCACAATTTAACTGAACCTGCATCTTGCCTTCGAAGCGCCGAGCGTAGCACACTTATCACGCGGTCGTAATTGGAAGAGTGCTCCGGTTAAACCGCCAGCCTTGTAAACACCACCGCTCTTAGTATCTAAGAGCAATTTGGTCGATCTGGATCTACTACTGACTCGAAGACGGCGAACACCAGCCGGAGTAAAAGCGATTAGAACTTCTGAAGGACGTACCGATGAGAAGCAACCGATGGTCTAAACCTAGGGCCAACAATCATTCCTCCCTTCACGAAGGACAAGTATTCCCGTCAAAAGAGCTTCCTAAATGCGTCCTACTAAAGGGCAGATGACTTAATGG
>LUCM01008331.1:159022-169663 GCA_008360955.1 Fasciolopsis buskii
GCATTCTTGTCCACTAGTAAAATCACGATGTCATCCTACCTTTTGACAGAAAGTTTCATTGACTGCATTTGAGCTGTTGAGGAGTGCACTTACACGACCAAAACATTGCAACTCTCTGAGCAATTACCGTGTAATTTGCACAAACCTGTAAGTCTAACCGTGTACAGCTTGTTGTCAGGTCGGATCCGTTCGAACATTGCGGGGTCATCCTTCTCACCGACAACCAGACCAGCGCCAACAACACCAGAAACGTGAACATCAGGGTTCCCATGCTGGGTAATCGTCGTCACCGCGACGAATTATTTCATGTGTCTCCCTCAGCGACTGGCAGAAGTGCTTAACAGTACTTGTAAATAATAATTTAACATCAAGCGATATGTTAATTAATGGGATTATCTGAACATCATTTGGGAAATACCTGTCATGGTTTAAGGCATCTGAACTGAAATAACTGGACAACTGCGGAGCCTCCTTTTAGAGCTGTCGTTCCTTGCTGGCTGTCACTGAGGGTGACAGTACGAACAAACGTAAATCGATAATTATGAACAGCCTGGACAGGAGCATTTGGTCCATTAGTAATAGGACCAACCTCATATGAAGGGTTCATTCTAATCTTATGTGTAATGGTCAATATACCCCGTCGATGAGCTCCTATAAGAGGCGAAACACGTGCCTCGTGTTTCCCGAGTGTAAATTTTGAGCCAGTGACTTGACGTCTGTGCATGAAAGCTGTGATTCGAAAAGTACCAATTCAAGCGCAGTAGCAACAGTTACGTGGTATTTGGAAGTGAGTAATATACCATAGTTTCGGAGTAGGGCAGCGTTACAAGAAACGACCAAGAATTAATGTACCAGAACCCAATCTATTTCGGAGCATATCGGACAGAAAGTTGCGCCATATGATGTGATTTGAAGTTTTTAAAGGTGGAAAACAGCACGGCACGCTCACTGCAAACATATCCGACCGAGTTGTTTTTACATTTCAAAAGTTTTCATCAACACATCATAATAAAACCTAGAGTAGCATTGTTATTGCCATTGCAAATCCGTTATAAGTCAACCCAAATTCACATCTTTCGATTTGCATTGAAGAAAAAACGAATAAATTACTCAAAGCATGATCAAAAGTAGTTCTAATGCAAGTCGTTGAGAAACTGGGACTTTTGGCCATAATGGATGTTGGTCGACTGTAACGAAAAAACTGGGTCCGTATTTTTTGAAATAATTTATTGATAAATTTCAAGCCTTAATTAAGATATATGCCAACAGTGACGAATCGTAAGTATCTGCTGACCATCATTCCTAAACATTCATGCAAACGTAACTCGTCAGAGTTCATGTGGTACCAACTGACCTTTTGTGAATCTATGCCCTGACAATATAGGCCACTACCCTGTGGCGACGGTCGATTGCACATCCGCACTCGACTTCGTGTTCCAAAACCACACGTTACTGAACACGGTCCAAACGAACTCCAGTCACCCCAGCCACCGTTTACATTTGGACAGAGACGCCGTACTGGACAATCGCGACTGTCCACGCCCTCATGAGCCCGTGACATCACAGCACAAGAAGTGTACAGAGAGTCAAGGTTGTTACGATTATTTTTTTTTCCAGACCATGCCCCAATGCAGGCCCGATAACGTGACCGTTCTGTGAAACCACACGTAGCCGTGCATTTGGACCAAGCCGACCAACGTGCCCACCAGGGTACACACAGTCCCTGCTGCAGGATAAATTTGCATGGTTTTTTCTCCTGCAATGGAAGCAATTTTTCGAGTGAAGAAAGACCAAGATTAGATGTACGAATTACATCCAATTAGAAGCATCAAAAAATTGCCGAATGATGTTAGAGCATGAAATAATTGATCCTGATGATGCAATGGACATCCTTTCAAATGTCCAGTTGTATCATTCGCTGTAACGAGGGGAAGGGTTATCAAATATCGAAAAATAGGTTTTCCACTGATAAACAACGAGATTGGAAAAAATGCCACAGTTTCTTTGAAAGCTTATGTTTCTGCTTAATACCTTTTGTTCTCCACAATGATAATTTCCTTTTCCATAATCGCCTGGACTCATTGATGACAAAAGTTAGTCAGAACTAATTCATTAGTTATAGAGCTACTGGTTGCTTCACCTGTAGCGTCAGTTTGCAGTACACAAGATCTTTTGTGTAACGATGCAACTTGTGTACGCACTCGGCTGTTTCATCCGGTGGACTTAGTGTCTAGAATTGGAGGTGAGAGTGACTCATTTGACGTGCGCTCGTAAGCCCTATCGGCATGCAGTAAAATTTTCAGTGCCTTCTTCCGTGATCTGCATAAGTTTGGGCTACCACAAATACCATGGGCCACTTAGATTTATTGGATCACATTAGCTGGTCGATGCTTAACTCACTTATCTGACCACCAGCTCGAGTACGTCTGACTGAATTGTGGGTTTACTCTGTTAGGAGTGACATGACGGACGTGCAGGGAACATTGCAGAGAAATAACGACTGCAAGATTCCCATGCGATTTACTCCTAGATCTAATTTCAGTCGCCTCACAGATGAGCGCGACGAATGACTATGCGCATGTTATCATAGCCATACTTCCAAACACACATACGCAAAGTAAAAGTAAACAATAATTTCCTTCTTATTGGGAGGTTGAATAGCAAGATCACTTTCATGTAATGTTTCGTACAAACTGATCCTTGCCATTACGATCTTGCCTGGAGAATCACGGATCTGTTCTTCCATAGGCTGCGAATAGCCCCTCCTTTTCTAGCTATTCAAACTGTCCTAGATAGTGAGCATTTTGTAGCCAGACACAGCTGACTTTTCACTCCACGTTTCTTTGAAAACGACTGAGAAAATTTATTTTGACTTTAAATTTCAACTAAAAAATGAAGCGAAAAAATAATTGTGAATGACCAGTGGGCTACTGTTACAATTTTCAGCCAGGATTTCAACCCCGTACAAAGCTAGGCCTTTCAATATATCGACCCTGTCGTTTTTGCCTCAAAAAACACCAAGTATGAAGAGTGGCTAATTCCTAATTTAAGGGGATTTTTTCGAGCACGTATTGGGAAAACTTTCACCGAGTTTTACGGAAGACCTGCATGATCAAAGATTACAAATCTTACACTTTGTTCATCTGTTGGAGTTTCGTAATGGCTTTTGCAACTTCGAAGCAATAATGAACTGACATTATCAGTAGTAAACATGTCAAGCGTATGTGAATATTTTTACGTTCTTCGCTGTTGCTGCCTTCACATCCAACTTGGTTCCAATCCTACCGATTGCATATGCGAGTATGTATACATGATGATCATGTGCAAGGATGTTCATTTAATCAAGAAAAAATTCATACTTTTACTGGCTAATTTAGAGAAATGAATTCATGAACACTGACTAAAGTTTTACCAGTGTCAAAGGTAATTCGTGGTGTATGTTGTATTGTTAGTCATCCTTAGAACGCGAAATATGAAACAAATTATTAAAAAACATCATTAATATCTAATACCAACGACGGATATCGTCCATAGAACCACAGGCAGAAACCCCGGATGCATCTGCCCTGTCGGTGAAGCAGTAGTTAATAAATAGGCTACGATAAACGTTTTCAGATTGTAAGAGGCGTTACAGCCTGAGTGTTTCCACTATAACTTGATTGCGTGTACTTGATAAACATATACTGCAATGAAATAACTGTCTAACCATCTGAGGATTTCGAGGATTTAGGGAAGATTCATCTTAGAGTGAATGTGACGGAGTTACTGAGTAGACCGTTGAAACAAAAGAGGCATACTTCAGACTCTAAAGGGATTACAGGCTTTTGATATTCAGTTTGGCTTTACTTCACCTTTAAATGCATCTGCATGCAACTCCACCTGTCCTTGATTAAGCTGATCAACACAAAACACCAAAGCTCAAGACGTGGGCAGTCGCGCAGAAACAAAGCGCGGAATTCGACTGACCGGTGAGAGACAGAAGACCAACGCAGAACACAGCCGCTAATTAATCGATGGCCCAGCAATACAAGTCAGAAAACAAGTGAGCTAAGTTGTTTTTTATAGTTTTTGGGGTGGCACTGGTCGTTCGGGAGAATAATCAAACACAGAGCTAGATTTTGTGAATCATTTCGCTTCATTTCATCATATGAAGATTTTAGCCGCGTAATATTTAAACTAAAGCAACCTTAAAATAGATGGGAAAGTATGGGTTCTTCTAGAAAGATAATAACAATTATAATCTGCGACATCAAAAGCGCTAGACCGTGGACCAATGATAGAATGTTCTGCTACATTGCTCACAACTAGCCACCGGTGGTGGTCAGGCGGTGGTGACGTTTGGGGGTGAAGGTCCAGGGTTCGATTCCTCACGCCGTTGGTTCTTCGTTATTTTATAAATAAAAGAAGCAAAATGATAAGGGAATAAAGATAAAAGATGATAGGATATGAAAAAAAGAAGAGGCTCATTTAATTATGCAACAAATAAGCCTCTGAAGTGAAATGAAAACTAGCAGGGAGATAAATGAAAAGTTTCCATTTGTAAGAAGCAAAGCAGAGTTTTATTAATACCGGTTTGTGAAATCCAGCAGTACAAAATTTGAATGATGAAATTATTATCAAGCAAAGTAAGCGCAGTTTGTTCGTCATCATTCTCCCATTTTCCTTGAAATTATGCCAGAAAAATAAACGGTTTGTAAATGCATCAAAATTGTGACTAATCAACGGTCGGATCCTGGTTTACAGTTCTAGAGTTTTACTATACAGCTGCCAGGCTTGGCTCCTTCGTTTCAAGGATCCTCGGCGTCTGACTGTCTTTGGTCACTGATGCCATACAGGCATAGTTAAACTCTGATAAGAACAACGGAATAGCAACCATATTCTCCGGACAATATATATGTGGGTATAAGTATATATATATATATATATATACATATATATATGTATATATCACCTGTTCGAAAAAACCATGGTCCAAGCGAAATAACCGAAAAAGATTGAGAGTTAATAGACACTGAGGGTGAACAATTAGAGGTTAGATAGTTAATGATTTTTTCCGTGTTTCCAGTTAACATGTTTTGTGTTAATCAACAGACAATCTGCAGAGCACGGATACCACTATTTGCATTTCTTGTATTCCAACCAGCGGCCGGCAAAACCGAAGCTACCTTCTTCATATTTCTCACCCATACCAAAAACCAGGCTGCTGCGTCTATCCTCTCAGGTTTGCAGAACATGTACCAAAAGAGTATGGACAGATAGACAGTGGACAAGCACAGCCAATACATGTCGAAGCAATCGCTGCGGTCCAGGGCGACCATCTCTTTCAGTAGACGAACGACTGCACCGACATCACGACGACATATCTCACCACTGTTCATTCGATTTTTCTTAGTGACTCGAGCAGTGCTTCGGAGTCATCGGTGTTCGAGGACAGAACAGACGACGAGAATTTCCAGCCTGGAGAGGACCGGATGTGGAACCGCAAAACAAGATGATGCTGCACACTCTTCTGTTGTAGGAAAGCCGGATATCATGACAGCACTTCAGACTTTACAGGTTTACAGAAGCTGCTTTGGATTTCGCAGTTAATCATGTGATCTCTTCTCCAACACCATTGTCAGAAGTAGTCAAGCCTCGAGAGCTTTACAGCTACTGACCACGTCTAACTGATCACCAGAAAGGTTGAGTGCAACCATAGGCTTCTGCCAGTCTCGAAAAAGCACCTTGCGCCCTGAGGGTAAAAAGAGAATACTAAATCCGTACTGTCCCGATCAGGTTGAGTTTGATTACCTGGTTAAAGTCCGCGATATCCCTTGGCGTGACGATTGGTGAACTTCGGCGACAATCTCAGGGCCGCAGCCAGTGATTCTCCAGGATTCAAAATATTTCTGCCCACTTATTACCCTTGTGCTTTATGATCTTTAGGTTTTAATTTGGTATTATTTGATGCTGCGAACTATAGACCAAAACCAGAACATGCTAATGCACAGTTACTGGTTCTAAGAACTGAATAAAACTGACTGCATCGCTATATTTAGATCACTCTGACATTCAAATCATGATGAATTTTGCGTGTCTTGTAGCCCAACAATTTGATATTATCGGCCGTTAAATCCTCTTCTGTGAAATTAAATGAACTGACTTCCCGCGGTAGAACCTGACTAGTAATTAAAGCTTAGAGTCTCGGATCTAACACAATGAAACCCAAGACTAACCGAAGATAGGGCATTAGTGACATAAATCAATCAGTAAAATATAAGAAGCCCTACAAATCTTGATTATTGAAGTCTCTCAGCCAAAGCAGTCGTCATGACACTTCCAGATAACAATGAATCCAGGGAAAGACAAGTTTTGCGTGCTAAAATGCACCTTCCACTCACGAGGTGTCAAACAAGACAATTCGCTTGTGTGTAAAGCGTGTGAAGCAGCGGAGTTAATCGAACCCGTGGAAGATGAGTACAGTAATACGAAACACCCAGGAAAGTAGCAAATCAAGCAGGACTTTTGGATGGACATAGATTTGGATCACTGACAACTGTGTGTACGTGCTTTTTGTGCATTCAAGTGGACTTAACAATAGTAATCTCAAGGAATTCAGAATAAAACGATGGCTAGGGATAAGTGAGTGTGAATCCAGTAAATTTGCGGTCCATGTATGTCGTTGCGAGCAATGCGATTGGTGAATCCGTTGACAGAGGGTGAAGGGAAATAAGGGCCAAAAAATAAGGGTGAACGTGATCACGTGTGTTAATTGTGTAGTGAGAGTAGTACGGTCGATATGGCATGAACGGTGGAACTGCAGAGGTAAGAAAAAATACAAGGATCAGCTAATGGGAATGCAAGGTGTCCTTTGCACACGTAACCTGTTTGTCTATCGGGTGACTGACTTGTGAGTGCAGATGGTCAAAGGGCAGCAAATGTCAACTTGCCAGATGCTTCCTATGTAGATGATAGATCCTGAGACTAAAAACAATTAACGATTTTGAGAAATAGATTCAGCAACGGCTAACTTTAATTGGGAAATGATTCCCGGTAGGGTTTCAAGTCCACCGTCTGACAAAGGTGAAAAGAAATGGGATTTCGCGGATCCTTGTCGTATTCTACGGCAGGTGCCGAAGGGGAGCAAAAGCTTGCTAGAAGTCCTAACACGACCCAAGGTTTGATGGCACAAGTCTTTGTGAATCAACACATGCTTCTCAGGCACACCACTTCTCAACGAGCTGTGTCAAATTACAGCCGTATGAACCACCAGGAAGGCATTGGGGAGGTACAGGACCATGCAGACGGCGCTGTATCCGCTTTTGGAGGGTGAAAATTAGATCGATGCAATCAGGACCGGCACAGAACCCAGTCTGTTCGATGCAAGTTTGCTCTTGGCACATGCACCGCCTGCGAAGAAGGATGGACGATCGGGATTAGGATGATACTCAAGGGTTAGCGCAGGCCGTATATCAGCTCTTTTCGAGATATAAACAGCAGTGGAATACCCTCACAACTAAGGAACTCGCTCAGGGACATCAACATCCTAGGTTCCCTTTGAATCTCGGATCATTTCAAGGTTTTGCTACTTGAGGATTTCAGCTTCAGAAGGTTGACTTGTAGATTTTTACCATGGGACGTGTGGCGGGATAGTAAAGAAGATAGGAACTGACGCTGGAGGCCAACCAAACTGTGCTTTCAGGTGCTCCGCTGAGGGCATCAGCCGTTGTTGTTGTTGGTTATCAGCCGATGAGCAGTTAACCAAAGAGGTTGTTTTGCCCATACCCAATGATTTCCTACAGATGACCTGAGTAAGATGAGAGAACTTTCGGAAATCGTTAATGGCCGATGAGCGTTCGATCTTTGATGTTCGTTAAAACCACCAGACAGCACGGCCCATAATTAACAACCGTTTCGTTATGCTTGCTATTTGCTAGGATGGACTGACATCTTCAAAAAGGTGTAAAAACTGAACAAAAATCAAACATGTCACGTTAAGTCAGGTCACAACTTACTAAAACCTGGAAAAGATTCCTAATAAACAAACCGTGCTCAATGATGATACCATGTGGCGTTGATCCCAGCTTGTCAGCCAGTATACTTCGGACAGCTGAGAGGTGAGTCAAATAAACCAACTTATCAAACTAACTTCTAATGCATCTTGATTTTTAAGAGATCACCGAAACATGTGAACAGCTGAGTGCAGACTGATCGGAATCTAAAGGAGCGCTGCGGATCCGAGCACTATCGTAAGCAGCCCGGTTAACTGTGATATGGTCGACCAGGATCCATCGCTTACTCCAACATAAAGCCAATTCTCGCTCCCGTTTCCTAGACATGTCTTATTTTAGGACCACCAGTCTATTGGAGCAAACATATCAACACAGATCATGGTGGTAGTTTGGTTCGCTTGTCGTCAAAGCCCGTTGAACGTTTGGGAGAAGATACTTTTGCTGGTATCTGGGCTACATTCTGCAGAGGCATGAGTCAAGACGGCGAAAATGGTAGTGATGTTGGGAGCTGCAACTTAATTTATACGAATCTATGAATGTCACTGCATACAACAGACTGTTGACTTGGATCCAGAGAAGCAGCTGTGCCTCAGGACTAACAATGAGATCGACGCTCAGCAAGCGGAATCAGAAGCCTGTACTTCGGGGATCCGGAGAAGGGTAAGTGTAATATTACAAAAGAATTAGGAATGGGTGCCAACCAAGCGACATAGCCAGAGTCGTGCCTGCGAATCGGTTCGAAAAAATACAAATCGAGAGCTAGATCTTCCAATTTGAGCTAAATACGCCCGTTTTCTTATGTCCACCAGCGTTTGCAAATTAAATGTAGCCAATTTACAAGAACATCAGGAACGACGATGTTCAATTTGTGCAAGTAGAGGGGTTAGAATAAGCAAGACAAGAGTTAAGAGGATCTTGACTTTGCTCAGTGGCACTTCCAAAGGGACAGCCAACTAGAGAGATATAGATTGACGGAAATCTTCGAGGACGTCAACTTTACCGTGCAACCGAGGAATATCAGCAAACTGAAATTTCTGGAAGCGCCGATGAAAAGGAAATATTGGCGGCACATTGGGAGCAACAATGTTCTATAAATAAACACGTGAACTAGGTACTGAACTTCAGTGGAATTACCAAATTAGACCCAAAGATCTAGCGATAGAGCGTAATGTCATGAACCGAAACCTCCCACAGCTTAGTAGAACGAAGAACGTAGGAAGAAAACTACCACCTCAAAATGTTCCAGTACCTTCACGAGAAGAATGAATGGATGAAATAACTAGGAACAATCAGAAATCCACCTTCAACAACTACAAGCCTGCTTCAGCCGCGAGAAATCATGACAGCGCAAAGATAACAGAAAAAGGGGAAAATGTTTGTGGAACGACCGTAACTGGGTTGATGAGTAATTCACTCGACTGCAAATTGTGCGCTCTATTAATCTCCACTGAGTGATTTGATTGATTTTGAAAGGCACTTCGTTCTAGCTTAATCTTCTGTGCCAAGTTTTGATTTGATCTACTGATATCAGATTATTCACTGGCAGTTTGGTCTCCGTCATTAGTTCAGATTATCAGGGTTCGTGTTCAAAACCAAAGGAGAAATAAGTGGTGAAAGTGGAAGAAACATCAAAAGTAAATCCAAGGGCATGTTCAGCTCAAAAAACTGATATGGTAGTTAGGTTTAACTATTGTCCTTGTGTTGATTACCTGGTTTTCGTTGACCTTCAGCTGTATGAATTTTCCGACGTCGGTTTGAATTACAGCAGAATCTATTATCGGTCCACTTACTCACTCCATATAACAATTATGTCAGTCAAAATGAGGAACGAGTGGATATCATTATGCTTGAGCACAAGTCATCTACTTCGTTGTATCTGCATCCACGAGGGAAGATTTTAATGTGGATAAGTTTAAAATTTATGGTCCAGCTGCCAAGACTTATGGCAGGGGCTTTGGACTTCCGGTTTTCTACAATCAATTCAGTAAATATATTTATTGATTTCTATCATGCCCGCAGGCTGATGAAATACAAGGAATACAAATAACCAACAATATGGAACATCATACCATAGCGATTCATAGGCATAGGTAAGTGGTTTACATGAGTATAAATACATAGCAGTGGATCAACAAGTGCTCCGATACTCGAAAAAGAGCTCGGAAAATCAAAGTTTGCAAGCCGAAATTTGATTTTCTGAGGAAAAGATAAGGTGAACCGGGGCAAAATGAAAAAAAAAACAGACGTCTAGTTTGAGTTCAGACTTGTGGTTATCCTAGATCAGACATAATAACAGTGGCATTTATGCAGCAGGCCAAAAATCGGTTTGATTTTTTCCGGTTAAGGTTCGTTATCATATTGTTCAGATACCATTAAAATCTCACCAAACCCGCCTCCATCAGTTGGTGCTGTTCTTCGCCCTCGATGCCTCTTCAAACACTGATGCGTACAGAGAAACCGGCTTATTTGGCTGGTACGCCGAAGACCCTAGGCATCGAAAATTTGCTGTACAAAAAAGACTCCCGTTTAATGCACTAGCTCTGTGATTCGACTGACAGCCCCATCCAATCCTTCGGTGAAGTTTCATTTGTGCATTTCTGGGGACCCTGATGCTCACGTTTCTGGTGTTGTTGGCGCTGGTCTGGTTGTC
>LUCM01008331.1:170897-212642 GCA_008360955.1 Fasciolopsis buskii
GGGAGATGATCGTTATTCTCATCTTAAAAAAACGGTTTGAGCAGTGACTGCGATAACCATGGGAGTGTAATTCCGATCCAAACAGAGTCAAAAATGCTTGCATCTGTCATAATTTGCTGATCGTACAACATATGTGAAGGTTAAACCCATAAGAAACAGGCTGGATTATGCGCTAGTCGTGGATGCGTTGATCAAATCTTCACTGGTCGACAAATGTAACAATACCATTTTATCTTCTAAGGACCAACGACCATGGTGTTCTGAGACATTCGTTCAGCCTTCGACTCTGTTTATAAGTCTGTACTGTGGAATAGTTTATTGAGGACTAGAATACCTTAGAATGACGTGTCGGTACCCGAAGGTAGTTTTGTCCTACGTCAAGTCGAGTTTGGTCTTATGACTAGCTTTCAAATTTGCAAATTTGTCATATAGGATTTTCTACAGAACACTTTATCTGGTCTTTTAGACGGTGTAGTTGAACTTCTCCCAGGGAACAGATTCATTCACTTAGATTATGCTGATGATATCGCTTTGCTGAGTGACAATTCGCAGAAAATTCATCGAGCAGTGGAAGGCTTGGCAATTGAGTTCTTCACGAACTTTAAACGGTTTGCACCTTCAAAATGGAAGGTACCTCTTCAAAGCTGGCAGCAGCCTGTGCCTTAACTCATTTTTTGTGGTGATCGGCTAGAGGTAGTCAGTAGCTTCAAGTACCTCGTAAGCCTGATCCCGCCTGGCCGACGTGTTGGAACGAAAATCATATTACGAGGTGTGAAAGCCAGAGGAGCTTTCGCGAACCCGCGACACCTGTGGTGCCGCCATGACATCCAACTTTTCTCAAAGGAAGAGAGTACAATCTCAATTCAATTACGAGACTTGGCCTATCCGTGTTGAGGATGCCCGGCGACTTCGTTTTCTACCACCGATGTTTCCGTCGCATCGCTCGTGTCTGTTGGGATAATCGGGTGAGAAATGACGAAGTGCGTCATCGTATGTTCGATGTAGATAGTTGTCCTCTGTCTGAAATAATCACTGTAAGTCCCGTTCGGTGGCTTGTACATGTATACGTATACCTGCACATCGTCTACCTTTTCGTGCTCTTTTTGCACGTGTTGGACAAGGATGGAAGAACCGACGCATTGTTCATGTTGTGACCAGGCCAAGAGGTTTGAGGATGTTTGCTTCGGTTTTGGTCTCGGTTTGTGCTTCGTGCTTTCCTGATTTGTTCCCAAGAGAAAAAGATTGTTGTTGGTTAGATGAAGTGAGAGAGATGGCTCAGAACCGTCGTCAGTGGTGTTAGTGCAGTGTGGTTTGTCTGTTGAATTCATCTCCATCTAAATTAATGTGAGGACAACCAAAAGTCACAAAATTTGTACAGTGAAATCCTAAAATCAATTAGTTGTTTAAGGTTCGTCCTTCTTTCTCTCGCTATTTATTCATATTCTACTGCGCGTTGTTGCGCTGGCAACTTGTTAGTTTTCAAGCCGGTGTAATAAGTGCATATATATATATATATATACATGATTTTATATATATGTCTAACATAATTGCAACTTTAACTTCATTGTGCAGCTCATTTCGGAAAACTGCTATTCATTGCACTCTCTGATGGGTACTATGCAGAATTATTGTTTCCCTCTAAATCTCTGGTGAGGAGAAGCTTGATCCTCTGCTGCTTTGTTTTTCATTAAGTGTTGCAGTATAACTGCAACAGTAATATCGGTTCAAGTTCAGAATCTTCATTACAATAGCGCCTTTCCCACAACAAAGTTGGTAGTGGGCGACTTACCTGGTATCCTTCCATGGTTACACAAGGACTGTCAACTGTACAGTTACCGCCCAGACATTTATAACGCGTAGCTTCATCATCCATGCACTTTTGCTCTTCACCCGGACAACGCCAGTCTCCCCATTGAGCCTCTTTTATGCACCTTAGTTTAAAATTTTCTATGTGTCCTCTCACGAGGTAAAGAATCAGCAAAACCATATAGCATTCAAACCACGATGGGAACATTGTTCTCCGCTTTAGATTCGACAGACCATGTAAATTTTACAACACTTGGTGTGCGTTGATGGAACCATTTCCCTCGGTATTCGAAAACTCGGTCGATAAAAAGTAATCTATCAAGTAAGGTCACATGATTTCGGATAGCCATACCATCCACGAAACCTGCAGTTCATGATTCTGGGATTACGGAGATAGAAATTTGGATAGATGATAGTCTATGATTCTTCCCTATGACTGTAGCAGTATGGTGATAGGCATGAAATTCGTGTACTGGGTTCCTGCCTGTTTACTTCTCGTTCAGGGAACCATGGAATTCTGTTCTGAAAATTAAAATCTTGCATTATCCAGAAGATTGTCAATAACTATCCGCCGTACTTTTGATAAGAAATAATGGAAATATAAATTTGTCATTCCTACAATATCCGTACGTAAATACACGTAGAGCTTACAAAATTTGAGACCTTGAAAATTAAAAGTGATCTCTATTTTATGCTGGTACTGATCAACGCAGTTACTAGATATAACAAATTTTGGTATTTCGTACAGTTGACTACTATGGATCTAGAGTTCTCCAAGTGCATACCACAAATTTTGACTTTGCTTTGTACATGCTTAGTCATAACAGAGTCGCAGAAAAGAGAAACAAGGGTAACCCTCTACTCCTGTATCTGTCACAGTGTCAAATTCTGTCTTTTTCGAGGGATAGTCCACTGAAGTTTAACTGGTTTGGGCTTCGACGGTTAACATTCAGTGATCAAAACTGCAAATAATTGATGCAGTATTTCCTGACCTACTTGGTCAAGCTCGACACTTACAAAATTCATGTTGTGGTCTACCGTTAATCTTTAGTGAGTTTTCTGGACAAAATATTGACCAACAATGCTAAAGATACGCCGCACATGTGGATGATCCCATGTTTTTCTAAGAATACCTTAACAAGGTACGAGTCAACTTTTTCACCATTGTAAACTATGTGGGGAAGTTTTTCTGAATAATACTATTGTTTTCCAAGTTGCCTGCTCTAAATTATGGAAATATCCCGATGAACTGAGAAATGAATCACCACAATTTGAAAGTAAATTCATATATTTTCACAATTCATCGTCTTCTATGCATGCCGTATTGCAAACAGCAGCATGTGAGAAAAGGAAAGACTGACTGGTTTGTGAATAGTTATCATATCCACCAGAGATCGAAAGAAGTCGAGACTGTTTGCAGTCCGTAGTTAGTTCCATTGCTACATATTCTGAACATCCTATTACTGGTTCATTATGTGCATTTAACTCAGACCAGGCGGACAAGAAACTTGGAATGAAGTTTATGAAAACAGTCCTGAATTTGGTCAGCATGTCTTCGGTCTATACCGATTCACTGTCGATGTCCACAGTTTTAACCATTCGATTTTCGTTTGGTTCCAACGCGATCTCGGATGTTGGTTGCAGATCATTTCGGAAACAATTTGATGGCTTCCCCAGATGAGATCTTCCCCTCTGTATTTATAGGTAAATGTTCCATCTCGCCCCACTATCTCTCCGGTGATCAAGATTTCTGAACCACTCTTGAATCGGCGGACCTGCATTGGATTTTCATTCTTAGCGTTTTGAGTCATCACAAGAGCACGAAATCAAGGCTCCTCCTGTCATCCTGATTTCTTTGTAAAAACCCATTTCAGTAGAATCTCTTGTTCCGGTGCTAATGGAATTTCAAAATGCAGCGAACTGTGAAAACATACACTTTGGGCAGTTATCTGAGGCGAATCTTTTCAGGATATCAGATTGAGCATATCATTATCCTCAGATTTGTTAATATATATATGTAATATATTGTAAGGAAGCTGCTCATCGAATTAACCTCAGGTCCCTTTGAAAAGTATCCGCAATTTTCAACTAGTTCTCTCCATTGACGGACTTGGCGAAGTCAATATGTCTGCGGGATATTGGAATCCCCAGTGATAGTTCTGATGGTTCATCAATCTTACTGAACGGTACTGACAACTTTTAATCACTAGTCCAACTTGCTTCTCAGTAAATGCCCAGTATACGACCAGAACAGCCCCTTAAGGTTTGTCGTAATTTAGTTGAGATGAATAATTGCTCAGAATGTGTTAGACGATTATGCTCACATGATAACGCCCAAATTCCCACGACGAATTCTCGATAACACCAGTTTTTTTTCAATTCCTCCAGCCAGTCCTTCCGACGCTTTTTTATCACATCAGACACCAAGCTGTCCTCCAACCTTTAGCTTCTACTAATTCTGGTTGCCTTTGCCAAAGATTTTACCGAAATTTTACGAACCTACTGGATATCACAATCAGTAGTGATTGATAGTTCACTTTATTTTCATCAGGAGACGATCTGTATAACAAATTATGAGTTGAACATGAATCGTCGTCTGCATAGCTTTTTTATTTTTCCCAAGTTTAACTCAGAATCATAACCTAAAATCATTTTGACACATCGGCACTGGGACCCTTGTTTCAGTGCTCACAATATGTAAACTTGTAACTCTAGCAAATTTTGTTCTGTTTAACACCTTAGGAAACGCAACAAGTGCAAAATTAATCGTAGTAGTAGCTCTAATGACGTTTTTAAATCTCAGGAAGTTGTGTAAAAAATGGCCGCAACTCATTACCCAGAAGCTTCATCTGGTAAAATCATGTGCTAACTAGAAGCGTAATGAGCTAGGAAGTAAAAGTCGGTCCGCCTGTAAGAATTGTGTTTTGGTATACGGTTGACCCATGCCTTCGGATGTTTCGTGCCGGCAGCTAATTTAGCGGAGTCATCATTTGGAAGAGACTATAGGAACAGTTAGCGGTTAGAAAGAACAGGCTTCATCGTTCGCTATTTCTTATTAAGGAGCATATTTGTATGTTCTGCCGCAACAAATACCGATCGACCCTAAGTTTTGGGCACTAGATAGTGGGGATGTACATATTTTAATGGAAACAGAAATGCCACTCTATTACTCCAATGATTACTGGAGAACAGAAAACCTCTTACATTAGGTTTGGTGAAAGGTGCCGGGTTAAATTCAAGGCGAAATAATCGAGCAGATTGGTCTATTTCAAATAACGGCCCATACTGATTCGTTCGAATTTTAAACTCTCCGGCATATTTTAAACAGAAATGGCAAAATGTTCCTGACCACAGTGAAAAACATGGAAACTAACTTAGTAATTCTACAACTGAAAACGAAAGTATCTTTTAATGAACCTATTCCATGTTTGGTATTCCGTGACTGTTTCTTATTCATCATTAGCTATGGTTTATTCTACTCCGGGTATCTTTTGTTAACATCTGGAAGTAGAATGAATTTAGTTTTTATCTGCCCGTTCGTTTTTCTACTTTCTTAACTAAGGCTGAATTAAGGCTCATTGATTTCAGGAAGAGGTGGCCAGAATTTGAAGCCATTGAGTAGAGTAAGAGCGGATCAAATGCTCAAACAAGGGACCAAAACCAGTGAAATAGGGATTCCAGTAATGCCCATCCGTAGGTTCACTTGCCTGAATAAGTTTTCTCGTCTTACGTGACTGCCAAACTAAAAGTAGTAAATGAAAAACGGTGGGCTAGGCTGCAGCACCGGTTCAGGAATGGCAGTTAAGTGTTTTATGGTTTGGATTACTTGACCAGCTAGTAATAAACCTAACAGTAGTTAAATTATGAATTCAAAAATCACTGAAATGCCATATTGAAAATGTTTCGGATGACGGCTGTGATAAAAGTGCGTTGGAAAGATATACAAGATGATGGTCAAATATTTCATGAGGAAAGTAAGTTGTAAATTGTTGCGACGGCAGAGCTTGAATAACCTGGAGTTGATGCATTCAAATACATTGGCAATCTTCTGAGAAAACTATGGCTAGTTAACAAAATATTCTTAATAAGGAAATTCAGTGAGTTTCGAATTCATAATTTAACTACTGTTATTTTGTTACTAGCTGGTCTAGTAATTAAAACTTCGCGTGGAATAAAACTTGATCGCCGCGCCCGAACTAGGTGTCACAACATAACCCGTCATTTTAAGTTACTGCTTTGATGTATATATATATATATCTGAAGCAGTAAGTAGTATCTGGATGCGTGAATAAAATTTGCCAGGGAGCACACGTTTATTGTCGCTCGTCAGGAATGCGTAGCCGGTGCTCGCTTTCCCAAGTGGGGGAAGTTGACCAGTGATGGGAAGGTTCGAACGTGTGGCCTTCATGTTAACAAAGTGAGTCATTTGACTTAAAAAAGACGTCGATAATTTTTCCTATTTTGTAAACAGATCTTTACGCGCACATCGAGCCATAGCATCGGCAACAGTACTGCAAATTTGTAATGGCATTCCAAAATTGTTTCCTATTGATGTGATGACCGCTAAGTACGTCCATTTAAAAACACCGTCGAAAACATTTGGCATACACCGGAAACCATCCGATGATGTTTTGATGCTTGTAATAGACTATCTTAAGGGAGGAAACTGTCTTTAGTCAAAAAATAAAGCTGAACGCATTGAATATTTCACTCGGTCATTATAAGCAAAATGCCTTAGTCTAGATTGATTCGATGGAACAGCCCTTACTGAAGTGGTCGAAATAGTAACATGCTTCATGACTTTGGACTGTCGTGATTTGATGGTCATGGTGCGAGGTGGATAAGCGCCTGGACATTTATTCAAGAAATGCGCGGTTAACACATCAACATATTATTTTTCACAGGTGATTGCACGTTCAAATCGTCCCAAAATCGCGTACATTCTATCGGACCATTTACATATAGCTGAAACCATGTTATTGAAATAGTGAGCTTGGCATAGCTATCAATCAAAAACAGACGACGAGAAACCTGTTGTCAGTTGTCACTTATATCTAGATGGCAAGACATCATCCGTCTGACCACCGCTAGTCGAAAAATCGTCAATGAATCAGTTTGATAGAAGTGAGGATGAATATGTTCTGGTCCTAAGTTCACTTATATCAACCTGTATCTCATTAAATGCACAACAGAACGTGGAAGATGAGTGAGCTGAACTAGTCATTTCCAGTGACGAGTATGTAGATATACTTTAGTGTGAAAAGAAGCATCGGAACTGCTGGTTGTGCAATACAATAGAGGGTGGGTCGTTCGATTAAGTGACCAGTAAATGTGATCATATATTTGATCCTCTCAAATTAAGGGGGTGGGAGATACTGACCTGGTTCAGCCTAACCAGATGCAATGACTTAGAGATAATTCTGTCGTAATACAAGAAAGTATAGACCAAAGTTCAGCTACCTGCACACTTCTGCTTCGTTCAGTTGTTCCGGCATCGATTTCTCCTCCCTTAGAGAAATGTGAAGGTAAAGAAAATTCCAAAGTCGTTGTATTTAAATCACTTGCCACTATGAAAAACAAAAAAAACAGTTTACTGGAGAAATGGCCTGTGTAGGATGACCTTGAGAAAGCAGCCGGGATATAAACAACCAGCAATTTTGTATTTGCTAATTGAAAATACACTGTGACTGCAAACT
The DNA here is from genome assembly GCA_008360955.1 of Fasciolopsis buskii. Classification (NCBI taxonomy): domain Eukaryota; kingdom Metazoa; phylum Platyhelminthes; class Trematoda; order Plagiorchiida; family Fasciolidae; genus Fasciolopsis; species Fasciolopsis buskii. The sequence goes on from LUCM01008331.1 coordinate 178,400, forward strand.
GTAATGTATGGTGCAACAGTACATCCGTTATTACAAAAACGCAACACATTATAGCCCTAGCTAATTTCAACTCCGAGAATATCACGGCAATTGGTTGTTCGCTTGCTAATCAAGAGGATGGGAGCGAACCACTTGGTTCGTTTGGCACCACACTACACTTCCATTTGCCCTACACCTCTTTGATTTTCATGCGTATAAAAAATATCTACCTTGCGGTTACTAATTTGTTTAAACGAATCAGGAATCCAGGTAGTGTAGTTCAGGAGACAAGCAATTCGCTCGTATGCACACGCCGTGTTTTGTTCATTAACGCTAAGTTGGTAGAACGTTTCAATGCGCGGCTGTGTTGAACGGCCCATAGTAGAAAAATCTGCCTAGTGTTAAGCAGTACGGTATCCATTCAGCAGAACTAACGTTGATGTGATTTTTTCCCGCTTTATCTGTTTCGGCCGATTATGTTATGGGTGGGCGATAGTTTATGAGTTATCACGTAACTCAGAGATAGCTGCGATAGTGTTGTAAACTATCGATTCCATATTAATAAACAGAGTGTTGGACGAGTTGCACATTTCAAACTAATTCGAAGAGCGTTTCTGTGAGACATTCTTTCGGAAGCTGAATTCCCCATTGGAAATTCTTCACATGGAAGGTACGCGGTTAAATTGTATTATATGGAATTAAAAAGATAAAGTCACTCTGTTACGTTTACTGTGATAAGGATTCAGTGTGATTTCCTAATGACTAAACTCACTCTTGCCTGTTCGGCACAATGGCTAACGGGGTGAACTCGTTCTCCTGTTCAAGTCCCAGTTCGACCGCCATGGATCGGCTTCTTTTAGGAGCTCTAGCAAAGATGAAACAGATGCATAGGGTCTCCTTGGGTTCTTACTGATGAGCATGGCAGGGATATCGAATGAGGAATGATGTAAAAATTTATGCATTTTCAATTCAGATGGATCCCATGCTTCCTGTCTTGGTAACTTGCTAAGACTGAGACAGGAGAATAGTGCGAAACTAAGGCCAATTAAGTGCACAGTCACATAAATGCAGTAGATTGAACCATGCAAAACCGCTTGAATTGACTCGTCCGAGCAAAGCCGGCTGCATGCGATCTAAATTACTTGTCAACCAGATTTGCAGGCCGCGTAACTCAAAGCTAATGACATGAAAGTGATGCTTATTTTTACAAGTGACGTAACGACAAGGACATTTAAAAAAATTCATGTGTTACGCGTTGTCCTTCGTTTTAAATCGGGGATAAATAAGTGACACTCGTGATTGGTAACCTGTTGGTCATGCGTTACCCTTGTTCGCTGTTTGTGGATAGATAAGCGCTCTATTACCAGCGCATTACAATTGTGTCGTCAACATTTCGTAGCTGTCTTGTGAAAATTTGGCTCCATCTCGGTGTCCGTTCGACTTTACAACCGGTCGGAATTAGTGATTTTTAAATACTCGATTTTTCTCATTCTCGACTGGGATCAGGTCGGTGGCTTGTAAACACAGCCCTCCGGCCAGGTTATCCCCGCCGGGGTTGCTCAGCATCAACGTTCTTCCTCTTTTCACGAGAATTCCCTTACTGGATATTGTAAACAAATCATCGATTTATGTACACATTTGATTCACTTGTATTCAAGGATCATGGCCGAACCTGAATGTTGGGGATTCACTTGTGTTGGTCGATGACTTCAGACTATACCGAAATGACAGTTTCCATCGAGAAGAACATCAGAGTTGATGTGATAGCTTATGTAAACTGCTGGTCTGAAAAGTAAGAAGTGAGTGACTGCCTAGGTTTTCTCGTCAAAGCAATGCTGTATTGACGAACTCATACTTTAAGACGTTTAGTTCACAAGGCAACACAGTGTGACAACTTTTTGGTTCTTACTTAATAAATATCGTTCCACTTATTAAATATATTTTACATACCAGTGCAGTTTATTTCACTCATGTAAGGACTTTACCACTGACTGTGTTCGATTTGATAGACCTCTATGATTCTCACGCCATTTTAGATGGAGCTATCACCACCTACTCCGCTTTGTTTTGTTTTAATCTACGCGACCCCATCTCAACCAGTGGCTTCTGTCTGCTTCTACTAAGGCTCAAGATTTACTCTCTGTCTGTTTCCCATCAGTTGAACCGAAAAAATCAAATCCAAATTCGTTGTCTTGATTTTCCGCCTGACAAACTCATGCTTTTTCCAAAATCCTTCGCGCGAATCTACGTGCATCTCCTTTGAACCGTCGCTGAACGAACAGGTCAAACGCTTCACAGCGATGGCCAACGCTATCTTTGATTTTGGCTGTCCCTTTGAAATCGTGTTCGACTCAAATGGCTTAGTCGCTTTCCAGTTAATGAAATCTCAAAGGAGAATGATAAGACTTTCCTATAAATTTCTTGAAAATCTTTACTAATAAAGATGGAAATCAAGCGTATTGATTACTACGTCGTTCGCCAACCAACTCCTCAGCGAAAACAGCAACAAATCTTGTATAAAGGGAATCGACGGTTGCTCGGGAAGAGCAACAGACGCGTAAAGTTTCTTGCGGATACGGAGAGCATTATTTGGGCATCTATTGAAGTCCCAGTCACACCTGGACAAGGTAATGGTCAGTCAGTCACTGGTTTGACTTTCTCCGCAACAGTAAAATAGACACGGCGGCTGGACCTGACAGTTTATCTTCATCTGTGCTAGAACGTAGTGCTCTGGTTGTGACCGATAGATTCGCACATCAGTAAACTAATATTCCATCCCTGTCTGTTGGAGATCCACCACTATTCTTCCCTTCCCTACTGTCTTAGTCAAAAATTCCGCTTTTTTCTAGCGTATTCTGATCACAAAATGACAGAACGCATAACTTTTTAAATGGATCCTTTTGATTACTCCTTTTAACTTAGTTTTAACCCAATTTGGACGCTGTCCTCTTCCTGGTTCATCATTTTCCTAATTCCGTAGGTGTGCTGATTCGAATCCTCTTAGACTATTCACCTACGTTTGACTCGGTCCCGCGGTCTGTTCTACCTTACAAACTGAAATTTTGGTTATGCAAGGTCCCCGTGAGCCATGGCTCCTCCGAGAGCAGGTTGCAAGCACATATAAGTGGAAAGAAAAAAATGATCCGAAGCGCTGTAAGCCCATCAGCCGGCATCAACCCTTGGACAGCCAGAGTGAAAATGGCAGTGCACAGCCAACGCGTTACACGTGCTTGCAGGGCGGCCTGAATGCTTTACCAACGAAGTCGAATCTAAAAGACTTGGCGGAAAAACGTCCAAACCGTTGATTAACAACTCATACATACTCTATCGTGCTGTTCTTTTCTATGTCCGCTTTCTGCATCAGTGACTTACCAACTAGTTCCTTCAATCATGTGTAGAAATTTGCTGCTGATGTTTTCCTCTATCAAGGCGTTACTAGCAAGGAAGGCTTTCAAATATTTTCCCGGTAACTTATGCTTTATTTGATTCTTTTCATAACAGTTAGTTTAAATCCTAACCCATCTAAAGGTCCCGGAGGTTTAGTCGCTCACCTGGTCGGCCCACCCATCTGAATCATCATTCCTCTTCTTAGGTCGAGTCTCGGAAATATATCGGGATTCTTGATAATAAAAACCCAAACTGCAATCTTCAGATCTTTGCATGTGTGAGAAAACTTGCAGGATGGTCATGTTAAATCAGAAGGATTCGGCATTACAAAGTGAAAAATGCAACATCTGGCGTTTGGCTCACCAATGTGATTTTCAAATCCTTCTTTCCTCAACTCTCGGTATTTGCAAAGGTTTGCATAAGAAAGGCACTGAAATTCTTTCCCCGGGGGACTGCCAAGTTATGGCCCTATCTTTCACAACACTAAACGAATTGTCCATTAAATTGCATCATCAACACATCTCTGCATATGAAAAGTTTTCAGACCCGTTGCTTTCATATCTCAAAACACATCAACCGCACGTTAATATCTCCAAGCGGTGGTCTCATATTTTCATTCTTGTTTTGATGGAATGCAGTTGTCGTTCGGACCAGTGGGACAATTCGTTCCACAATTTAACGTAATGGCCGCTACCACATCCAGAAGCACATTGAAAATATCTTATGAAACCAAGAATTTTTCAGGTATACCATTCTTCTTTTTCATCGTGGCACAACCCTCTTTGTACTATAGATGCAAAAATGGGCACGATTCTGGCAACAGAGGCCCCTGGAAGTGCGTGACTGCCGTAATGGGAAATTTGCTAGGCTGTGATCGGGTAGGAACTTGAGGGATATTCAGGCGAAAACGCCACGACTGAGATCATTCGAGTGATAACGACCGTTGTTGAAGAACTAGAAGAAAAACTGAAAAAATGAAACATCGGTGTATATAAATATATATATATATATATATATATATAGAGTTTGTGGCGTCAGGAGTGTGCATGGAAGCTCTTCGTCGAAGGGTCCACAGAAGAACCACAACTGTGATTCGTTGATAATTCTTTGTCAGTTGGGCTGAGCCAACCTTAGGAACGAGGGCAGAATGCCCCAGCATATGCATATGAATATATATATATAGAGAGAGAGAGCGATTTATATAAGGATGCTTGCACGAGAGTGAAGCGGCTATGCTTACTTGACGAGTGGTAACAACGGCGAAACCGGTAGTGTGATTTCGGGGAATTTTATTCACTCACCAAGATACTACTTGTAAGTTCTGTGCACAAACATATAAATATATGTGCAACTCTAGCCATTTGATTATTAAAGATCTTATCACAAAAAATGGACATCTATGGTTAAAGAAACTTCTCTTTATCGAATCCAAACTTTATACCCTAGAAAACAATGCAAACCTGTGATGCCTTCCGCGAAATGACTGCATATCTACGGAATGATTAACGGCATCGCCTAGTTTGATGCTAGTCAACAGCCAGTATTTTCTGGTTCAGTTGCTTAGTTCCATGAATTGCAGTTGCATTATGGTTGACAAAATTACCCGGGCAACATAATAGCTAAGCGTACAGAAACTCGAAACTTTTGATTGTGGCCAGTCGGTCATTTGTGAGGTTTACCGTATGTTAATACTTGCACGATGAGTAGCAGAGTGCAGGCACAACGGACTAATTATGTCCGGACACAAACAAACGAACTGAATACCATTTAATTGGACTGATCTCTCCGTATTACATGGCAGGAAGTGGAGGCATGTTCAACTCAATTTTTGCCGTGTAGACTAACTGGTGCAGTTATTATCGGCATGGCATGGTTTTTACCGAATCTCTCAAATGGCACATCGTGTCTTATCTTAATTGACTAACGATACGTTAGTTTACCCAGTGACATTGTCCTGGACCCAGCTAGTCTAACAGTGGTGATTTGAGTCAAGTTTTTTCACACGGGCATATAAGTGTTGGATACAAGCATGATGTGTACCTGAGCCATTTGGTCGTGAGAGATTTTCGGTCTTACAAAATACGTACAAACGAATCTTGTACTCATTAGACGAATAGTATTCGCGAACTTGTGGAAAATATTTTCTGAACCTAAACTACGCCTGAGATGTGGATGTTTTACCTGGATACAATTACTTACGCAAACGCGAGTGACAAATAACAAAGTTCAGGTTCGCCGAATTTATACATTGGACAAAATCTGGTTGCATTAACGAGGAAATGGGATAGGCACACTTGTAATATGCTTCGGGTCAAGGCTCGTGTGAGACGACTAGCAAAATCGTTGATCTGAGTTGAGAAAAAAATGGACAGAATACGGTTGGCGCGAGGCCCGGTAAGCGTATTAGCTAGAATCAATACTGGCACGAACTGAGTGAAGATGATGCTGTATGACCAACGCGTTCAACAATGACAAGTCGGTAATGTTCAAGATTAGACTAACTAACGCCCCTGAAACTGACAAGGAGGCTCAACCAAAAGTTTTGAAAAGGATATGACTTTTTATGTTACGTACCGAGTAATTTACCGAGGTAGGTGGGGTTGAGTTGAACTCCATTGTCAATACGTGGATGACACCTAGAAAATGCATACCTAGAAGATGGAAAAGCATGGAGGAAAATTCTAGCAAGAACCAACTTGTTCATCGTTGTTTTTCACACGGAGTGGTTTGTAACTGATGGGGAATACAACAGTAGCGAACAGAAGCCATATTTTTGTGGCCCTCAGAAACAGATGATCGGAAGACAAAACCGCGAAATTTAAAGACCCCGGGCACCTGACCATTAAATAAATGTTAAAGAGTAACAAGAAGGTTGGAATAACTGAAACATTTTAAAATGAATAGAATCCGATATAGCATCCAATGAAATGTGATAGTGAATGAACCACCTGGATTGACAAGGAACCACAGATAAGAAAGATCATCGATCAAGCTGATGGTTTTAGGCTGATGAACCGGGTGGGGGGAAACATATAGAAAGGTACAAATCTTTATCACATCCATGTCTGCAGTTGTGTAGTGTAAGTCAAATCTAGTATTTTACGGTAAAGAAAGTACATGGAAATGAAACATCATTTGCCTCGGAACAGAAAAACCATTTTTCAAACGAGCGAAATGTTGGAGTGACGTGTATGAAGTCCAATCTGAGAAATGAAATGAAGCGCAGTTTAGTGAGGTCAGCGAATGTGAGGAACTGAAAAAATGAATTGTTCAAACCGGCAAAAGAATATTGGAAATCGATGGACGGTGGAAAAGAGTATTGGATAAATTTTAAAAGAACACGATGTGTTTAACTTTGTTTAATGATTTATCTATGTTTAGTGCTGAACAATGCCACAAGAGTACAGTGCTCTCTTTCTGTGTTGGAGAAGGCATGACGGAAGCTGAAAATAAGAAAGTGACAAGCATAAGTTGGCATTATTGGCAATGGTTGATCAGAGTTAGGATTGACCAGTAAGACGTCCGAGAATAGAGATGAAAGTAGGACGATTGAAAGAAAACCTGGAGAACACCAACCCCCAAAGAAAACGGTTCGGATTAAAAACCATCGAGAAAGAAGGATGTAATCCGATTGCCGGCCAAACGTGGTATCAACGAAATCCAGAACTTAGAAACCTAAATTTATGTCATATTTTTACAGCCGACCATGGTCCCAGATTCGGCCGGGATCATTCAAAAGACCAGACGAGACCTAACGTGGTGCCACGTAGCAACCAAATGGCACTGATTAGGAGTGTGAAAAAAGGATCAAGAAATGGCCTCTGAAACGATAGTGTAGATGATCAACAAACATAAGTCTCCAAGGCTTCGAAATCGTGGAGTACAGAGAATTGAATGGGCATGCGTTAGTCCCAGGGAAATCTTCATGCGCAAAAATAGTAAGAACTGGCTACGGTCCAGAGAGTGCATGAAGCATGGGGTCAAGAGGATAGACTAATGAAGTGAATCAGAGTTTCGTCTAAGTCGCACTTTCATTTGCAGGGTGATAGATGGTTTCCTTTTTGACTAGCATGCGTAAGATCTTGTAAACGTTTCTACTGTTGATGACAGACAAACGCAGGTTGTAAACGGCCATAAACAAGAAAGGGAGGGTGCAAAATGTAATCCGAAGTCTCGTGGTTCCGGCTGTTTAGAGAGATGGAAGATTTACGGTTAAGAAGAAAGTGAGCGAGTTGGAATTTAGGGGAAAATCCTTAATCAGGGGCCAGAAACGCGAAAGAAGAGGCGAACGCCTTCGTGGTAGATGAAGCTGCCATTAGCCTTCCGAATGACCGGTTGTGATTAAGCAGCCGACGTTCAGGCTTCTCACCTTGCAGATCGCGTGTTCGGATTCCCCCAACTGACAATCAACGTGCTCACTTGGCAGACCTCTGTTAACAGTGCCCCGGCCTGAAACTGCTGTACTCCATTGCTTCATTTCTAAAAAAAGTAGGCGAGAAAATTAAGCATGCATGTTTGGAGCCTACAAAGCATTTGTACGATTTGAAATTTTGACGCTAGTTTTGACATCAAAGTGACCAGCTTTTAAACCCAGCTTACAGGTGTAGACGATTTATTATGGTTACCAAATGATTAGTTTTGCCGTATCATTGCCCATGAAGCAACAGTTCGGACGTCCGTGTTAGTAGTCACCCTTAGTGCTAGTTAATTAGGCCGTAAATGGAGCACGAAATATGTCTGCAAATGGTTATTTCAGGCAGAAGCCGGAAGGTCGAGGAATCTCTCCCAGCTGGCTAAGCCATGCTACCATAAGATGTTTTCTGAGTTAAACTGGAAAACAACACTAAAATATATGAATAAAAGGACGACGAAATAATCGTTAAATCAGCCAAATTGTTGAAGGAAGTAGTGTAACTTAGCAGGGGCGATAGAAGGGAGACGAAAGTCATACGCATCGTTAGGATATCCCTGATCAGAAATGGATGTTGGAAAATCGATCAGAGCTAGAGCTCCGGACATACGCCACAGTACCGGACTATCTAGAGAGCGCAAAGGTTACTTCTTGTTAAGATCAATAAGTTCACTCGGAGGGGTAATTCGAAGGCTGGGACTTGGAGGGACTAAGATTTCAAGACTCAAAGATACAAATATCAGTCAACTGGTACTCAGTATTTGAGGAAGAACAACACTGAAAACACGTTGATTAAGAGAAAGAAAAGTGAACTTACGTTTATTGATAGATGAGAAGAGATAAAGTATTCGAAAGATAGACGCGGACTGATTGATTTGTTCACAAACTTCAGATTTGGAGCAAGTGCCGGAGCGACCAAAGCGACTAAGAATGCTCGTTGTCAGAAGAAACAGGGTTTCCCCTCTTTAAAATAAGATGAAAGGAGAAAGTTACTGAGAATGTTTCAGGCCACGAATGTGGCTTGATTGTGGGCCCTCGCCGAGATTTTAAATGCAGCGTAGATATAAGCGTCAGAAATTTTGTACTCCCTATAGACTCCGTGATCGTCCAAAGTGAAACGGGTCCTTTTACCCTGAGGATTGAATTGGCAACAGACTTAACGCTACAAAAAGCGAGCCAGTGATGGCTCCTCGAGCGAAGACAAAATGTCTACCGTCTTTGAACCCTCTGTTATCATGCTGTGTGAATTTCTCTGCCATCATGAAGATAACTGAATGTATTGCCCGTAACAAAGGACATTTCGAGTTTAAATTAGTCACAGCACAAAGGAAACGGTTTTCTGGTTTAGAACAGTCATATTACATTTTTGAGACAAAGTTTAAGGGAAAACTAGGCAGAAGCCAATCGATAATACAGTGGATTTTGCGGTAGCCATGCATTGGACCAATCAGGTGGCGCGTTGTATGTGGTTCGATCCTGATCGATATCAGGCATGCGAACACAATGTATTCTTGAACAACTTCTTTAGCTTTGTCAATTCGGATTTCTAGGGATCGATATGATTTGCGCACGCTCGTAACCTGGACCGCACAAACGGTCGATTTTCTTCAGACTCCTTTTCCACAACTCATGTTTTCGGGCATTCAAATCTGAAAGATCTCTTCGATTATATGTGTTAAGCCCATGGGGCAGAAATTAAAATCAAATAGGGCGCAGGATAGATCCAACGGACAAATGACTTTGTGCGGTGCGCCCAAAATTTATTCGCATGAATCTCTTTCGTCAAATCAAATTTTAATCGTTTTGATTGTGCGCCGTATAACACAATTTTGAATTCTCTAGTGACAGCCGAATTGATACCGCAACAATTCATTTAGGGCTCCAATTCGGTTAGTACGATGAAAATTATCTCTGATCATTTAAAGGTTCTTTTAGAAAATAGAAAAAACCTATTTATCAATAATTAAATCTTCCGTCATGTGAATTTAAATTTTGGGAGCGTATTCTGTATAAGTGAAGAAATCCACATCACGTTTAGGCCGAACTAACCAGATCGATCAATTCGACTATGTCCATGACAAATTTGAATGTCCGCGTTATTCACATATCCCCAAAATCGCCTACCAAATTAGATTTTTGCGGTACAATTTCCTTTGAGAAACTAACGAGGAATCCTCTACTCCTCTGATGAACAAGGTTAAACTTAGCCCAGGGAATAAGCTTCGAAGAATGATCCGTAGAGGAGTGCGAATATTTAGCGCATAAAGAGTGTCGAGTATGCATTGCAGTTCTTCGCATGAGTCCTACTGGACAAAATAATTGGCAATGCTAAGCGTACTGTATGCTTCTGTTGAGTAAGTATTTCAAAATCATTTACGACTTTCGTTGAATTCAGGTTTCCATGTGGTAAATACCTCGGTAACTGTGAACATCTCACCCGTTTATTCTAATGGTAATGTCCGTCAAGCAAACGCGATAATGACGGGCATTTATTACTGCTATGTTCGTTGTGCATTGCATCGCCATGTTTTTATGCATACCACGTGAACAATGATAAACGTCTTCGGTGGAATGTCTAGTGTAGAAAGAGTATCCAAATTCTGGTGTTTTCATTGAGCAGAGTTGGGGTAACATGACAAGCACAATGCTGAATGCATTTCTGAGCACCAGAGAAATTTCTTGATCCACAGCATTCTTCCCTTCTGTTCCACCAGTTTTAAGAAAGTCTGGCAATTTGACTAGGAAACGGTGTTTTACGGGAAAGTTCGGTTAACAAAGAAAGCACAATGTGTCAACAGGATGCCAGACACCGCACCGTTAGTGTAACTCCTAAAGTTGTTGTACCTGATCGCATACTTGTTGGGTAAAAGTGTAAAGATTTCAAATGTATTGCACGAAAGAAATTGTATTGTTGGTCGTCGGACCTTGCCGCATTGTTTCGGCCGATGCTATCGGGTTAACTTTCAACAGGAACAAGCATGCACGGGAACGAGGGACGAACGAAATGTGCAAAACCGTTTCCGGGCAAAGTAGAACAGAGAATAAACTGTGAAATTATCGGTTTAAAATGTTTGTCATTCGGTTAAACAAGTTTTCTCCAACCCACATGAACGGAAATCAAACGAAATAGGCTGCAAGACTAAGTCTTATTCAGCCCCTTCTCACGATTTCTGTTTTTGTGTATCTTATGCTAGCTGGGATACATTGACCATTGTGTGTGCTTGCTGTATGACATTTGGTCACTAACCTCACATGCAATGTCTTCGCGAGGCTGAAGTACCAAGAAACAATAACAAACCGACGTGCCAGTTTGGAAAGGGAACAACAAAGCAGTTAAACACTACGACTTCTATTGATAATGGGCTAATGTTTGGTAATGCCAACGAAAGTTTTCATACCTCGGCAAAAATAAGCCATCTTTTTAGATCGAGGAATTAGCAGGTTGTCTGATTCGTTGGACCATTTGACGGACAAGTAGAAGAAAATGTAGCTTGCAAGGAGATATCATGGAACCATTATCGGCTCGAAAGGAGCGAGTAAAAATGTTTGAATTTCATTGCATTCATGCCGCCGCGCAAGACAGGTAAATTTGTTTGCAGTTTATTGTACCTATGACAAATTGTTCATCACGGAGGACTTTGTCTGATCACGTGATTTGGAGTTAGCAATGGGAAGATAAACCAGTGTGTGGAAAACGTTTCTCACAATGTGTAAAGTGAAGCTAACTGGGGGACGACCGAGCGGAGAACTACCACGAAATTCTGATTCGGTTCAAGCATATTCAAACGGTGATCAGAAAAAGTCAAGGCACACTTTGCGAAAAATGATGATCGAAAGTTTCTAAATATACAGCAAACTGTAAACCAGTCTACAACTAGGCTGAACGAAAGTAAGCCAAAAGGAATGAGTACGGATGATGGATCCATGGAGGGTCATATTGGTTATTTATCCCGAGTCTTTCTTCCGTTAGTCAGACCCACTTACATAAAAACAGCAGGCAACTCAGATAAGACTCTAGTCTCGGGACGACTAAGGAACTCGGTTGCATCTGGTTCGTGTGTCTGGTGAAGGGCGGTTATCCAATTCCGGTTATCTGCTTCTGAAAGACTAAACTTTACTATCTGCAAGCGATAAAACAATATTGCCTAAAGTTCCACAAACAACTTCTCAGTCATTAGAATTATTCGCAACGTCCAAGGAATTTAGGCCCACAGCAGAACCACAAGAGCTGAGGTTTAGGAAAATCAGTAATTCGTTGGATTTGTTCGCAGAACAGTTCGTTCCACATCATCATTCTGCCTATCCATCTCACCTGTTTGCACCGGCCCTGAGAAACTGTGCTTGCCATTCGAACCTTTGGATGCAATCAAACGAGCTCAACACAAAAAATTCGGTGAACATGAGAAATGGGTTCATTATAATACATTTTGTTTCCCTGACATAACGGTCCTAATCTGCATGGATTCTACTTCGAATCCGGTTTGATCGTGACCCGCAACCAAGAATTCGGGATGGGTTTGCAGATTAGGGGATGCGGGTGTATGGCGTGATTGTGATTCCTATTTATTGTCACGGTCTGCTAAACTGGCTGGGATGTCGAAAATAACAGTCGCCAGCATCAAGCTTTCGTTTCCTTTTGAAGTCACCGAAATCCGAATGACCATTACTCTGATAAAGAACATTAGAATTGGATGAGTGAATGAACTAGGATGCGCAGGGTAAGGCGGAGTGAGACATACTAAAGGGCACGTAAGTTTCTTAGAAAAATAATGATGGTATTATGGAGTAAAAATTGTGAATAAATTGCAGTACCTCGCGGAAGACAAAGTTCTTCAACTCCAATTAGAAAAAAAGATTTTGGCTTTGTAAATTCAAGAACGAAGTTTGCAACCTTGAGGGAATCGAACACGTGCGATATCGCAAACCATACATCGTTCTGATGTATGCTTCTAACAAAAACCAATGCGAATGGTGGTACCCTGAGTCTGTATGATTATGGTAAAATGTATACCCTATCAAATAAATCAACCTCCATTTGTGAAGGCATGAAATGACTGGAGATGAGCTTCTTTGTTCTGTTCTCCGACAACTGGCAGGGATTAAGTAGTAACAAAAATTTACTTTAATGTAATACTACTTCTCAGTCTGTTTTTTATTGTATCACCTGACCGAGCGTCCTAATCTCATCACCACGGGCACCAGTCAAGCGATAATTGGTTGCGAAAACATACACAGTTCGCCTTGGTCAATATTTCTCATCTGCCTTTCGCACTGGAGTCCCCGTACTAGAAGAACCCAACTCCGGTAACCAAAACAACCTAGAGATCCTGACTTGTCTGACGCCATTGCAAAACATTTTGCAGGCACGAAGGTAATTTTTTTCACATCATCCGGAGTTTAGTGAAATAGGATCAAATAAATGAAAAATTTCGTGTTGGGAGTTAACGGTATTCGATCTGTGTGGCATTTACGCCAGTCAAGCAAATCGCTCGGCGACGATTCCACTTTTCAAGAGCTTGTTAGGCATTTTGCTGTTCACTATTTTGATAACCGTATCCGAATGATGTCATCTTTTAGGTTACGCACCGAAAAGAATGAACTTACAATTGTTGAGGTTTTTATTTTGAGTGATATAATGTTAATAACACAGCGTTGTTGGTAGATGTAATGCGCCAACGTTTCGACTACCGGGGTAGTCTTTCTCAAGGCATGTTTTACAATTTGATTATAAAACGTTGGCGCATTACATCTACCAACAACGCTGTGTTATTAACATTAAATCGTTCACAATTAAAACCAATACATGGTGCATCCATTTTTCGATACACTGCTTAAATCCTTTGGTTTTGATAAGTGCGGTTTGTCTGCATTTCCTGTGATTCCGGTTGAAAAAGAAGAAAACGTGTCAACTTAAGGAAGTCAGAACAGTGCAATCGACAGTGAACAGCGAGTTTACAAATATACATAGGCTATACTTGCTCCCGGGTGTTGTCATTTGGGGTTGGAACGATCTTATGTGAATTGATGTCAGGAGACAAGTTTTAGAAGTTTCACTCGGTCCGGCTATAAACTTCCTCATAATGTTTACGATATCGTGGGAAGGCATATGTTCCGATCAGACGTCGTGACTGAGAGAGCTGATCAAAGATGGATCGTACTTCTTTTTCACAAGCCAATGAGAACAAATAATCTACGCGTACCCAGATTAGTAAGACAACCTATATACGAGACAATGACTCGATCTCAAACCGTCCGAGCGAGTAAAAAGGAAATTAGTGTGAGCAATACGACAGTGTAAGAATAAAACAGTTCGTTTGAACCAGGAAATAATGGGAAATGGTTGGGACGAGGATGGAACATTCATGCAAAAGACTGACGAATAGAGAATATGCAGCGCAATTACGGCGGTTGCATGCATGTCGGGCTTGGATAGCCTGAAAGGGAATGATAAAGGTTACTAGCCCGAAGTAAGTAAAAAGCCGTTTGAAAACACCCGAACCTAGAAACCGGGTGAAGCCTAGCGACAAAGCATAACGTGCAGGATGGGCAGAAACGGTGTCAAACGAAAATCCTAACAGACTGGTTGTTTCGACGAAAAGCGTGAATTCCATTAACTCTGGCATTGAGGTTAGTGGGCATATAATGAAGAGCAATGGCAAACACAGACAGATAGGTGATCAAAGCAGCCCAAACGAAGACGAGTTCTAGAAGGACGAGGGGCCAAACAGTTGGAGAACAAGATAAAGCCAGAAAGGGGATGGAAATGCGCAGATTTCATTTTCAGAAGTGACAAAAATTAGTGCGTACATGACGATCCTATGCGCACCAAATTCCCACTACACGAAGAGAACGATTACACCAGTGAATTAACAGAGGAATCAAATTTGCTTTGGCAGAAGCATTACCGACCTGAGCACATGGAGGCTTAAATCTGAAATGGGGAGTTTTATTCTCCAACAAAGCGGAACATGATATGACTCTCACTTGTCGCCGAAACTATGCAAGAACATCTTTCTCTCAGGGTGATCGACTAGTGATAATTGATAAAATGCCTGTCAGATACTGCGGGGCAAAAAACCAGAGAACATGATCAGTTTATCAATATTAGCGGCGACGGCATTTGGTACCGATTGTTGCCAACCATTCACTACGAGAATAGGGATCGATGTTTTTCTCTCTGACGAGACATGTTGCAAGCTTTTTACTGTTATTATCAACTAGTAGCCAATAGGAATTTTGCTTCCTTCAAGGGCTAACCGAGGTAAGCACAGCCTAATTATTAGCAAGCCAGTTTGCGTGACAGAACTTCAGTTTGGATATCCCAAGATATTGGAGTCGTACGAAAACAAAATTAATGGCCTGATAAACAGCAACTTTCTGAGGTGTGCACGACGTGACCTTGCTTCAAGTCCTGGGTCCATAGCCTTCATCGCGAATCACGATGTCAAATAACTTTATTGAAATCACGAAAAGCGCGAACCAAGTTAGGCAATTAAAGAGGCTTATTAAATTCAATCAGTGAAGACATACTGGAAGATAGCGCAGCTTTTCACTTCATCTAGTGCCTGCTTGCAACAGTAGACTCATCAATTGATTTTTATCCGCCGATTTGTTTCTGCCTGCCTTAGGAGGCAAATGAATCCGCCGGTCCCACACAGTTGAATTTGGGCCTCCGAGGTGTGGCAGATTCGCATGCTGTTCAGAATTCTGTGCCCGACACAGACTATAAGAAAACGGGGTGTCCAAATGTAGGATTGGTAGGCCGAATTATTAGAGCCGCTACATTGGCTGTCGCTTCGACCGCTTGAAAGTGGAAAATGTTTATAAATTACAGCCTTACAAAGGATATCATATTATAAATTTCATAGCAAATCAGTAATTGGGATTGTATATGAAACATCTACTCCATTTCAGCGGGTGTCCTAGACGTTCTTCTAGATGGACGACATTTGGTTAGCCACAGTGCCAAAACAGGAAAATGGTTTCTTCCAATTGGTGATGAAAGAATTCTTCGAATTTGCTTTCCAAACAAGGCCTGTTTCAGTGATAAATCTCTAGTTAACGCGTTTTGCTGGACCAATTAGCGGTATTTTGTGCCGCACTTTTCGGTAACTCTATCACCGATATTCGTGGGGAAAAAATGTCACACACACAGACACACACTGCATGCTGAACGATTTTGTCGAGTTGATGACGTTTCAGATGAAAAAGAAATGGCGGGGAGCGAGGACACCATGCTGGAAACCGAATCAGTGAGGCAACAATTTTTCCCCGAAGTTTCGTATCTTTTTGCATTTTGTCATGCACGAACTGACGAGAAAAACAAGCATCGAAAACTGCACGTGTTCATAAAATCTACGCAATATCGAGCACGAAATGGAATACCGTGGTTGTCATAACTACGAATTATCTATCACACATGGAATAAATTTTACCACCACAATTGGTTCCTTCTTGGGCATTGATTTTCCCAATTTGACTTATCCCCGAAACACTGCAATTTTTAATTTTCGCATTTTCCGAGTGAAGTTTTGAATACATTTTCAAGATTAGTACAATTTTTCTTCCGTTCTGGAAAGCGTGGCAAAGAAATAATTTATTTTAACAGTCACCGGTGGATTGCGTCCTGTCACAAGTTGACCTCACTCTGCACTGTTGCCGAAATGAGTAAAGAAATGTTGTTTATCAAGAGACCACCATCGATCACAAAATGCAAACGTACTTTAGTCATTATCCGATATTGTGAATATCGGGAATGAATGGAATGTGTTAGGAAATATAATGCGACTCGTCGTTGATTGATAAACTGGTCACTTTCGGTATGTTAACTGCCGAAATAGACGTTTCGTGACGCACAGTGGATTACTCCAGTTTACATCCTTGCCCAGAGTGGATGGCTGATTCTGCTGAAAGCTTTGAGGAAAGAATTCGCAGTAGAAATGAGACGAATTACGACAAGACTTTTATCAATTTTAGGCAAGTTAGACGAATTTTGAAAAACTAAAACGGAATGTCGTCGGATGACTTTTCGTCGGTCACATATCATGTACGACAAAAAATAATCTTCGATTACACCATGCCCCCCATCTGAACAGGAAACCCATCAAATGGACGAAACGTTTCTTGAAAATCCTTCTGCATGTGCCCTGCTCAAGATCTAGTCTGATTTCAAATCCCAATTCTATGATTGCTTTAATAGTTAATCGGTAAAGGGGCAACAAACTGACTCCTATTAGTGCTGTTACTGGCTCGTAGGCGACAACTGAACAACTGGTTGACCGTAGGCTGTGTTGCAAGTTAATTTTTTGAAACCCGTTGGTTCTGGCCAGGTATGGCGGGAATTATTTAACTACACACACCATGTACACAGAAAGTCAGTTTGCTTTTGTTTTTTCCGGCTTGGAGATATTCTCCTGGCTTCATTTATGCTCCATTTGTGGCGAGGATAACTGAAGTGCCTGGATTAGGTTTTTGCATACACAGAGTAGTGTTCACTATATGTATGACGATCAATTCTGCTATCGAAAGTATGTGAAGTCCGACTGGCTTCCACCGGATATGATAGTGGGAAAGTGCAAGAACCCTATGCCAAATGAAGTAACAGGATCAGTCTTATGCCCCCGATGTACTGGATGGCTTAGAGTAGAGCTGTTGTTTGGTGTTTCTATTCCTTGTTTTGGTTCAAACAAGGCTGACTATGCTAGCTAGTTTACTGGTTTACAAAACAAAGTAACAGAGCAAGATTTGACCAACAACCTCCAAGTTTACAATCAGAGAATTTCGTCGAATTTAAAATGTGATGTAATGCTATCTCGATCAACAATTAGGTCTTAGTTTGATGATAGTAATGCATTTTCAGTTTCTAAACTAATCTGTCACAGTTCCTAGCCACAGGCGACGGAATATCTTTTCCGCGGGGTTGTGGGGCGCAAACCGTGGAATAGACCCACGGCGGATGTAAACTTATTTGTTTACATGGGAAAAAACAACCACACTAACAATTCCATGAAGCTGGCAAAAATGTGACCTTATCAGATCTATCCGGCCAATTTCAAGGTCTCCGGTAAAAACTTAGAATGCGCAGTTTCCCAAAGCCACCCTGTTTCCGGCGGTCTTCAACCTCCTTTTGTGTCTTGTTTTAGTGAAGATGCCCGAACTGATGCCCACTTGTATCTGTCGTGGCATCCAATCATTGCATGATAGTATGGAGGCTGATTCACCTGTCTCATTTTATCAGTTCCGGTGCGCTTTGCCACAGAGGTTTCGGAAATCGAAGACCGTGACTCATGTAGGCGAAATAACAATCTTTTGGCACTATTATGGCTTTGATGTGGAAGTACAAGTCGAGGTCAACCTGGAACTTAAATACTACTACTGCTACCGCTTCTTTTGCATCTTTTAAGTCAGGTGATAACCTGCAAAATGCGTATGCAAAAATTTACAAGAATTTATCCCCACTGCCAACAAAGGGGTTTTGTTTGTTCTAAACGGCTAGTATCCCGCTCGCCAAACCACCAAATCTACCAGTGTATGAAACTAACTGACAGATCTCAACTCGTCGCAACCATCCAAATTGGAATATGATTTCACAATTGCCAACAGAGTCCGCATCATGCAGCCTGTGCATTTTAGTTTTGGATAGCAAGCAAATAACGTGCAGGATGTCTTGAACAAGACTGACCCCAGCCCCCGGGGTCAGATTATGCTCAAAGGAGAAGTGACTAAAAGTAGCAAACCTCAAGCCCGTCTGTATTCCGTGATGCAGACTGATCCGTGTAACAAAATATCGTCCGTAACAGATGCTGTAAGGCGTGGTAACTCCGGGACGAACTTCGCTCCGATCGCCGCTTTTAATCCACATTTGTTGCCAAGCCGGAATAGTCCGTTTCCACAGGCTCTTGAGAGAGAATAATCAGATAAAGCTAGTAAATATTTCGTTTTTCTAAGTGAAGTTCACCAAATGTTTAGAATTTACGTGAATACCCAGGTTTGCCTCCATAATTTGTTTTATCGGCTTTCCGAATCACCGTCTGCCTGGCATATCTGCTGCTGTTAAACTTCAGTCGGGCGTTCTCGAAGCCGATTCATTGTCAAATTCATACATCTCGTGCTGGTTGGTTGGAGCCATTTTATATATCGTTCACTCGGTTTGTCTCAACGTTTATTGGCTGTCTAATTAATTTCAACGGCAGTTTGTAACTGGTAGCCGAAGAGATGGCTAGATGTGGTTGTGGAGCGCGATGACGATTTACAACGTCAAAACTACAGCTGTTTACGTTCACTAATTTCCTACTTGCCAATGCGGATTCATCACCGGACCACAGTTGATAATCAGTGAAACTGCTTGGTTTAGCTTCGACTTAGACAAGATGAAACCATTCGCTAGCCGCAGTTGTCTGAAGTCAAATCATTCATAATACAACGTTGCGGTTCTCATTAAACAGTCATGGTTGGTGTTGTGATGTTGGTCTTGTTGGCTAAGTTCTTTCTTAGATCAACTTGTTTATCTGCAGTTCATGTTTCTGTCTGATACGGTGTAAAGCCTGTGGTGGAAAGAGGGTTATTTCACCTTAGATTACTCTAGCACACATCAGAATCACATGCATTGTAATGGCTGGAATTTGCATACCAACAATTTTAGATCAAAGAAGTGCAGAAAGCAACACTAATGTCCTCTCGAGAGTATTCCAACCGGAGAGCAGAAAACGATGCCAATCGTGACAAGGCAATAAAGATTTAAAAAATGGCAAGGTTGATTACAATTACGTATTTTCCAGTGCGTACGAATACATAAAAATCGGTCACTGAAAAAGGTAATTGACAGACAGCCATCACCTTGCTGGGCAACCACAGGATCACTCTGTTTGCCGTAGTTAGCTTCAACGATTCGAGTTAAGCAGCGTAATAATTTCTGCTTATCTCGTATGTAATTACCCTCTGGCAGATGCAACAAAATGATGTCTGAATGGTATTATATAGTAGCAGCTCCGATTTTAGAGGTCTACCACGAGAACAACAAATTTGGAATCAAAAACAAGACGCTTCAAAATTTTCGGAACAATTGTATCAAAAAACGGGGGCCCTGAGAGACAACTAGGGAGAATAATATTTCTTCCCTAAAAATTAAAGGAAATTTAATTGTCATAACTTTGAATAAAGAGCAGTTCGCAAGCTTGATTAATATTCAACCCATTTTGGTTTGGTATTGCACACCGAAACGTCAAGTTTTCCGGTTGTGAAAAGAGGGGTAGAATTCCTAGAATGCGAGTCTCTTCGTTCATTCCGGCCAAACTAAAGTGTGCGAATAGAAAGGACCAGTCAATTCGTGTCTGAATGGACCAGGTTCATAAAAATCCAACACTATCGATTTTGAAAATTCCAATGGTCTTTCGGCAACAACCGTATTCTGATAAGACATTTTAAGTAATGTTACTGAAAAGAAGTCTCAGACCATTAACCTTTTTTGAAACCCTGGTTCTAAATGGGTGTGACTACCATTATGTGCACTAAAAGTGTTACTTAACTAAGTACAGTTGCTTCGATGCTAGGCAGTCAGCTTCCACTAAGTCGTTTAAGGCACTTCTGAAAATTATCTACTCCATTCGAACTGCTGCTAAGTCCATTTCAAAGGAGTCACTCATGCCTCCCGCATACAACCGAGAATATAAAGTTAAATGTTCGTCATTTAGGAGTCGGCGTATTTTGTTCGATCCACACAAATTGGCTAAAATGGGCGGACGAATTCGGATTTCTAAATCCTCAGTTCTTTTTGTCAGTACTTAAGTGTGAAGAGAAGACCGTACAGAATGGAGCCGTTATCTAACAGTTCCAGTTCCGGTTGAGATACATATTTTTACATGGAGCAATTGAGGCCATAGTTGAACATGTAACAAACTGACCGTTCACAAACAATGATAAGGGATGTACAAAAGGAACATTCCTTGACGCAGTTTGGGTCAGGTCATTTTTCTCAGTCCAACCAAATTAAGTTTTATCACGTGGTCACCTGTGAGTAGATCATTTGCCGATCAATAAAAAGTGGTTCTTGGGCGTGATAACTGGGGTGAATTTACGAACCGCCTTTTGGGAAAACATGAGGGGATCGTGAAACCTAATTGTCACCGATTAATCTGTTGTCAATTTCCTTCGTTTGACCTATTTGGTGACTTGTGTTTATAGCTTATAGGTTCTGAGAAAGGCCCGTTTGGGACTCCTGCATTTGATAAATCTAATAAACTTGTGACGACAACAACGAGGTAACATATTCATTTAAAAGTCACCAAGTGAACTCTTGACCGAAGTGATTGATAAGGCGATTCCCGAACATTAATCGCTACCTTATCAGTTGGGACCTTGACTAGAGGACCAGTGATTTCTCTTAATTCTAAGAATGAAACCACTTTGTTCCATATATTATACTGTTTGCTAATCATTGGCATACCATTCAAGGCGAACGACACGGCTGTCTTCCCTTTGTTTTCGTCGAAAAGTGAAGTAAGTGGGATAGTTTCAGATTTAAGGTAACACAGTTTGCCAGTATGCGACAGCTCATTTTATCTAAAGTGTAGTGCCATGCAAATTAAATGCAATGAAACGAAGCCAGATAGATTGCATGACAACTCAGTTTACAATCCACGTCATCTTTCCCAAAAGCGACTAGTCAATTGCTTCCGGTCATCGAGCCAACAACTATCCCAAACCGGTGACCTAACAGCTTACCAAAACGTAAGTAATTGAAGTAAACGGCCTTGCTCACATTTGAGTGAATTGAGAAAATTGACCTGACCGGAGCTGCATAAATTCAACTTCAAACAGCAATAAGCTCTTCATTTTCCCGACAAGGAACCATGCACCGGTATAGAGATTTTGAACACTGTTATTGTTCATCGGATGAAACTGGGCCAGGTGTGCCCAATAGGAGGTCTAATTTGCACCTGTGCCATGAGGCGATGTGCTCAGTTCACATGCGCACTAACATTATTCATGAAACATGAGACCACAAACCGCGTCGAGTTACCGAACGGCAGAATCAGGGATTCTTAAGTTGATGGGACTTTGTTTCTAACTGAGATCGTATGGCATGACCCATATGGTAACGAGGCCCTAGGAGTTAAGCTTCAGTGAGATTTTCACGAACAATTTCGTCTTACGGAGCAAACCAATGCAGACTTCACGAATGACCACTGTAAAGAGCATTATATAAAAAGGAACAATAAAAAAGAAATGTTTGAAACTTGGTGCTTTGGTTTTCCCCGTCCTGTATCCTGTGTGTTCTTATTCACCACACGTGGATTTCCACCGTATTCACTCCTATTCGCAACTACAGTTGCGGACGTTTGCGTGTCACAGGCGTAACAGGTCAAATTTCGTCAAAAGCGAAGCTGAAGCCGGCTTTGAAAACAAAGGTTGTTTATCCCGTGAATGCTTGACTGACGTGAATATTGTTCAGCTGCGAAAGATAATTGATCTATCTATTTAGCAGATGACTGGGCAGGCTACATTGACGCCATAGGTGATTACTCTGAGTCACGGAGTCGAGGCACGCTATGGGCCTTGACCTGCATACGCTAGTGAGCAATCTCTTGTTGGGGTAACTCTTCCTTGGACGACAAATTTCGCCGGTTTAAAGATGCCATCTGACAAAAAGGCATTATTCATGGCTCCGCGTCTGAAAACTGGATGAATAAAGCTTTGCATCAGTTGGCAGAATGGGGAAAACCATACTCGTGGGTTGGGTATTGTTAATTTGAAGCCTTTTCATGACTAAGAAATCTCATTCGATTCTTTGAGTGCTGCAAAGAACATCCCAAGCAACCTCGGGTGCCCCTGTGGGCGTCTTTAACGAAATCGGAAATAAAGGATAAGTGATCTTAACAAAAGCAAGCGAATAATTGGCCGGTTCTTTCTCACCACGCCTCACGTTTATGTGGAGCCTATTTGGGTTTACAAAATCAAACCAAAATACCATGAATTATGGCGGAATTTGCTGGATGCTTTTTTAAGTATGCAAACTTCCAGACGACTTATTAAGAACATGGAAGTCGCTTTGTTTAACACCGGCACCAGTGATCAAATAAGTGTTTGTCTTTCGCTTAACAAATACGTGATCTAAGCACCCGTTAAATGTAGGATAAGCTTCTGGATAGGCTAGCTGTGCACTTCATGTGGTGATAGTTCGAATCGCTCAAACGTGTTGACAATAGCAAAAGATCGAAAGAACATGAAACATAGCAGTTTGATTGTCACATGTCCGGATTTCACTCATCGGTGATCAATCAGATATTCGTTTTTTTGTTTTGGATGAGACCCACTGTGGTCTGATCTAGAGAGTGGGGGGTTTGATTAATAAATATCAAGTTTCGTGAATGCGGCAACTCAGTGTACAAGCAAATCCACTCAAAACGAAACTTCGCCAGCCGACGCTAACCAAACAGATGCAAATAGACGAATTTCTAGTTTACACGAAAAAACAACCGTTTGCAAACTTTGGGCCCGAGTCTACCACCGCATGCACATCTTTCGTCCGTTCTGTCGCTCGGAAACACCTAAATGATCAATGGACTAAACTTTGTACATATCATCAGATATTCAAGTCTGGTCGGCACGCAATTAGCACGGGGACTGGACAGAGATTTATGCCACCTAAACAAAACGCACATCCGAAACCAATCACTGGAACTGTGAAACTACGAGCAATAATTCGTTTTTGCAACAGAACAAAATGACTTTTGTCTTTAATCCTATTCAACCGTAAATTTTATCCGGGATTTCGACTAACAATGAATCCCAGTATCACCTACGACGGTCCTTCTGATAT
Source organism: Fasciolopsis buskii (assembly GCA_008360955.1). Lineage (NCBI taxonomy): Eukaryota > Metazoa > Platyhelminthes > Trematoda > Plagiorchiida > Fasciolidae > Fasciolopsis > Fasciolopsis buskii. The sequence goes on from LUCM01008331.1 coordinate 201,994, forward strand.
AAATCATTTTTCGCGTTGTGCATTCCCAGAAAAACATTGCCGTTACTGCTGACTACCGATTGGTAATTTCCCCCGTCCAGTAGATTTCATTCCTAACAGTTTCAGTTGACCAGTTAGTGGTAACAATGCTGCCGTTGAATGATTATGAATAAGCATCAATGAGCGGTCGGTTTGCTGAACAATCTTTAACTACTAGCCAAAATTGAACGTGTAACACTGACAGATGCTATGTTATGCAGAGTGAAAATCTTTAAGTTACATATATGTATATATATATATGTATACATGTAAACATGGTGTACAGTGTTTTGTAGCCTAATTTCTAAAAAAATAAGTGTGCTGTGAAACGGCAAATAATGAATGAATTTGAACAATGAAATTTGAAATATAAATTGACAGTCGGATTAAGTTGTTGGGAATATCGGACACCGGAGGAGATCACATTGGATGGAAGAATCAATGCGTAATGTGTTGTCTTCAACGTAAGATCTGTAACTTCGGTACCTAGCATGAAAGTACTCTTACGATTATCAAAGTCCAATTAATTTCTCTCCGTTTTCCTCTATTCAGTCCAAGTTTTTATATCGTTTATTGCCATCATGACTTTAGGGAAACCGACGTTTCTTCAATATTTGTCTCTAAGTATTCTGCTTTCAAATAGAACCGGAGTTTTCTTGAAAAAACTCATTCTGAGCTCTCGCTAATGAATCTGAAGACACCCTTCAGAGATCGACTGGTCACGTGTCCTACTAGTTTATTCTTTGTGATATTTTACATTGTTTTCAGTTAGCAGATTCTGAAAACCAGTAACTGCATTTCTTTTTATTTTGCAATCTCATGTACCTTCCCAAAAGGCTATCAGGCAAACTGGCGGTATTCCCACAACGTTAGGAGCAATCGACACATTTTAAGCAAACATATACTGGTGTTACATTCTTTGGATTTGGCTGAATGAATTTTAGACTGAAGCATGCCCCGTTTCGTGGAAGGTCAGCTTCTTTCGTAAAATTAGTTAAGTTTCACATGGGATTCTGGTTAATCAATGAGAGTCCCGTAATATTTGCTAATTCTTGCCAAAGTTCATAGCTGCTAATCACTTACCCCTTTTCATGAGATAATTTGGCTAGATTAGTCTGCAGCGTGTTCTCGGCGTTTTTAAATCTAACTAAGATATGGTCACCGGGGCTAGAGACGTAAGATTAGCAAGGACAATAATTGTTCAGCTTGAGGATAAAATATCAAATTAGAGACTATTTAGGGTTTCAACCAAGCTTTCAACGAACACCACGGGCAACCACCGTGCATTCTTCCTTGGTTATGGTCGGGACATAGAAGAGTAGCAGCATTAATCAGTTTACCAGTATTGGTGGCTTATCGTCATGGTAACGATACTGCTTCCAGTAGCTGTCAACAATTTGTGTTTTAATTTGTCTGCATTACGTGTCTCGGTGTCTTCCTTGTGCCGTTTAATTGATGAAGGTTTTAAGTTCATTCATTGAAAAACTAGTTGCAACTCTCAGTAGAATTTTATTTGAATCATTAGGATAGCGGATGAATGCAGAGTTCGCTTAGGAATCATGCGGTGATTTGCTGGGAGTTCTGAAGCTAACATTCATTCATGCTCCTAACGATTCAAACGCTGTTCTAGTGGAAGTCTAATGAAAGAAAGTACTAGTATGGGGACAGCTACAGAAGAAGAGTACGCATAACTGATGCGCGGCACTGACCTTGAAATGGGTGCTGTGCCTTGGAAGAAATCTTATTCATCCATCCGTTAGCGAACCACACTAGTGAGAACAAGATAAACATTAGTTGGACTTGTTTATACAGTTTAGTGTAAGTTAGAACAGATGAATAGATAAAACGGGCATTTCGTTTCCATGTTTTACAGACTGTCAGCTGATGGTAGATATAAGGCTGTCAAGCCTGTGAAAAGCTTTGTTGTAGTGGTTAAAGTTCTATGGGGACATTCACATCGACAGTAGTTCACCAGTTACGCGTTCGTGACTTCTCATTTAACACAGCCCTTTGGACGATAGAACTAGCCTTAATGACAATGCTAATGGACAGATTAACTCCCATCCACGAATTTCCAGGGGCTTTGAACAGTACAGAATCCCTCTTGGAGAACCTAGGATAATTCAGGTAGCTCATTATCTGCTTTTCTCATCGATACATCCAGCTTCTGCTTTAACTTCATGTTCCTCCATGAGTGCAATGTGATGGACTTGTTAAACAGTCGCTGAGCCTATTATATCGAGAGGGAGCGAGGTCTACTAGCATCCATAATCTGGAAACAAGGAGTGATATAAGGACATAGGAACTCAGTTAGTCAGAGATGATGACGAGTTGGATAGAAACCAGGCACGGTCCACTAGTTAAGACTCTTGGATCAGGGAATAGAACATCTGAGTTTCTTGGGATTGGAGACCATTTAGCCACTTAAGGAAAGAGGACAAAAAGTAATAACAGTGTTTGAAGTTGCTTTGTTTCGGTGATCATAAGAGGGCTAGCATGTCTTTCTTGTTGTAGCAGCACCGGCTTTTGTTTACCCAGCAGTATAATATGTCAGGTATACAAGTGTCGAAACCTAGCGGGTTTGGGAATATATCGAAGCCGTGATGGACACATGAAATGTTTCATGCAAACTGTCCAGTAACATAACGTAGTTGAAATAGTTGGTCATTTGTCCACGTTTCCTTCTCTTAAATTCAGCCTTCAGAAGGGTTCCCAGCGGTGGCAAAATGTTGACAAATTGCCGACTGTTTCGATCAAGCTGTATTATTACAAAAATAAATCATTAGTATATATTTATAAGCCAATCGGTAATCGGTGAATGAAACGCGATGCTTCAGCAAATGTTTTTGGCAGGATGGAATTAAACAGACACGTTTCTTGGAACTCGCAAAGTATCTGTGAGCGGAAGACAGAGCGAAAAATTCAGCAAGTCAGAACATGTTTGAACGGAAAATAACTTCGCCAAAGAATCAATACAGTGGAGCGGAAAATAAGTGAATGCAAAGTCTTTTTGTCGACAAACATGAATCTGAGCAACAGCCTCAGTTAGTTTCGGAGGGTACAATTTGAACAGGGTTTCAGCAGACAAATATAAGCAAAAACTTTTTCCACCTCTCATGGACGTCTATACGGCAATTCCCGCCAAAAGATATTGAGACCGATAGTAGAGGACTAGGATAACAGCGAACTTTCTTCCAGTTGTGAATAGGAACTAAGTCGTCGTGATGAAGACGTGCTGAGCATCGTGGAACAATTCGAATCAGTCGGCCATGAAGAGGTGTCAACAGCTGTACATTATTCAGATATTCATATTACCAATCTTAGCTAACTGAGTTCTGATTACACGCCGACATATATTTGGGATATAAAACATCCGGGCTGGCTTCGAGGATGTAGAACTGTCAAGAGGAATGTCCCCGTAATATGTATCTCTATTAGGAACAGAGAAAGCGTTTACTATTTTGTACCGCGATATCAATAATTACTTGCATACAATCAAATGGAAGATACTAAACGGACAATGCAATTTACGCAAGTATTTTAAACACAAACCTGGCGAATAAAGAAACTAGTCTATGATACTGAAATTTCTTGGCTGAAGGTCATTGGTGTCACCCAGGGTTATCAATCGTTACATAATGGAACTCATTCTCTACTATCGTTCACCTGTTGCTTTTGTTTTTTGGTCGATTTATCCTATGATGAACCGTCTAGCTAAGACATTTGCCCATCCAGACGCCATGCGACTATATCTGGTTGAGATCAATTGTGAGAGTGTGTCTGCCGACATGTCGATTTTCTGATTCATATCACGAGCACGTTTCATGCTCTGAAAAAATAATATTCAGTGGCAGTAGTAGGTGCAGGAAGACAGTTCCCGCAAATTTTTGCCAGTCTGTATGTCGTAAAAATTCGTGTTCATTTTATTACAAGTTCTTGGACAGTGGATATACATGCTACATTCAACTGTGGGCACCTGTGTCGCTTTAGTGTGCGCTCCAACGGTCAAATCTGGCAAAGCTACGCGCTGAATCAACTAGACGCCGTTAAGTCAAAAATCATGACTGCTGGAAGAAATCCTTCTTAGACCTCGGATGAGATTGAAGCTCTGGGATTCTGGCCAAAGGGATGTTCTTGAAAGATGCACAACGAACCTCGAAAACAAGAAAAATGAATAAACCGGAATTACTCAGCTACATTATCGGTCGCCTCGCATGATAAACGGAGTTTCTGGCCAAACATGAAAGAAAATACTGTAACTCTTCAATTGAAGAAACTCACCGGAAGATCTGAAAAGTTTGTTGAAACATTTGGGCATTGAAACAGCGAGTAACTAATCCTAGCTCTTCTAACAAATAACTAATCTCTTGAACGTCTCGGAAAAAAAATGTCCAACAAATTTTTCGACGCAAACATATGATCGCACTTGCTCAAAATGGTGGATTTGTCAAAAACAGAGCTGTGTAGAAAATAGTGTTTACGGTTTCCCAAGTATCAGCTTGATATCAGAGGAAGATCAAAAGGTACGATTCACAATGATCCCGAATCACCAGATTAAAAAAAACGAACCTCTCGGTTGGATAAGTCTAATCACGAGGCGCCTAAAAGTGTTTTAGGCAGAGCCGTTTGTCCCCTTGGTCGGTTTCGTTAATCGCTCATCCAAAACCTTGCTGGTTTAAATAGAGGAGATTTAAGGCAACAAATAGGCTGATTTGTGCCAATTTTTCAGGTATAATGCCCGAAGTACATGCAAAATGACATTGTGGAATCTTGGGGGAAGGTGTCTGTGTAGAAACAAGTTCAAATGAATGGATTTAAGAATAGAAATGTTTTTGCCATCGAATTATAGAATAATGGTGAATAAAAGATTAGACAACAAGCACAACATGCATGTCTATTGGGGAATTTCGTTATTCTTTATTTACTTATAATTAGATTCATTCCCATTGAACAAGATAAGTTGAAGAAGGATTTCAAGGACTTTTCAAAGCAACGCTTCTCTTCTAACGCAAGCTCTATAATCGGCCACGTTGCGAGTCAGCGCGCTTTTTTTCAAATCATTTTAACCCCGCCGATCATATTCATGCCAGCCACTGACCGTTATCTACAATACTGGATTCAGCCAATAAATGATATCATTGGTTTACTGTAGGTATATCCATTATCCCAAATACTCAATGAATCCCGGAATGTGAGTAAATACAAACAGCCACCTGGATGCCGGAATGAAAGGTTTTCCAGAAGGTCTGTTCCGAGTTTATGTTCAGAGGGTTGAACACTCGAAAGAGGTAGAACGAAATGCGCAAACCGTTAGGAAGCGAAAACAAGAAATTCCATTCCTAAGCATTTTGATCACTTTAATTCAAGCATTCAACTATCCACCGGAGTAACACTACAGCCGAGAACATGAAAACCTGGAGTACACGTCCCTGATCATGGACATTTTCTGGAGCAGAGACACAAGGTTTCATTCATACTGTCCACTGTAACATCTTGCAGGTTCCATCTAAGCTCTCTGAAAAAACCCAAATGTTATCGCCGACCTAATTGTGGCTGTTTAGCCACTTGCATAAGCAGATCACCCGAAAGCATCAGCTACTTTTGAAAACTTACGGAAGTAGATTCACGAAACAGTCCGAGGAGATTCTGATCTTCAACGAAACCTCGTTTAAGCAAGAATGACACGAAGATGATTCGACCTCAGGCGTGGATACAATGGCGTCTGCCCCAATGCCAGTTCTGTATTATTCTGTTACACCGGACAGTTGGTTGATCGCAGGCCAGAAAATCCTTGCCCTAAGCAAACTGACTACCACTTTATCTTAATCTCGCTAAAAGTGAAAAAAAACGTATCTTGCTTCCCATAATGATGTGCTTTTCTTCTTCTTCCATCCTGCGATCAGCCTTCATCTAAGGTGTCTTTACTATCACTGCCCGGGAAATTGTTGTGGCTTTCGTGCGCCGTTTGCGAAGATGCAGAAGAAGAATCCTGGACAAATCGCGTCTAGTTTGATGAGCTCATTTTTTGCAGATCTAAACCGTGCGTTCCGTGCATATTAGGTAGACTAAATTTATAATAACAAATTCCGTTATTTGAAGGCAGTCTGTTTCACCAAAAATCCATTTTTACTCTTGTAAGAGTTCCGTTGTGAAACAACCAAAGATGGATTTGTTACCAGCTGCAAGATGTAATGAAATTTATTTCACCTGCTCGTACTAGCTTATTCTCTACTACTTACGAAACCAGGAGTGAATATTCGTTTTGTTTTCTCCTGGTTGGGAACCTCGTAAGATTACCAAGTATGTCCACCAACGATTTTAGATAGTCCCAAGAGCTGCAGGAAATGGCTATCAAAATGACCGATTGGTGTTCTAGCACTTTTTAAGTTGACTACTTTAAAATCCGTTTACTCGAAATTCTGCCGGCGTGCTACATCACTGACTGCGGCTAAATAAAAGAAATAACAATCGTCCGCTTGTGTCCAGTCATCGGAGAATAGAACAGAAACAGTGGAATAAAAACCTTTTCGTAACCTAATGTGATATGCATGAACACTTTGTGTCTCCCAAACCTGATTTTCGCTGTCAGAGTAATGATCCACTGATATAAATCATTCCTGATTTAGGGTGTCGCTTGGATTGATGACAAGAAAAGTGCACATTCCCCGTTTGTCATTGATGATCATCGTTTTTGCTGCCAATAAGCACGATAACCTATCTGGTATGATGCAAATGATGTTTCTAAGCCCCCTTTTCAATCTTGGAATGGATCGGACAATAGAAAGTTTCTAATGGTTCACATTATCGTGTGTGTAAAAAGGAGAAAACCGGAAAAAGTCCACATTCTTATCAAAATGAAATCGGTCATGTCTTTCGTTTTTGCAAGAAATCCTCAGTCTAGAACAGCTGATTGGCAGTTTGTTTTTGCTTAACTACACTCTTTCACCGCGGTGTCAGTCACTTTCGTCCGGTACGACATTTGCCGAACACGTGTGCAGCCAGACAACCAAACAAACACGCACAAAGTTCCCTTTGAAAAATCACACCCTACCCCTGCATAATTGTATGAAAGCATAGTAACGGATGTGTCGGAAAGATAGTTTTGTCGAACCCGGTCGCCCGATGGGGAAAAAATAGCCGATGTAACTGATCTCGGTGGGTTGCATATTAGCAAAATGCGTCACACGTTTTTGCCAATTAAAACACCTAAATGGACCTGGGCGAGAGTGTAATGATAAATGGTGAACAGTTAGGCCCGCTGGCCCAGAGTGCTGATTCCTGTTTTACTTTACCAAGTGAAAGAAAAACGGAAATTAAATCGCTTGGGACGGCCTTGGTGAACACCGTATAAAATATCTTACAATGTGATTTTATTAAATTTCCCTCCGTCTCCGTCTTCGTCGTCGTCACCGCCTTTGTGGTGAAATGCCTTTCTATTGATGACACTTGGGAAAAAGCCAAAAAACACAAACTTATGAGAGGAATGTCAGTCCTGTGAGTGATTAGCTGGCATTCATTTGCACTATCGGATCTAGTCAGCTGGAGGTGACAGATAAATGTCTGAGATGCGAACGAACCGAAGGTTCAGACGCAGTGCAACAATTCACCGTAATCATGGTTAGAAGCGGCAGTAAGATTTCGAAATTTCAATGATTCCTCGCCAAAAGTTTAAATCATTGCAGTCTAGAAAAGTTGATGCCAGCTTTAACGGGCACATGTTCCCATTTTCGGGTTTCGTTTCCTTTTCGTTGTACCGCTGGAAGAGTGAGAAGAAAAAAAGCGAATTTGAGTGAGTGCAACAAGCAATAAGTCACTATTGGGCGGTTTCTTACTGTATTTGGGGATTATGTTTAAAGGATTTGGAACTTATATCCCACAAGATTTCGGTAAGCCCATAACTGCTCACGTGAAAAGTGGCTCAGGCTGAATGTGTCTAAATACGAGTCCGTCCAACGAACGCATTTTGACTGTCAACTCCACAGCTCACAATCTCAACAGCCTAATTTTGTACGTGAAAACCTTTGCATTCGTCTAGCTTAGGTCAGAAATCTGCAATGAAGTACGGCGAAGCTAGATAACCACTTCAAATACCAAACGGCGCACACTGGCATAGACTTACGCAATTTTCTAGCTATTCGCAGTATTTGTTTTTATGAATTTCGATGAGCTTCATCATGTACTGTATTAAGACAAGATTATTCGTCATGTGTAAAAGTTTCAACTAACCATTAAGAAATTAGCTAATTACCTTACAACTGTTTTATTCCTGTTATAAAATTGTCAGCTGTACCTAAACACCGAGTCCGAACTGGGGTGTGAACCCGTCACGTGGCGTATAAGTTTGTGAAATCGTACGATCTGCTTATACTAACACGAATTATAATAACAGTCCCATAAAATGTTTAAATATGAAACTGTACTAATGTAATCGTTCCTACTGCAAAATCTAGACGGAAAATTGGAGTAAATTAGGGATGGAATATTATTTTATTTGTATTAATGGAAAAAGGTATTTGTGAGCTGAGCAGTATTGTCACTTCAGAAACTTGAAAGATGCTTATGACATAATCTGTACGCGAATTCGAATCACCAGTTTGTCGATTGAGAGCCATTCTCAATACCGGGTCGTTCAGCCATCTTCGGGATCTTCAGTAATTTCATCCGCTCAATGTTATACGGATACCACTTTAAATTTTATTCATATGTTGACAGCCATATGAAGAAATGCTCCCAACGAAATGACACCAACTATCTGGGCCCTATATATGATCATTTTGCCCAATTGGAAAAAATGTTCCCCCCTTATTAATGAAACAACAGTGTGCCTCACTCGTCAGGTATGGGCCGCGGCCAACAAAGGGCTGCCGGGCTGGGAAATTGACCGGCGGTGGGCGGATCTGAGCCCGCGAATGTCATGTCCAAACGCCACGACCTTATCCGCTTGGCTACCGCCGACCAAAAGACCCCCCGTCCCGGATGGGACTCGAACCCACAACCTCCGGATTAGAAGTCCGATGCGCTATCCATTGCGCCACCGGGACGGACGCGCGCCAGTCCTTTTTAATATTGCACAACTCTCCCGCCGTGGAGCATCAATGACCCGCAATTGCTATATTGTTTCTAGTACATAACGTTTGGAGTCATCTTGCAGCTCATCTATATGTTGGACAATAAAGCATAAAAACAATAAATATAAATAACGCAAGACATCGAGTAGATTTATTCTCATTTTAACTGAAGACTGCATTTACTTACATTTTGCTTTTGATTTCCCAGGCAATGAAACAGCAAACAATGTCTTCGGCGGTTCTCAAAAGGAAATTTTCCAATCAGTAGGATCGTGTATTGTGAACCATTAGGCAGAACTTATTCCTTAGTCGGCAGATCACATTTGGTGGCCCACGTGACCACTATGACTACAAAGCCCTATCAATGTTAGATTTTGCGAGGAGTGATTGGCGAACCACGGCCCACCTTGAAATACGACTGGCTTTCGATCAAGAGCTTCCTGATCCAAAAAATCGAAGGGCGGAAACCATGCTCCAGGACCCTAAGGCAAAATGACCCCTCAACTCAATGATGGCTTGTTCTATTAGCATCAAAGCCAGCAAAATGAAAAGCATTTCTCACCATACTATATTTGAACTTTCGGTCCTGATTTAGTTATAGTAGCAACTACATCAAAGTAAGTCACATTTAAAGATGTAGCACGACGAACAATAGAGTGTCCGAGATACGGTTTTGAAATCAGCACAAATTGAAAAGCTGCAAGGAACTGGGAAGGTGTTAGATCTTTGTCACTGTTTGTGTGTGTGTGTGTGTGTGTTCAGGTCTATCGACTGGGAATATTCGACGGTTTAGTTGTTGTATTTGAATTGTGTTGTGAATCTGGTCACTTGCTTACCTTCTAACGTATTTTTTCTGAAGCGAATAGACAGTTCAAAACAATGTACTCTATAAAAGCTTACAATGGGATCAATTCATAACTCACTCTTCCCGATGAATGTTTATCCTTTAGTAGACAATTTTCTTCGATTTATAAGAAGTCTACTTGCAATAATCATGCTCGAATTTAACTCAAACTTAGTACCACACAAGGAACTGTAAACTTGTAGAAATTAAATTATAAACCAAGAGAAATGAATGCGCGATCTAAACCATCACCAATCAGCAAACATTTAATCTATCATTAGTACTCGTGTATATTCATATGCTCTACATTCGCAATGCGGATGCAAGTCATTGTTTTCGCGATTCATAAACTTATGAATAGATTCACCCAATGAAAAAGTGTCCGTCTGGTAAGCGTAAACCGTTACTCATTCCGCAGTTGTCCATGATCTTGAGTTGATTATTGCTTTCAAACCTTAGTTTTCGTGATCCACGTGACATATCTCGCGTTTTCCAATTGCTGCTGTTCTAGCTCACATTTGACCGTTGAACAAATTTCATTATCCGTGCTAAAATATTGACGCTCATATTATCAATGAAGGTGTTGAAAATACTGGCAGTGGATGTAGTATCAAAAATGGTTGGTGTCGAGCTCAGTGATGTTTAGGTCTCGATTTTTATGGAGTTCGGACCACTGACCTTGGTATTTACATTAAAACTTTTCACTACCAGCCGAAATG
>LUCM01008331.1:214345-249183 GCA_008360955.1 Fasciolopsis buskii
CTTATCCGGATCTCCATGGAAATTTCACTCGTCCATCTGTATATGAAGCATATTAATAATAACAAAACCTGTAATTTTGGACATTTGTTTTTCCTGTGATTTAGACTTGCCTGGCAGACGAATCCCTTTGTGATAATTAAGTGGGATAACCATCCACTTGTGCGCCTAATGATTCAAATAAAATTCCACTTCATGCATTGTTCATTGAAGCGGATGAGCCGCCGACACAGCTTGTGTCATTTCGTTCATCCTCGAGAACACAGCTTCCATGATACAACAATGTAAATGGTGGATGACGTGGGCACAGGAATTATTGAACTGTTCTTTCAGGCAAATGCTCCAAGCAATTAAGCAGTGCATTTAAGTGGAAAGTTTACTGGAATGCCTCGGCATCAATTTATACATGAAAAATCTTCACTTGTGTTAGATTCATGAGGAGCACCTGAAATAAGTAGAATAATCACAAGCGGGCTGCCATATACCGTGCACCAGTTACTCGAGGTTATCTAGACTGAGTCGTTTTCCGGGAAATTCCTAGGTTGTTGATATACCCCAATCATCAGATTTCACCCAACTCGACTTTTCCTTCTGGGGTATTTCAAAAACTAGGTATACATCAGCAAAAAAATTGTCTATTGCATGTCACAGTAAACCACAAGACAGTTTGAACATCCAAAATAGCCGCCAATGAAGCAAATACGTCTAATTAGGGAAAATGTTGGACAGCATTTTGAATACACTGAGTTACCATTAACCTGTTAAGCTTCATCGTTATGTTCTTAATAGGGAGTTAATGTCAGGTAAAATATTGGCAAAATATATAAAATTAAGGCAGATTAAGCTGACAGTTTCAAAGGGGAAATCTCTAATTGTGAGTGATATAATGTCAATAACACAGCGTTGTTGATAGATGTAATGCGCCAACGTTTCGACTACCGTAGATAGTTTTACAACCAAATGACTGAGGGAACGTTTACATGCCAACTGATGCTTGGTTGTCTGTGTGTATTTGTGAATGTGTCTACTTTGAACTGTGGGTGGCGTGAGAGATTAGTTGTCCTTCACGTCATGCGTCCCCGTGGTGGAGTCAACTAGCGTGGTGAACTTTGGAATGTTTGCATCCCAAAGATGTTAGGTCTGTCCATATCTCCGAAATGGAAAGTGACGAATTTGCTTGATTGAATGTGATTTTTGTCAGAAACACACTAGTGTACCCAACCCATGGGATAATTCTTTTTTGGCAGAATAAGCTTTCCTTGCAGAAAATCGCATATTGCGCATGTGAACATGAAGAGGTACCTTGTGTTTACAATTAATACACGTGCACTATTGTGCTCTGTTTATGAGTGTAATCTCTAATCATCAAGACTCAGGTTCAGCTGGATCGATTGCCTAAGGTCTGTGACCCAGTACCCCACATTTTGTTTCTATGTAGCTAATAAACCTCTCCCACCTCATTCTAGCAACATTAGGCATGGAATGGAATTCAAGTGCAAGACATTTAGAAACATTCGACTAAGGTGGAAAAACAAAAGATTTGACAAACTTAATGTAATGCAGCAAATCATAATTCCCTAAGTGTCTCTTCATTACCAATCACGAGTAAGAATATGGAGCAATGTTAGCACAATATTAGCAATAGCTTTTGATACAGCAGGAATTAAAATTCATTTGAAATCAATATGGTTGTTCCGTATTTTCTGCCCACCGTACTTCGGGAGTGAGCAGGAGATCGACGAACTTCCGAATTTCCGATGACCTGGATTTTGAATGACAAAATTTCACATGGCATACCTAACTCCGGTTCCACTGTCCATCGGGCTGATACTAACGTCTCGGATTTAGTCAAGCCCCCGGTTGCCATGTGGAAGCAGTGAATCAAGCAGTACACGACAAAAAGTGGAACCTACAATACAAAATATGCCGCCGACTAAGCAAAATTTAGCTCCGTGCTGACGCCACAAATACGCATGTGTATATGCGGTAGTTGAAGTACTGTTGATAGTGTCCCAAAGGAAAAGCACAAACGTCTTTTTCCACAATATCCAGTTAGCAATCTGATTTTCAGAAACCTGTCGCATTTCAGACGAATTTAGGCCAGTTGTTATTTTGCATTCGAAGTTCCCTTGAAGCATCACTTCTATTTCATTTGTTTCCTGTCCCACTTTCAATCAAATTTCTTGCGACAATTTATTGTTTTCAGTTGTCGCAAAATTGTCATTCATTTGAACAAAATATGAAGGTTTACCCCAAGTGGGCTCGAAGGATGTCCTTAACCCACTGGTGCACCGTTCCTGCTAACCATCCCCTTTCCGTGCCGGTGAATAGACCAAATATCGAATTGTTCTCAACGGTATCCATTACTCTCCTCCAGGGCAATAAATGCAAATCGATACGCAATGAACGGAGCAAAGTACATGAAAGCATCAAAATATTTATGCATTTGGTCATTTTTCGTTTCGTCAGCGCTTGTTTGCTGACCATCCGTATCAGATAACTTAATGCTTTGACTCAAAGACGTTCACCGCAAAACTGAACATTGGAAAAACTCGATCACTCTAGTCAATTTAGACTTGCAAACGCGGAAGCTTTCGAGAAAACTGGTTCGATTTTATGGGGGAGGGTCTGTATGAAACTAATCTAAACATCTCCTTTACCCGAAGGTTTTTTCTGTGCATACTGGTAGCGGGTTCACTAAATGCTCGATGCTTCCCGGCATGAAATTACTACTTACTTTCTTGAGAAGAGTCTGAATTTAACCCAATAAAATGCTCTGGTGGTTTTTCCTAAACCTCGGATATGTTGACAACATGGTTAAATGAACAGTGGAAATCACATCAATATCTGCATGATTTTAGGCTAAATGGTTATTACGTCCGGTACAAACGAGGGAGGAAAAATGAACGGCTTTCACCACAAAATAAGATCAACGAAAGCGGCGATAAAATTTACTATTCCAACTACCAATAGTATTACGATGGTTTATGACGAGTTTGTTTTTGTGTAAGCCAAACCCGTTGTAAACAAAACATCGTGGATTTCAAACGAGTCTAAATTTAGAATAAATTAAGAAATATGGTTTTCAGAAAGCTTATCTTCGTGTACGGAAGAATTTATTTGCAATTCTGTGAAAAAAATTGGCTTGTAAGTTTCTAACCTGGGGGAAGCAGTTTACCGAAAAAAACAAAACCACGGCTAAATTAGCAAGTGAAACCAAATGGTTACGAAAAACGATGAGGAAAGAAGAACGATAAGTGCGGAGGATTGACCGACTAATAATTCTCAAAATGCCAAAGCTTGCGGAATTGAACGGATACTAGAAATTTCCATTTTAATTTTCAATGTGCAACAATTGTCCGTTACAATTTGATGCTCATCGTAACATGCAAATATTTACACCATTCAACACCGTTTTTGACTGATTGCACGCTGCGTAAGGGACGACGGATGTAGGAAAAGATTCGTTCAATTAATTATTCTGTTAAGAATTTTGAGCGAAATAAGATTATATTTCAACTGTTTATTAAGGTCTTTGCAAACGATTTATTGCAGTTTGATTAGCAGTCGACCAATCCAACGGGAGAATTTTGGCTTCCCCAAGAACCTCGGGTAGTAAACAACTAGCTAAAAAAACAAGGAATTAAGTCAACGCACCAGCGAGACCATCAGAGTTGTGAGTAAATTGACTCCAAAATTTATCATAAACTTTACCCAGCAGGGTAGTCTTATCAGAATCATCAGTGTGACCACTACAACAAATAATTTGTAATGGCCTTATGACTCAAATATTCAAAGGAAATAAGATGAGGAACACTTTCAGTGGGACCGGAACAGTTCACAGCGATTCTGTGAAGCCGGTTTCGTGGATATGCTAAAAATGCATAAGTGCAAAGCAAATCTAAAATAACCCTGCATAGATATGATATGAAAATTATTGAACCTAGCACTTTAGCGCTTGCTCATACTGTTACCGATTCGCAGAAGGTGGCTGCAATGTGTAAGTGACAAGTCAATTCACAGTCCCATGGATTAAGGCTAATCTAATCACCGTCCAACGACTTGCGATGGTTCTTATTCATAGCTCTATGGTAAAAACGAATACAGTATAAAGTGAGCTATGCGCTGATCTTAAAGACCTGCGAACACGAGAAACCCGGGAGTGGAAGATAAGTTGTGTGTTAACAAAATTCACGATCTTGCGAAGCAGTTCAGTAGTAGATTTCGTCAAACCCGATGGAAATGCAAAGACAAACTGACCTGGCTGGATCGACTCGGAGGGGAAGAAAAATGTTTTGGCTTCCGTGTGAAGTGCTGCAGCCATTAGGCAGAAACACAGGGGACCAAGTCTGACTTCAATTGAATCGCTCGAGTAATCTAAATGCAGACATGATGAACCTCCGCCGGATGAATTTTAATGAAACGTTTCTCACGGATAGTTGGAAGTAGATGGTACCGTTACGGATTTCTACGAGGCCAGACTGGAAGAAAATAAGCGGCATTCCCAGGGAAAAGCTTCACTTCAACGGCTAGACTTGAGTTAAACTAGAAGGGGCTAAGACAGAAGTACTGCTTTGTACTTTGGAAGAACAAAGAAAATTTTTATTGCAAGTAGATGTTGAATGCGATGATAGACTACGTGTGTTTATGTAGATACATGCGCTGCTTAAAGTTCCTAAATTCATGTTATCATTCAGATAGTTATTAGACCTTTTCAAGGAAGCACAAATCCATGCCAATTGCACAAGCAGCCTTGGAATAAAAACTATGTACCGTTCAGCGTACCCGTTTAATTAGATTAGAGTGAAATTCAACGGAGGAAATTGTTTGTGATGTTTTATGTTGTCTCGAGGATCGGCCGGAGATGTACTTCCCCTGACTTCCAGTACATGACAGGGTCCCGGTGGTAAAAATACTATTCGAATGCTGCAGTCGATTTCAATTTAAGAAGTATTTGGATGAATGAATGGTGTACTAAGTGCGTTTTGGTCTATAAAAAACTGTAATTAGAAAATGGGTGTTCTTTGGTGCAGAAATTGTGCTGTCGCACGTGAAGTGTCAAAGATAGATGACGAATGGTAAGTTAAAGCAACACTTCTAAAATGTCCTAGGGAATAAGTCGTGGGATCAAATTATATCGGACTACTCGCTGCATCTAAAGTGAATATGGAGACTCGATGAAATCCAACCTCAAAATCGAACGGAACCACTCAAAGCAAAACTGATAAACAAAGATCAACGGTACCATAAATGTAGTTATATCCCGGTGAGTTATACGCGGACTATAAGAACCAGGCATTTGAGGAATTAATAACCGCCGTGCCTAGTTAGGGGAAAATAGAAGATAAAGGCCATACAGAGTAATTCATCATAACGATTTGAGAGGATTCTAAATTTCTTAGTATGTTTTATTGAAAACTGTCATCAACTTGCTGGCCGAGGGAATTTATAGAAGGCCAAATGTGATTAGGGTCCAAGTGAATATCAGTAGAACTAACTCCAAAAGCTGGCCGATGTCTGAGTTCGGAATATGGCGTATGTTTAGATCAACAGAGCTTGAAAAAATGCGAAATTTACAATGAATGTAACCGAAAAATCACACAATAATCCAGAAAATCTGCACCATAAGGTGAGATAGGAAACTCTTAAAACAAGGGATAACAAGGAAAACTAACCAGCTATACTAGAGCGAATTCATTCAGAAAGCAAACGAAAATGGTGAATGCATTTTTTGTCACCTTACCACGAAGGGATAAGAATTCCGAGTACTAATTAAACATCACCAGGGGAAATGAGTGAAATTTCTGAGTTAGACCATTCTCAACTAGTCCTTGCTTAAAGTCTCATCATATTAGGACCATCAGGGGAAAAGGTCAAGTCATAAAAACAATCATTTGTCCCAGGTCCTCAGATGTAAAGCATTTTGGAGCTTTGTATATCACAGAAACTAAGCATTTGGTTTGCACAGACATCTTTTAAACAAGAATCAGAATGTTGTTGCTCCTGAAAATGCGAGCAGCCATAACGAAAATGCATTAGGCGTTACAGGAAGCGTGATTGTCTACAATGTGTTTAATGAAGGGTGACATATATAGTTGGTTATTTGTATTTACAAATTTCCGGCCTAGTCACCTGACTCAGTCGATGTTTCCCAGTGACCTAATTGTTTTAACATTTCAGACGTCCAGATTGAAAAGCAATTTCAATTGCATGACGAACAGCAATGTCTTTCCATGACCATTTTAACTCAGACGGCGGGACTGCGACGGATTTGCTTTTACGCAGTCTTGTTTTTTAATGAAGCAAACACTGAGCTGCCATATAACAAATACGGGAATGCAATAAGAAAGAAGTATACGATGTTTTTGTAGCAGATGGTGAATAGCTATCTCCCAGTTCGCGTCATATCTGACCAATTTAGACCTCATATCATTGCATCACTCTAAGCTTCCTGGTCACGATTGCTAGCTCTCCTTGTATATCGGTGAGCGCTAGCTGCCTCAGGGCATGTCTCTTTCACTATAATCATGGTTTAGGCAAGCCATTACTAAATTCAGAAGTTCGAACAAGTGAGTCTATCCAGTAAAGTGTTCTAGATGGTCTGCGTGTTTGCAAGCTAGCTTATAAAACATGTCTATAGTGACTAACGTTCATCTGATCTTTTAATACATTACATCAGGTGAATGGAACCTATAAGAAATCTGTTAGTGGAACCTCGTGATTTCGTTGCACAGGGGTAATAGTAATTCTCAGTGCTGAATCTCAATCTCCTTGTGAACGGTATTTTTCCCGGCTAATTACAACGTTTGCCAACCATGTCTGCTTCTTGGTGACCTCAGTCCATGAAAGTTGTAGGGCGTCGACAACCATTTCTGGGACCACAGTGCGGGTCTACAAAGTCTGACTATTATCGCATGTGCATTCGAGAGGACTTTACCTAACCTCTTCAGGGCGGTTGACAGATACGCCAACGAAAATGTTAAATTATTCGCCTCATGTTGGTGTGATCAGCTTCAATCGCACGGGACAGTTTGCCATTCGCCACCAGCTTAGCGAACCCTATGAACGACCACATTCAAACTCAGTCGGGATAGATGCCTGGTTGATCTACCAAAATTACGAAATTCCACTAAAGTTGTTCATATGTACTCTACGCTCGCAAGAGAGGTGCTGTTAATAGAGTTTTGAATTTGTTACTTTACTATTTCTATTACATATGACTGTGAGGTAGATCGAGGAAACAGATTCCACACACAGTTAAGATTTCTGGTCGCATTTTCTGGAGAAGCTAAGTGGAACTATTGGCACCTTCAATTTGTCCCTGTGAAGCGCAGAACATTGTCATGGGGGTGGACTGGCTCGACGTCAAATCAAGTTCTTGGTGAGGAGGAGTTGGGCGAAGTAGATAAGTTCTGTTGTTTGGGCAGTTAATTTTTCTCAGGTGGTCCTACGACAGATGAAATCCTAACCCCTATAAAGGAGACACGACTGACGTTCACCAATCAGGGACATCTGTGTTGACTCGGAAGATCCGTTTGTCGACCTGAAGTCTGGGGTTTCGTCTTCTGACAAGACCGGTTCTGTTAATCAGCCCAGAAACGTGGCTGTTGCCGACAGAAAAAGCACGTTCAAACACCAACTGCATGAAGATGGCGGAAATATCTTACGAGTAGTGCTGAGGTTCGGCGTATGATACTAGGTCACAGAGACCATGCTATCGAACAAGCGCCGAGCGTGAACGCACTAGGATAATTAGAACATGTGCAAAATAAACTTCTTTGATATTCACTGTTTCCCGAGTCAGGTATTGGTTGAGAGATATGACAAAATGAGCAGTATATGAATTCACAGACCAGTAAGTAAACCGTAACCAGCTGACCATTTCTAACAGGTTCAGCTAGAACAGAAATTTCCGGTCCACGATCCCCCAACGCGATGGCCGAGGGCTTTGGAAGACGGTCAAATATTGATTTTCATGCACTTGAATTGTTCTCGTTTCCCTATAATTCTTCTATTCTAAAAACTTCGGGTTTTTCTTTCACTCTTATTGGGATCTATGAAGTAGCAACCGAAAGCACGTTTGGAGAAGGTTATTGATTGTGTAATCTAAAGCGAACTGAGCCTATTGGGATCCAGTGTGGTCGGCTGGAACAGTTGTTTCAAATAGTTGCTATCAGTAAAAATAATCGTTTCTTATGGGAACAATATCTTCGTAATGTAAATCATCCATTTTTCTTTCATGTTTCATCCCTAAAGTTTGATCTGTTTTCTTTTTAATAAGGCCTGATGCTGGTTTCCCAATACAAGAGCGACTGACAGTGAGAAATACCTAAAGTACGTTGCTCATGTTAAAAGTACGCTTGATTTTCACAGACTGGGCTCTGGCGGTCATCAGATACACACTAGACATTCTTCAGAATTTTGCTGGTACCAAACAATAAAGACAGATGAAGATTTTCCTCTTAGCATGCTTTCGAGATTAAATAAACAATCAGATTTATCTTCATCCCAAAATGAAAAAAAAACGAATGAGAGTAGGCGAAAGTTCTTCGAGTGAAACACGCCCAAAAAACATGTGTACCACTGCGTCAACACTTCGGTTGTTAATAGCAGTAAATATATTTTAACCTGTTGATGGTTTTTTAGCCAGTTTGTAGCATGGTGTGAGGTCACAGATTGATTAAGTAAGCATAAACGTTTAGGGATTGGATTCCTTATTGGAAATGCCAAAATCAA
This sequence comes from Fasciolopsis buskii, assembly GCA_008360955.1. Taxonomy (NCBI): domain Eukaryota; kingdom Metazoa; phylum Platyhelminthes; class Trematoda; order Plagiorchiida; family Fasciolidae; genus Fasciolopsis; species Fasciolopsis buskii. Next base: position 223,079 of record LUCM01008331.1, read on the forward strand.
GCGGTTCTGTTGGCTTCATTTGTAAATAATCGGAATATTGCGAGCAATTCGCTGTGAATGGACCACATAGTTGTCCATACGATCGGTCTCTTCTCTGAATTGATTGTAGTTTTATCAATTCCGTTGTGATCCCTGCCTGCTTTCCCGAATAACCTGATTTTTAATTTAAACCGTTACACTTGACCACCTGTAGTTTGGAGTTTTTGCTCGTGTGGGGCATTGCTTAGCGTTTATCGGTTTCTCGCACCAACTACCAAACCACGTTAAGTCTATTCACATTGCACGGACCATCTTCAAATAAATGAAACTGGGAAGCATAAAATTTCCCAAATGACTTTTCATCCCCTACAGCTTTTGCATGCAGTCTTTGGGATTATATAGCCCCGACGACTTCTGCATTTAATCAAATGAAGTAATCATAGTATTTTAATCATCTTCTTGATTCGTTTAGAATGGTTTGAAGTAGCCGGGTGGTGAAACTCTTGTTTTGACAATTACATTTAAAGGATTTCTTACAAGAGGTCAGAAAGCTAGAATACAATCCTGACGGTGTTATTGCTATCTGGTCTGGAAGCAAATTTGTAAATTATATTTTCTGTCATTCTCAAAAGGCTCTGGCAAGATAAAACAATAGAAAATCTGAAAAAAAAACGCAGACCTGTCAACCAACTTAAATCTGAACAAATTACTCTAACTATCTTTAGGCGTGATTCATCCGGATTCGATCCCGTTTTTTGTCGCAGTTATTTGCCCTAGGAAAATACCAACTAATGTATACCCTAAATTTTGCTCATTTAATGAGTCACAGAGTGAAAGACAACCCGCGAACCTTCTATACCAATTTTTGTCCACGTTTTATTGCCTGCAAGCAAACCCCGTGTTAAGCTCACAAGGGAACAAGTAACCATCCTGGGAGGGAGGCTTACGCGTTTATCTGCCACTGGTAAGAATAAACGCATTATTAGACCTGTTGCAGTTTATCCAGTCAAACTGCCCATCTTTAGTACCGTGATGAACTGGAAGACATTCAACTCATTCATAGTGAGTGTCCGCAACAGGTAATAACCACAATGTCAGCACCTCTGTCCGATAGGAAAACAATGAATTCTCGGTTCTTATTGAACATTTTCTGTCCTTGTCAACATCTTCTGGCTAATGGGCCACAGTTATTTATTTTTCAGATGTCAAGTTTCACATCTTCGGACTTTATTGTCCACAACACCTTTGATGAAAGTTGCGGCGTGGACCAGTTACGTAGTACCAAAGGTTCGAACCGATTTACGATATTTTAAGAGCATGCATTTCAGGAATACAAGAAGTGCAATATTAACAGCCTTGGTCGGTCAACAAGAAAACATCTAGATGAATACATCGAGTAGCAGACAAGCTGAGAAAGTGTTCTTAGCGGACTGGGTGAACCAGGTGTCAATGATTTTTGTACTCATACTGCCAAAGCCAGCATCATTTTGAAGTCGAGGAAAAATTCTCGGAATATTTTCATGATGATGATCAAATAGATCACACTGAAAAAGAAATCACATTGTCACTGAAGGTTTGAGGGATTAACAAGCACAACTCATGCGGTTTAGAGACATTGAAATCTGTGTTAGCAGTCTTGTTCCAACTGCTACATTCATAATGGTAGACGTGGCTGAAGTACCTCCATATCCGTTCATTTCCACTGACAATCTGGGGCTCTCAAGCTATAGCGCGATGGCTTACAGAAGTCGTGCAGTCTAGAAATTATAGTATTTATCGAGAGTGAAGAGTTTTAGTCTCTTGTACTACTGTTTGAATTGAAACAGATTTTCAAAGGAAACTAAGGTCGTAAACCAAAACAATCGGATCCGAAGTTTACATTAACGGTTGAGCGAAGTGTACTAAAACAAATCCTCGGCGTAAGGAGACAACTATATTCCCCTAAATAACTGCTCTACACCAACTGAATTACGTGTCAGAAACATGTTACAACTACGACGAATGATGTCGACCACTCTGCAAATATGTTAGGGCGTCAATAACTATCGAGAACAGACTTAAGTAGAGGAGAGATAAAGGGCAGAATTTTTCAAACTGTTTCCTAGCGCAAAATGCGAAGGGTGTCAGAATGAAACGTTTTGATGCTAGTAGCAGCCAAATATTTTGGCGTTTATTCAGCCTCAAGGTCTAAGCCATCGAAGCTATACCATGAATAAATAAATCAAGTACACATTGGACAAAATACGTGACGAAAGAAATGTATAGTGCTTGTTTCTCTCCTGTAATCATGTGTTACTTAGGTGCACACAACAGCGCTTTACCTCCATGTGATTAACGGGAAACGAAGAACTAACGATATCTGTAGGACTGAAGAAGCCTTTTGAGGTGTACATGGACGTACTGAGGCAGTTTAATTAAGCCTTATGGTCCGGAAAGTTTGCCCGCAGTAATGCCCTCGGTAGTGCTCAAGTTGCTTATCTGTAAATCCTCATAAGTGCAGTACTCACCCATTGTGATGCATTTCTGTGTGCATCGATACTGGATTTCTTCCAGGAACGTAGCGTAACTTTCTTGTGAGTGAGATACTTTTTCTTTTCCCTTCCCTGGTTAGTAATCCCGCATTTTGAGGATTTGTAACTATTTGCTAAAATAGGATTTCAGCTGAATTTCTAGTACTGCTGCACTCGTGGTGGTAACAAGGCTTACAGCATTCTGTTGTGGAGCTTTTTGACTAGGGACCGAATAAGTAAAAAACGAATTTCAACATTTTTTCCACTGAGCTGTAGAATACTGAAGGGAAAAGTATTCAAGTGGTGCCTCTTGCATGGGTTTGGACGAAACCTGTACACACATAGGTGTGCGCTCAACGATTTCATCATTTTGTAAATCAGAGTATTATGCATTTGAAAGAATTCATGATAAGCCAACCGGATAAGCTGCAATTAGTTGCACTAAAACGTTGGAACCAACAAAGTGCCCTGGTTACCGATAAGAACATATTATCACACATGCTTCTTGAGACTCGTTGTTATCACACCCTGTTTGATTTTTGTCTCGTCATGCGTCCTCATTCAGGGTACGTGGGGCGTATGCTACATGAATTACTCCCTGACTCAAAGAGTAGTCGTAGAATTACTGAATCAAGTAACTCATCTTAACACTTCAGTACAACTACTACTCCGGTTATCAGTACGCCGAGTCTCTTTGAATGCTCTATAGAAGCTTGATAATCGCAGGCCACTATTTGATTGCTTTATATGGGCGAATCCGACCTTGTAGATTGGAGATATAGTTCACCCCTTCATTACAGAGTGCCGATTTGCTATGCAAAACCAAATTTTGCAGGCTGATATATTATATAATGCCAGATTTTATAGATTGTAAAGGAATTCTCTCTTGTAGTTGGTTAATTCGAACCTGGGTGCCACCTGTCATCTTAGTACATGGCAATTCTCTAATTCCTGGCCCAATCACATGCTATATTCGGTGAAACACTAAGGGGTTCTGTCCCACTCACTCGCTGCTCAATTGGGCCTCAATGATTGTGAATTATGGTCATTCTAAGCAGTTCTTATATTGAGCGGGCAATAACCGTTCTGTGATTCAGATGACATTTGTTTTTTTCGTAATAATTTAATCGATTCGCAATTCCTTATTTGTGTTTTTTACCTCGAACTTCACATGCGTAATGCCAGTGTAAGAGTGACATCCAGTATTTATTTATTCCTCTCTACATGTCGAGTGATCGATTTCGGCACTGTCTTTTTAACAGCACACAAAGTATCATTCATTATCAAAACAACTTATTTTTGGAAAGTCATTATTTTAGCCAAACTGTCACTTGTGTTCGCAGGACGTTTATTTATGTCTGTCCAACCTCCCCACGTCGTGAATGTTTCCTCATCCAACCCATTGAGGACAGGGAAACCACGGACGCTGGCATTGTCCGACCGGATAGGTCAACCGTGTGATGTCCGTGAATTTTGAAAAGCAACTGACAAATTAGCACGAAACCCACTGTCCTTAATCTATGTCACATTTTGTATAGGAAATAGGTACATGCAGGATATGAAATGATAAAAATGACTTTGATGAATATATGTAAAAATGAAATATTTGCAATCCTTCTCTGCGAGTACCGAAGTCATTGAAATTGTCGCACGGCGTCGGGGTGGCAGCCATTTTAGGTCGAACTAGTTCCTCCACATGAAAAAGAATCATGTGGTTGTTGGCCCACCAGGAATGAGATTCTCATCCTGGGGCCAATGAAGCTGTGAATTTCAGGAATTGTCATTTTGTTGTACGCTCCAAATCAAATGCGAATCTGGTCATTTTCACGCAGGATGGGCAGCTTTAAATATACAAATCTAACTGCGAAAAAATTGTAAGCAATGCCAATTATCAATCCATCAGCCGTACGCAACCGATTGAACGATGTTAAAACTAGTTGAGTTATCAGGATTAGTCCACGTTCTGTCTCTACTTGCTGAGCACTACTGCTCATTCTTATCAGCGTTCTTCACTTAAGGCACACCATTTTTGCTTGCCGCTGAGGCATCAGCAATCAGGCAACTCAAGAACAACTGACCGATTAATTTCTCCGCAGAAACACTTAATATACACGAGCATTGATTTATTTTTTCAACTTCAAACAACGTGTTCAGTTGGTGTCCGTTAGTATTAGAAGATAGAAATTTTTCATGAAGTAGTTCACCACGTGATATCATCGCTCAGCTTACCATTAGGAAACCATGGAAGGACTGTAGTGCAGCTCATATCTACCGTGCCCGAGCTGGGACGCCAACCAGGGTCACATCCAAAGCCTTCGCCGTACTTTGGCCACCTACAAAGAAGTTATCTATCAGTAGGAGTCGAGTGCCGTAAGCTAGCGGCCCATGGCCATGCAAATCAGTGACTGGTAAGTGTAACATCACGTAGTGACGTTTAGCAATCCGTTCAGAACCTGCCCGGTAGCATAATGGCTAGGAGGTTTGACTCCAAATCGTTCGTCCCGGGTTCGCGTCCCAGTTCGGGCGCGGTGGATATGCACTGCTGATGATTCCTAACAAGCTGGATGAAACAACTGTACAGTGCTTCCATGGTTTCTTTATGGTGAGTTAACCGATCATATCACATGGTGAATTATTTCATGAAAACATTCAATCTCCTATTACTAAAATGTATCAAGTGATCAAGCTCTGTAGGTCATATCCAAAGCCTTCGTCGCACTTGGGCTACCTGCAGAGAAGTCATCTATCAGTAGGGGTCGATCGCTTGAGCTAGCGGACAGTAACCATGCAAATCAGCGACGGATAGGTGCAACATCATGTGGTGAAGTTCAACAAACCGTTCAGAGCCTGCCCGGTAGCGTAATGGCTAAGGCATTCGACCCAGAATCGTTCGTCCCGAGTTCGCGTCCCAGTTCGGCCTGTGTGGGTATGCAGTTCTGATGATTCCTAACAAGGATGAAATAGCTTTACTGTGCTTCCAAGGTTCCCTAATGGTGAGCTGATTGGTGACATCACGTGGTGAACTATTTCAGGAACTTACCTATTATTGTCTCCTCTCATTTACATCAGGATTTATATTCCTTTTCCCCAGTTTTTTACCACCAATCTGAAGAGCCCAGAAGTAAATTGGTGGGGTTTTTTTAGCCAAATTGGCATCCTGGTTCGTTAGCTTTAACAAAGGTCGTTCCAGTCGGTTTGTAAATAGTTCGAATGATACAACTTTTCGAGCAGTAATGTGAAGGCACGCGGTAGGAGGAATTGCAGCCTCTGGTCGGATCCCGTTGTTCACATGACAGCACACGCGGAGTAAATGTGTAGGACCTGATCGCGCATGGGTTACAGCGCCCTCAGCGGCGACACCAATTCACACAAAAACCCTCTAGATCTGCCAAGCCAAAGTATCTGTTTTTCCTAAAGTCTGAATGATATTAGAAATACATTTTTCAAAGGTACCGACGAAACCCTTTTAACTTAAAGCCAGTCGATTGAAACTTCAAATAAACTCACCAATTCGAAAGGAAAAAGTGAGTCCCAATCATGCGTTTCTATTACGTTTAATTGGTGTATTTGGGAAGTGTTATTCGAAATAGCGGTCATTTCATCTGAATTTGAAAACCAACCCGGCCTGCACACCGTCATTTACATTTCACCATTCCTGGGTTGCAATTTGTAACAAACTCCACGGTTGTTCAGTAGTGGTTCCAATCTTTGAAAGTGCAGCACACCGCCTTCGAACTGAGAACGACAGTGGAGTTGATATTGATGAACTGGAGCCTGGAATTACAGTGTATGTAGTGGCCTGATAAGTGATTTTCGTTTAGATACGGTCAGATGTGTCCAAAACAGTAATTTGTTTATTGCCTCGGTCGTTTCAAATATCGTAAAAGCAGGATAGATCTCTAACAAAATTGAATGGAATGTACTTGTTCCAGGTGAGCGTTGAGAGCTGTGTGAAATAAGCAAATGTCACCTTACAACTTTCGGTAGCCTGTTAGTTGGATGAATAATTCTTTCATTTGCAATTTCTAGTGTCTGTTTCTCCCGGCAATTCAATTTCTGCATTGCTACGTGATTTCCACGGTTCGATACCTAGGTATTTGCACTTTACTGATTTTCCAGGCTGAAGAATGCTTTGGAAGTTGGTTCAACCTGTCATGTGCTTATGTGATTCCTGGTGTGGTTCTGAGCTACGCTACCCTCGATTCATCACATTCTAAAATGGTTTGCTTAGCCATCCTGTTATTAGAATACCACAGTAACATTTATCGAAAGACGGATGATCTACTGATTCGCCAACCAGATAAATGATCAGGTGTCGTAACTAAAGGAAAAAACGGAACGGTGGTTTGTCGTACTCCGAAGAACAAAGGACTGACATCACTCCAGAATCGGGTCCTACCCTGACAATTTGTTTTCACATCCGAGCACTGGTTGAACAAACTGAAACAAATCGCAAAAATACCCATCTCGAGGGGATCACCTCCAGTTCACCGACCCAGAAGTTCCATCAGAATCTGCATTATGCACGTAGAATACAGCTAATCATAAGGTTGATTGTGGCTTGGGACTTGTTAGAAAACAACTAACTTCATTATGTCCAAAACGTGCACTTGGAATTTCAGACTAACTTAACCAAGTTTCAGCAATTTCCGATAAAAATGCACAGCTGATATTGGTTTTGCCTTCAACGACAGCTTCTCTTCATGGAACAGCCCACCTTTAACTTGATTTTATTTTTCCATACAGATTTCGTATGCTCACTCCTGTGGAACACTCTGAGCACATTATTCTTTTCCGCAATACAAAAGTTGAGCATGGATGGGGAAGTCTGTCGGCAAACTGCTGGTGTGGCCAAGGGAATTCCTTTGAGCTCAACCTTGGCCGAAAGATTCATGCATAACAAAAAGAAATCCATAATAAAATTCAGAAATTCTATCTTTGCAGGTGACAAATTTACGATATCTTCATTTTCTCCGATGAGGAATGTTTTACCCCGTGGCCAAACTCTCCGATTTCTGTTAATCCCAAACGTTCTGTCCTTCAAAAGTATTGGAGAAAATAAAAATGTCTACCATTTTCTTACATATCATTAGGCAGACATCCAAATGGAAAGTCGCAACGTACCGTCTACTGTAAAGCCACCTTGGGGTAGACGTGGTTTACAATCATTTAGTTTCACACTAGCGCGATGGAAGCTGGGATTGGTTCGAATTCTTTTCAGCAGAGTGTAGAAAAAGTACACTAACGAACGGGGTTAAACCAAAGAGCTCATAAATCGAAGCTTCTCAGCCAAACGTTATTTGGATAATCTCATTGACGAGCAGCGAGTGCTAAGAAAACAATGCAAAACACTGAATCAAGTCGATAAGAAACAAGTATTCATTGTTTTACCAATTAAAAACAACAAATCGTTTAACCAAATTAGTAGGGATCTTCAATCGGTCTTTAGATATGCGGATGTAGCGGCACAAATATATGTGCCACAAGCAGTGAACAATTAACAGATCAAAAACCATCCAAGTTGCTTGCCTCACAAGTTTACTATCGGTTCACTTGTCGCTGAGGGGATGCAAACGTTGATAAAACGGGTCGTTGCTTGACTCAACGGTAGCTTGAATATATAGGAAAATGATCGAAATCGATGACGAAATCATCCTTGGTTCCTTACACTCAGACATAAGTTCTCATTTCTTCAATTCGAAACGGTTGGTGGCATCCTGTCAAGAATGACCTATAGAAATAATCCCACGGAATGCTGAGAGAACAATACCTGTCGGCAAGCAGGCTTGTTTTCAATGACACATATTTGTGCCAATACAACACATTAAATGCGGCTAACGTCAACTGGGATAAGGAAAGAGGGTGGCTAAACAAAATGAACGAGAACTCTGATCAAAATGATGCTCAAAATGCAGTTCCTATGACCAAGATTCTGTTGCCCTAGCAATGTGATGAGATTTCTGGACATGGAGGTGAAATTTAAATGCCGATTCCCTTAACTCGCAAATCTGATCTACTGTTCAACATTCGAAAATTTTAAGTCTTTTTCCGGGAAAGCATATCACCTATACGGAGAAATTGGGCCATTAGGAAAGAGACTACCCGCAAGTGGAACATTTGAGGCAAGGAACAGAGCTTCAGACTAATGAAGAAGTGCAGTCAAAACCTGACAAAATTAACGACAATGTTAATTCCGACACATACAAAAAGGGTCAGTGACTTAGGCCACTCGAGCGACGTTTTTTTGTGCAACAGTACGACGTTCACTTCAAATTTTTACGGGGAATTTTAGCACCAGAAAGTTGGAGAACAATTGTTATCAACGCCTAGATTGCTTTTCGCGGACGACATTTTAGGACAAAACTTAAAAACCAATCAACTAGATTCTTTCGTAGGACAAATTTTGTTGTAAAACATCATGTTGATATCATATTTTGTATCACTGAAGCGAAAGTCGCCGCAAATTTGATATCAGATATTTTCGAAACTATTTGCCGGAATTTTTCGTTTACGCTCTACGGCGAAGCTTACAACGAAACAACTTTTTTGTCGGACAGCTGACTCTGTTCATTGGTCGATACAGCGGAAAGCCACATGGAAGTATCAGCGCATACACTTCCGCAGTTTTGTCACAATGAAAACGAAACGAGACCCACTTTGTCATTTGGTTGGCAGAGCCTGGAAAGTTAATATGTATGACATTATTAAAGAAGAAGTGGAATTTTTCCAAGCTCATTCCATCCAAGTGCTGATTCAGACCACCTCAATGGCATGGCAATGAAACGTGATGAAGAAGCGTCTCAGAAGGTAGCGATTATAAGTAATATGCCGATTAGCAGCAAGCATTTTCAAAGCAGATACTACCTCAAACATAATACATCGTTTACCATGTACAATTGATACGTCTCTTCTATGCTGCTTCACATCCAAACCAGTCTTATACTCATGATAAAACGTCCCAAAAGGTGCAGTTACCTTCAGCGTATTTTCGTTTGCATTTGTCTGTAGAATTGTGCACGCAGGCTGTGCAACTGGGAGCTTGTACGGCAGGACCGTCCAACCTGGATGAACGCTAGATCAATCAAATCATTTATACCTCGTTGAGTCAAACCACTGGGGGAATGCAACTAAAGCGATCCGTCAGTTTTACAGATTTTCAAGCAGGCAGTTAGGAATGCTTTAGCGTTTGGTGTTCTCAGTCGCGGAAGGTGTTAGCTTATGTCTATGCGATCCTCCTCCGGAAGCAGTTCTTCCAAACACCAAAGCTTCCATTTCCCAGTTCTCATCTGTCGAAGAGAACAATTAAGCTAATGGCAAGCACATTCTCCGTTCAGAGTTAGATCTGGATCACATATGTGCACCTTTTCTTTTGCCTTTATTGATTCATTCACTTGGTTCAATTATTCCCTTTTTTATCTCAGATGACTCTAATCATGTGTGATATGATATGATGACATGATTACGGATCATCCAAATACGAGCTTGTTCGCCAATTGGCGGTATCCTCAAAGTTGATCTAACCGGATCTTTCAAGTTAGCCGTGAACGACAAGAACACCAAACCAGTGACATTCGGTGTGGCTGGGCTTATTAGCAAGCTTCACTTGGCGCTCTGGGCCCGGAAACAGTTGACCTTGAGTATTGGTCTATTGTAGTATTAATCATTTCCTTCCGCCTCTTAATTGGCTTCATTGGTAACTGCAAAAAACTTTATTCTGCTGCGCTCCTCATGCATTACTGCCTAAAAATTGCCTTGTTTAGATTTAACTTTCGAAACGATGGAAGGAAAGGTGTGCATCTGGCGACATACATTATCTTGATGTTCGGCTGGTGCGTCTTCTCGGTTATACTGATTTCAAAAGAGGCACGTGAAAAATGGTTTTGCGCTTGATTCGAAGGTCGTACGGTTTCATACAGAAGTCATATCTCCGGAAGGAGGCAATAACAATCAGTACTTGGAACAAACCTTTCAAGCAAATTCATGTTGTGCTCTCATTTTGAGATCTTGAGAGACATGTTTGCATTGCTATGAATGGAAACGTGTAATTGGTAAAACTTTATTTGAAACTATTTTTTTTTCTTAAACGAGATCAATAAAGCGCTTGACAAATCTCGGCAAACCGTTGACCAAATCCTAAAATAACTTTCGCCAAGCCCTGTTCGTGTTTTAGATCTCGTAACGTGAAATATAGTCAATCAGTTTAATCTTCTTCCCTGTTTGTAGATTCTGAATGACACGAAAAGATTGTGATCGGATTTATCCGTCACCGGAAATCGGAGTTCGCGAGAACACTTTCCCGGATCCCACGTCCACTTCGTGGTTAAAATTTGAGGCAGTTTCCACGGTACACCATTTCCATTCCAGTGCATCCCTCGTCAACTTGCATTTCGTTATTTTGTATGCGATTCAGGTTTGCTTCACGTATGAACGGGCGACTTTTGAACGTAAGTGTTAAATATTCTCCCAAAATCTTTTCAATAAGATACCTGCCGTAAAATAATAAAACATCACCGGTAGATTGTCCCTAAATGAGATAAAAGATGACTTCCGTTCATAAACATTTTTTCGTCATTTCACAAACGATTTTTTCTGATGGGATAAAGTTTAGAAGATAATAGCTAAAATTGCACGTGCTCACGAAATTCATTTGGTCGTAATTGGAGTGCGATTCAAGTCTGTTCTCAGCCAGATCAATTTGCAACAAGATTCATCGGAAGACTTGAACATTCATCCACATCAGTACATTTTGTCAACATTCAAGCTGCACACTCATTTTCATTGTTGACGAAACTAAATTTTGTCTTGCTTTGAAAAAAGAAAAATTACTGTAATTGAGTGAAGTGCTTCATTGGATTTAAAAGTTTTTCTCTTGTATGAAACGCGAAGTGTTTTCTAACCGGCATTCGTCAGCATAAATTTATCATCAACATATCTGCTCATCCAACAGTCCACAAATTGGACACGTAATTTGTAACCTTGCTTGAATTACGAAAGCAAAATTTTATCAATCCAAGTCACCAGGTTTCCACAACTGAACCTCTGGGTTGCTTACTCCAAACAGAATCTTCTGAGCTGATTCGTTTGGACAGAAAAAAAAGATTTTCCTCCATGAACACGTGACCTCCCATTCCTATAGTGTCTGAATGGTTACTCGTACTTTGAATTGATCCAACTTTCACAGCCACGGCAGGTTGCATCAGACCAAAAGACAAACGGACATGGCTGTATTAAAATAATTCTGACTGAGAGCTTAATGTTTCGAGGACTTGCCTTACTTGTTGAGTAGTATATCGCGATTTAAGAGAGCTTTGACGCACGAAATACTCCTAAAGCTGCAATGTTTTTCCACAATTTCTGCAAAACGGCTTTTTGGTGTCAATTATGCTTATGTGCTGTTCTACCCCAGTGTTTGAACAGTGGCCTGCCAAAACCGGTTGGATCAGAATGAATGCTCACTCTGAACGTGAACTACTGCTGGTACGGAACCATTTGCTGCTCGTGAGTAATAGTTTGTCTTGTAAGGAATATAAAACAAACTAAACGTCAAATCTTGATCTATATCGGTTCCACATTTGTGGGGTCTAATCAAAAGTAACGAATCACAATTTTCAAACTGCATGGCGCACTCCTTCCCCATGAACCGTCCACTCTAGTGAACGCCAAGTACTTACCTTGGGGTACAAAACCTACATTGTTATCTGACCGACAACTGATGTTCGTGAATCGACACGGTGGTTAATTGACATTTGTGTTTTCCGTTTGCGTGGCCGCATTGAGTACACATTCCCACTTTTGGGAGATTCAGGGTGGGCCATGTTTTTCTCGCAAACTGGAAAAAATGGATTTTTACACACACGTCAGTGCTCCAAACCATTGAAATCGCTGGCTAACCAGCACACCAGAAAAAGAGAATGATTTTTCTGACTGGCTGTGCAATAGCAGAACTCGGAGTTATGATTCGCATTTGTTAACCTACCGGTATCTTTGTCACTAACTAACAAACTGCAAAAACGTCAGCTCTTTTTAGGATGGTTTTCTCACATCTGAGAGGAACCGCAGATCAGTGTTATTTTGCTTTCTTATATTTCTCATTCCATACTGTTTGGTCAACAGTGCTGAGAGCAGCTGGCAGCTGGTATCTTTAAAATCGGATTTTTCATCGGACAGAGGATAACTGGCATGTGCTAAGAAGGCAGTTCCACATTTGTTCAGATTGCTATCAGCTAACTTCAGTAGCCATCGAATAATCCGCGCTGATTCGAATAGTATAAATTTAAGCGCACCATCGGTTGTTCTTCACTTCACAAAACGGTGAGCAAATTATGTCTGCATAACAAAACATTAATACTGAATGAAAGTGTGTCCAAATAGGCCCTCGCTGTGACTACATTTGTTGCTTCACAGCTTTTGCAGAAAAATATCGGTACTTTTCTGAAATGGACCACCTCGGCTCCTCTGACTCGAGCAGCTCCGAGCGTTATAGCCGTACAATTGTCACGTAAACAGAACAATGACGGTACTTCACCGCCCATTGAGTGTGCCTATGAGTATTATTCTACTGCAACTAGATACATTAGAAATGCCCCACAGATGGCCATGAATTATGTATTATGCTCAAAAAACGATACGCTCTGTTCGGCTCAGGAATTTCGCTTTGTGGTGCACGGAATACTTTTTTCTTCCATGTGCTGGCTATTGCACCAAGTACAACGCCTAAACATATTAGTAAGATGGTGGAGAAGATGCGCGGGATCAAATAGTGTTTGCCACTGTCTTCCTAGCACAGGCAGTTCTTAGCCTCATTTAGTCGCGTTCTGATTAGTGAATATTACAAATAGGAAGAAAATCATATATGTATATATACATTTCAAATATACACGCATAGATAGTTAACGCAGTGATCCGGGTTAATTGTTAAGACATACAGAAATCGTCTGCTTATTTCAAACACCAATATTACCGCAAAAAATGCGCTGACTGTCCAGGAAAGCGTGAAACGATCGCAAACCGAATGTCTATTGATGATCAAATAATGAAAAATCTGTTTTTTTTAGCAAATTGGCTACAAGCATCCCACTAGTGCTATAATTCCATCTGCGTGCTTTTCAATACAATTGCAATTTAGGACGATTAATAAAGGGTGGAACTTGAAGAACCCTATGCGGAACAGCAATTTTTCTTCGTGAAGACTGGAATTCAGTTGTTTGATCGAAATTAAGCTGTTTTCTTTTGTTCAAACAAAGCATGTAAACGGGCTGCTCGTCACCTGCAACGTTCACTTTATCCCGGCAATTTTCATCTTCTGGCCGGTAGAGGACAAATAAGGCAAATAGTTTGCTAGCCAGCAGTTGACCCCGAATTTCACCTTGTCAGAAGATACAAAAACAAACAACCGAGAAGACGAACGACACCATGATTCGCCAAACTAGAGAGCTATGAATTGAACGGTTTTTACTACAGTTACAAAAGGTTCAAATTAAGTTTCAACTTTGATGTGCACTTATTAAACTCAGCTTTCCACGTGCGTATCAGAGAGATCCGCTTCCTCGAAAGCAATGCCGGGGCCAACTATTCAGCTACCAGCGCGACTTCTGTCAAGGTATTTTTCAATCAAAATCTACATTGTGAGAGACCGTTTTTTGATAAATGAAAGGTCGGCGCATTATTAACTTTCCCAAAGCCACTTTTTCATACATACATACTCTCATAAAGGTTTATATAGCCCATTTTCTTGATAAACTCAGTATGCTATGAAAAGAGCTTTAGAACATATAGAAACATTGACTTCATTATTTTGCGCTAAAAATGAAGGAGTTATGTGCATCTTGAGGTCCCGAAGTTCTCTAGATGAAAATACGATTATTCATAAAGTAAAAAACAATGACAAATTCATAGAAATTTGAGTGTAAACTGATTGCATTGTACTGTTTGTCCATTTCTGGGTGGAAGGCGCACTGGCCAGACCTATGCATTTACGCCTCTATCTGTAATAATAGAACTATTACGCACGAGATGAATTCACGGACAAAATAACGAAATCAAGACAAACATTCTTCGTAAACGGCTGGCTTTATCTGGGCTGTTAACCTACAGTGTTGATAGTTCAAAAGCTAGAGCAACGGGCATGTAACTTAGCGTTCGCTCAGGAATATCTATTTGAGGTGGATGGAGAAAGAGAATAGAATGCGTTTATCCCAAGACCCTCCATGAAAGAACGAAGAAAACAGCCATTGTTTTCATGTCACAGAATAACAAATGACCTAGTTGGCCTAGGATTCCGTATTGTATCAAACCTAAGTAATTGTATCCGGTCCATTTTGGATAGTAAGCCAACAACAGAACAGAACAGAGCTGCAGCAATTAACGGAACAAACTTTTGTTCCAACGAACATACGAATCACGGCCACACGGTCAAGATCAAAGGCTAACCAAGGGACACACACCAGCGTCATCGACCGTTTGGCGCAGAATACACTGGATTTCAAGTAAACTTTTCTAAAAGACCTGAAAGTAAACTTGGACGTCAGTTATGTGCTACTACAAGGCAATTCAGGACTGATAGAAACTCTTCATAACTACCATTAGGGGCTGATCAATTGCAACTGTGGTAGGATATAAAAAATCCCACTGGTTATTTCATGTGAAAACTCATTGTCTATCGCCGTGATTGAAACGAATTACCAACGAGAAATTCCGGCAAATGACCCATCAATTTCGTGATGAACTGCGAATTTTGGCCATTTTGATAACCCTAGCTTTGTATATAATCTTGTAACACACTCTACTCAAACGGTATGAATTATGGTGAGTTGCTATGCTCCAATCTTATTTGAAAATTGAAAGATAACCTTATAAGTTGCATCGAGTACCGTATCTCATGACTTTGTTACGTGATAACCAGCGAAGACATTCATTGTTCGGTGAAGCGTGGCCTCCAGGACCATGCAACTTAGTTTTCCGAGGTAAAAAGCTTTGGTCGTTTCATTTTTGCCTTGGAACCCATAACAGCTACTCTTCTTTAACAGCACATGAAATGTCCTCTAAATACCTTCTATATTATACAGCTTTTGCCGAAGAAGTCCTTTTGCTGCTTTACCATGGAGCAGCCCTTTGCGTAGAAGGACAACAGTGAAGGCAAGTGCTTGATGCTTTTCTCCATGTTACCCTATTCTTAAACCGGGAGAGATGGCTAAAGCCTAACTTCAAGCCCAACCACGTGCGGTGTGCGATTAGTACAATATTGTGCCCCACGGAATCTGTGGTGTAGTGGTGCACTGGACACTCAGTATGTCTGACTTCACTGGAAAAAATCGTTTACTGAATATTTTGTTACCGCTTCTTCTTCAGTGAGTTACGAGACCCTCCGACTATCTTCTCATTTAGACCTTGCATGGAAAAGCTTATCATAGGGCGGATCTTGTCTTGTGAGAAGGCTGCATCACTGAAAAATAAACTCAATATTTGCAGCGAGCTTTATGGCTACCCCTGACATTCATTCAGTCAGAATATGTCGGAATCCTCGAGACGATCACGTAAGTTTCATTTTCAATTTATGTTTTTACATTCAGTGAACTTGTGCCTTGGTTGAACCTTGACAGCACTTTATATCCACAAGAGAAAAGGTAGAATAGCAACAGAGAAAAGTCACGTGCAAGGTGATCAGTTGAACAACTAGGCATATTGGGAAAGATTTCAAATTCAAGTAGCCCACTCCGTAAGTCATTGAAAGTGTCAGCTGTAGTCTTGTGATTTGCGTTGGGGGATCTCGTGAACACCAATTTGGTCGGCGGTGGCCAAGCGGATAAAGTCTTGACGTCTAGGCGTGAAGGTCGCGGGTTCGAGCCCCCCCTCCCGCGCCGGTCAACTTCCCCACTTGGTAGCCCCCTGCTGACCGCGGCCCCCTTCCTGAAAAGTAATGTATACCTTCGATTCAATAATAAGGGAAGTAAATGAAAAAATAGCCATCTTCTAAATGGTACCTACCTCGGAAAACTGAATACAAGAGGCAGGCACTGTCTTTTCAAAGACCGAACTTTGTGGCCCGGCGCCTAATGTCTAACATTTTAGCTATCGACAAACTTCCCAGAAAATATCACATAAGTCTTACGAAGAAAATGCTGTTCAAACACCGAAAGTTTCCACACATCTCTCATTGACGGCCATCACGCTGAGTTGGTCGGTTACTTCTGTTGTTTGCACTTGACTTTTGATCGATACCATAGGTGTCTCAAATTGGCGGTCCAGCCTTCTGCGCACTCAGGAATAACTCACTGGATGTAAACACACTAAGCGATCTGATTGCTCGAATAACGATGCCTATCTGTTTCGACCTACTCCTCTCCCTCGAGCACAGAAAAGTTTAATATACCTTACACGACGAATCCACAGAGATACATGTTGAGGTTGCGACATTCTGCATCTCACTGCTTTTAAGACAATGTTATCAACCCAGTTTTGCCAGTTCCACGAGCATTAGAGTTTAATCGTCGCAAACTCGTTTTGGGGACGAATGCGAAATGAGATTCGTGATCGAGTTCGATGTTAATTTTATGTCCACTTTACGTAGAGGCAATAAAAAACGACTCTAAACATGTGAAATGAGTGCGCAAAATGAATTTTCGTGAGGCCTTACCGATCTCTGTTTTCTCGTCGGGTTTATTAACTAGTTCCTCAGAATAACATGTGATCGTCTGGAATTAATTTAATCGAAATTTCGCAAGCACAAGCGGAAACTCCACTGAAGTCACAGGTAGAATTAACTTGATCGTCAGAGGGGAAACGAATGGCAATCACCATATAGAAGGAAAAAAGCCCGAAATACAGCCCTGGATGGAAGCGTTGTCGTTTGAGGAGTGCGCATGTTCCGGACGAAATTTCCTTGATAATCACTAATAGAAGCGTTGAATCATTTTATTTTATTTTATTTGTTTAAAACTCCTTTGCACAACGTTCTCTTGTACTTTGTTTAGTGTCCGATATATGTCGAAATCAAGCCACCAACGGTTTCCCAACACGCAGTAAGATTTTCGATCCAGATCGCAATGTCGGAAATCCAGGGTAGTGACAGCAACACCCGGCTTGAGAAGCCCGACCACCTTGACAATTTCATGAGTGTAAAATACTATTTGTTTAATTAGACTTGTTTTTCTGTTCTATCGTTTTGTTCGAAACTGTCAAGCTTTTGGATTATGGAGGGAAATAGGGACCGAAAAACTGGAGTAACTTGCGCTTTCCTGGTTCTGACAGGCAGAAAGAATTTTCCAGGTTTATTGTCTGATAAGATGCCCCATTTGGCAGGCAATTATAATCTATCCGAAAGGTAACATTGCATTCTGAATCCGCCTAAAGCTGGCACACAGAGAGCACCAACAGCTGAGAATGAAGTAAAATTGTTTTTTTTTTACTGTCGTGAAAATTACAAACTGCATTATTTCGTCACTCACAGTAGTGTCCAGGATATTCTGATACAAATATGTTTACATTTAAAGCAAATCCCACTCATATCCGCAAAATAATTCAACATTCTTGGTGTCCAGGTTTAACTGTTTTGAATAAAGCCAGTTATAATACACAAGCAATTCGTATTCAACAGTATGCTTTCGACCGGGTACATAAAGTTTATGGAAGGTTTAGGTAAAGTCAGTCCCGGTTGTCTGTCTGAATAACTTGACTTCGATTTGAATGGCAGCATATACGCGGTACAGGAAATTTTTGATCACGTGGAATCAGCACCTAATTCACTTATAGGAAACAATGAAACTAGGCGCAGTTATTTCGTTTGCATTAAGAACCAACAGCAGTTCATACGCGCAGCGATCCATCTGGGATGCACACACAGATGATTTTGGTTCGAACGACTTTATCATTAAGCATCTCGGCCCGGCTCTCCGAAGCTTGGTCAACTTCATCTTGTCACGAGGCAACTCTTCATCAGTAAAGCGAACTGTTACAGGCTGCTTGTAAAGCGTCGTTAATTCCCTCGACAGATGACTTCTTTGAGGGCAACCTTAATCCTTCGACTGTCCTTTAACTACGGCCTACACAGCATCATTGCGTGTTTAAAACTGAGTAGTAGAAGATTTGACGTTTGGTTATCAAAATAAAAAAAATTATTACATGCCGTAATTTTTTCGCATGGGAAAGCATTCCCTTATCTCGATTTAGTATACTAGCATAAAAAAATCACATCAGTGAGTAGTCATTTTTCTGCGTCATTTGTAGCATGTAGCTGCTGGTAGCCGCGCGAACTAACCGCTGAGAATCATGGTGACTTGAAACCAAGGAAGAGTGAATGGAGAGGATGGCGTTGATTCGATATCATTCCAGAAATACACTTCCATCCGGGTCGGGCAGGGTTAAGTAAGCTGTAAATGCGATTCACTGTGCACTTCAGAAACTGTGATTCGTTTACCAATTACGATTGCTTGATTGCAGATCGAAACAATACTAGTACCCGCTGCTAATCTTGATTCTCGGGCTACCGTTGCTTCAAACAGGTTTCTTTCGATTTTTTCTTATTACACCATATCGTCTTCCTCAGATTTGCGTGAACCTATGATGACTAGGTATTACACATGTCAGTGGTTCATATCAACGGGAGGGGTTTGCCAACGTTAATCAAACAGTTGCTTTGTTCAGTTTTATGTGTAGTTTGACTCGGGTAATTATTGTCGCGAAGGCACAAGAATTTCCAGTCATTGTACTTGTAAGCCCCACGTCAGAACGTTTGAGCGACGCGCAGCAACCAAATTGACCCAAATGAAAACAAAAGGGGATCCAACTATTACGGTACTATTTGGAACAAATTAAGTAAGTGCAACAAACAAACCTCAACAGTGTTTCTTTCGGGCTCGGCTGCTCCGCTGTCTGAAAAACAAACTACGTGATCGACAGAGAGCGTCAAACAAAGTTAACCAACGGCGAAATCACGCTCGTGGCCATTACGAGTCCAGGTTGTCAACGCTACAGTCAGATTGATGCAATAAAACAAAAGCGAGCTTTGTCCCACAGAAGGCCATTAGCAATGAGTGGGCGGTACACAGAAAGAGGAAAAGGGGAAAATAACTGGTTGGTTTGAATTTGCCTTCGGAACTCATTACAGTACTTTCGAATGACTGTGCTTTTAAAATCGTTGTGCAAGACCTGATGATGATACAAAATAAATGACAAACAGCAAACTTTACTATCCAACCATCTTGGCTGGACATATTCCATTCAAATTGCTAAGCGTATTTATATGACACTGGATCTCTACGCTTCGTCTAAACAAACCACCTATTTATTGATGACATCTCATTGTTCCTTATTATTGCTCCATTTAAGGTGACCATCCCAGGTGTACGCAACTGTAAACATAAGCTGACTATTACCTGTGGTCAGAAGGTGACAACTCGATTAGAATGAGGGGTCATTTTTGTCTATTTTTTTTTCTTTTAACCCCCCATATCTTACTTTACTTATTATTTATTACGCGACGTGTGTACAGTTCCTCGTAGCCAGTAAAAGGCGGGTGATGAAGAAGTGGTCGGCGGTAGAAGGAGTTAAGTTCGTGACGGTTAGGTGTGACCACCAAGCCAAAATGATATCTTTATAATGTGTTTGGATTCTAAATCTACTACTTTATTGTGCACCTGCAGGATAACTGCAAGATAAATTATAAAATGGAACAACTGTTGTTATGCTGTGAAAAAATGAGCTGAAGGATACGTCAGCAGCTTGTATTTTCGTCAGATAATAACACCGACTAGTCTTGGAATGGTGCCTACTCGTCGGCTGACGGAAGTTGTTGATATCTGACACTAAATATTTCTTGAAAACTTCCTACAAATTCGAAAAATTTGAGATTTTTTATTAGCATAACCGGCATTGCCAATTTTATCACAGTCCACCTTATGGGATCGGGGAACTCATGGCAGAGATTGTATCCCACTAACGCTGCTTCACGACTGTCGCTCGATAGGGCGTGTGTTCTTGTAGTAGAAGTAGTGTTCCTGCAAGTAATCTTCCGTCTCTTCTGCAAGTTTTCTTTTGTCATGCAATTCCGGTCAGGATAAAAGCTGTGTGGTACACAGTATGAATTAGTCTTCTCAACAGCCTTCGTCAGTCATCAGTTTTTCACTAACGAAAAGCTCAGAAAAGGTGGTTCCGGTGGACATTCGTCAAAACTGCCCAGATGGACGTGTCACAAAGTGTGTCCCTTGAATCCAACTTACGCAACTCAAGTTGTCTCTGTAGTGACACGAAATCGTGCAGAGAGCAGTTGTCAGGAGTTCTAACTAGAAGCAACTCAGTCAAAAACAGACCTACCTGAATGTAAAAGTGGGGCCAGGTTCCTCAAATCACGTAAAGTGGAGCATGCATGTGTGAGAATATAGTAGAAAAGTTCTTGGTTATCCAGTGCGTTCCGGTTGGGGATATTTTGGGAAGTATATATATATATATAATGGGGAGTCCACTTTCACGCTACGTGTCGAAGAGGACAGCTCACAGCACAAATGGTGCATCACCGAGCTGACGTGGATGTAGTTCTCTAGCAAGAAATAAGTAAATGAACACCAAGTGTTGCGAGAACCACTATTTCAGTGACAACCAAATAATCCAATTTCAGTCACCGGATTAGACATGTAGGTCGCTTCCCCAAGAAAAAAGAACGGGTCTGTTGGTCAGGATCCAAAGTACTTCGGGATTGATAAACATTTTTTGATGTATGGCGAAAAGCTGAATTTTGTAGGGAGTGGCAGGCGGACTGTAGCCCGTTCGATCTCAGCTGTTTTTGATTTGTAGTATACAATCAGATTTTGCATTCTTCTTGACATTTGGCTCCTTGTCTCATCGCAGAAACGAATGCGTAAATGTCTATTTATATATGCGGGGAGAGTATGAGACGAAGTCTTTTAAAAATCGACAGATGTTGCATCACGAACAAATAACTTCAACTTGAACAACTTTCTCCAAGTATTTTCTTACAGGCATAAATTTTCGTTTCAACAGTGGATAGAAAAACAACTTATGTCGACCAAATGACAAAATTAATCAGTGCAAAGATGATCAAGTAAAAAGTATCACATCTTTTTTTTCTCGCACAAGTTATTTGTACATCTGTAGTTTTTGCTTTTCATGCTTCGATTGCCCTATTTTAGAAACTGTGGTAGCGTGCATTGAACAAAGCTTAGACTGAATCACACGTCCACAAAAATAAGAAAATACGAGTTACTGAACAATTTTTCGTGATGTCCACCTAGTATAATATCAGTTAATTGCATTAGTAAGTAAACTGATAGGAGTTCATTAAGGGAAATCAAATTTTGGATTTTGGATTTCAAGTAGATCTTTGCACACTGAAACACGCACTTCATTTTTAAAACTTTTGTCCAGCCTTATAATTATTGATGATAACAGCTAAATTCACAGCTGGAATGCGGCTCGGTGAGAAAATAATTTACTCTCAATGGGAGAAAAATTATCACCGAAATATCTGGAAACGGAGTGCGAGAATGATTAAGGTGTTTGGGGTGATCGTCCCAATTCCGTAGATTGCCATCACAGCTTTCAATCCAGAATTAAAAGGAATGTGTCCTGTCAGTCGGAATACAAGCGCATCTGTCTATCTGGTAGAAATATCTAGAAACTGAATGTTTTCTGTGTGCGTGTGTGTGGGTGTGTGTGTGCGTAGGCGCACGAATGTGAATAATAGTGAGGAAATTGACTCAACACTAGCGATTCGCGTTTTGTTCGTACTCATTAAATTGTCATTGTGGATGTCTGATGGTCCGAATGGGTTTTGTAGACGGCTATTGTTAGTTACTACAAATCGCCAATATTAATGTCAACCGACATTTACGTGGGCAGTACTGGTCACGAGCTGACTTGGTAAATAACGTTTATATTATATGAATACAGGTGGAACCGATATCAGGTTATACACTTTCTATGGACAATAGTGCTGCGCTTCTGTGTAGTCCTGAACTGATGTGAGAAATCTACGCTCTGTAGTCTAATAATATATCAGATTTTATCAACAACTAAGAAACAGATGGTCCACGGATTCACAATTCAATATTTAGCTAAATTTTGGAAGCAAAATATTGGCCTGACCATAAAGACAACCTTCGTAGAACCTGTCATTTCCGTTCACAGTGGTCTGGTTCTACTCAGATGGTCTCAACTACACTGGACCTTACACCCGGCACATGGTGTGTACCACTCTTGACCAGGGACTCCACTAACGTCGTTTGATAGTGAACAAATTGGCATGCTTGTAACTTTGGCTGATTCTAATTCGCATGAGATTCTAACTATTATTCCTCCAGTGAGAGTTTTGTATTCATTGACGAACGCTCTGTTGTTCTCACTGAACTCAACTTCTGAAATGCTGACAACTAACCAAATGAAAAATCGTTCTGAGAAAGTAAAAAAATAAATACCAAGTACCTCGGGTTAGAAAGGTACACTATCGAACCAAGGTTTGGAGTCCGGGTGATGCAGCTAGATGACTGCGGATACATGATGTTATCTGAACTAATCAGGACTATTAACTTCCACTATCTGCATGCAACATAATCTGAGAAACTGCTGTAAAATACCGGCCCAAAGGTGCTGTCTTTTCGCAAATAGAATTGGTTCTGAAAAAACGATAAATCGAATAAAATACATTCTTGCAAAATAATAACGGGACTCAAAGAATGACTCACAACCCGCTGAAGTATTTGAAAACCAAAAAAAAGACAATTAAAGGGAACAAGTAAAAGTCTCCTTCAGGAGTGAATCCTGCACTAAAGATTCACAACCTTTCACTGAAAAAACTAGTTGCTTGTTGGAATTAGTGCTGCGCTCCCAGTTAGTAAGATTCCTTGATATATCAATTATGTATACAGTGTGGGATGAGCAAAGTTGACCATAGCAAAAAACATTTATCCCATAGCACTCTGAATTACTCTTCTACCCCTTCTGTTCACAAACTGTTACTACTTGTCACACAAGCAATCATCGCTCACTTTCTAAGGTACTTACACAGTTGTCCCATTTTGGTTCATCAGGAATGCCGAATGCGAGCTGGACTAACTTTGAAGATTCTTATTTACAGTCCACTTACAGTCTTCTGAATTCCATCATTAAAATGCGGACTTTATCAGGATAGTTTTAAAATCCATCACGGTTCAATTCATATGGAAACGTTAGTGACAGACGCCCTTTGGAAAAACGTGAAAGCATGTCACAGACATTTCACTACTACTCAGCACCGTCATTCAGACATACCCATCGATTTTACAAACTAGGATACGTGCCTGAGATGCACGGTTCTTAGTAGGTTTATAGATTCCAACGACGGCGAAGGATGCTGCGAAATGCGTTAGATGCAATCCACGAATAAGACGTTAAGCGTCCGCGCTGAAATTATATAGAAATTGCATTCAAACCCTTTTGGGTTTAGACAAACGACGTACAGATCAACGTTGGTTGGAAGGAGACATCCTTTTGTTGTCAAAGTGACGAAATTTAAAAAGATTTTCCTGTAATGAGTTTGTATTCATGAACGTCACAGGACACTATCCAGTTTTGTCCATTATACCTGAAAAAATGGTAAATCAATCTTATCGGATAACGAAAAGATGTACGGAAGAAGTCCGACAGTGGCTATAGTCCTAACATACTGCTTGATCATCTGAAATTAGGTAATCCCGTGGGATGGTTTAAAATTCCAATATTCTTTGGCCCCATTTTCATGTGCTTCGGGAACCCACTAAGCAATAAGAACAAAATGGTTTTTAATTTGTTTCGTGGTTAAATTTTGCGATCAAAGTTTTTCATTCTAACATTAATTCATTTTGTTGACGAGATAGTTTCCACGGCAAGTAATAAAGAAATCAATTTAAAGGTAAAAAAAATGGGACAGGCCGCTATTTTAGCTGACGATATTGAAATCAGTGCTTTAATTCACACCAGTATTATGGTTGATTTAACCAATCATGCGTACATCAATCGTTATCAGATTGCCAAAGATACTAAACGTGCACAAAGAACCGTGGTTCAAGGCAGTGAGAACACAGCTGAACCCCGCATCGTGACCTTCGGAATATTGGGGAATTTCACTCTTGCTTGCCAGCAGTACTGGTTTGTTTGGATGTTGTTAATTTCACTAGGTGTGTCCATGAATTAGTCGAAACCTGTGCCCTACTGACATCTCACAATTACTCCATTTAACGTTCTGGTATGTGACAGCGTTGGCAGGTCATTTTTGAGGTCAGTTGAAAGTAGCGATTCGGGAATCAGTTTTTAAAAGCAGCGGATCTTTCAAATCTGGGAGCTTACTTGAGTCAAACACACACACACACACACACGCAATACTTGCGACGGTTGGTGCACTAGCATGCACAAAATCTGCGAATAAATAGGTCAGATGTAGCTGGGGTCCGGGGCAACGCAAGTAGATAAACACACGTACACATAACCACACAGTCTTTCACACACACACACACACACACACACAGAGACAGGTATATACGTGAATCACTGACAGCAAGCACTCCGTGTAAATACGTTGCTGAGCCACCGTGGTTCCAGTCCGTGTTCACAGTGAAAGTTTGGCTTTGAGCAAAATAGCTCCAGCCCAAGTAAGGAATGGGGATTGCCGATATGCAGTCTATCAGCGAAATTGTATTTGGTTCCGGAACTTGATTTGAAATCCACAATAGACTACTTTGTTCGCCGTATTTAATAAGAGCTTAGAAAGTGCGCGAACTTCTTCGTCATCATTTGCTATGTCCAGTTCACATTAAGAAAACACGGGAGCAATGTGAAACTGTTTCACTCCATTTATGAATTGACCGTAGTGAATCTACACATCGCTTGATGCTGTTACATGAGCCTCAGTCTTTAGACAAAACCTATTGACCAAGTATGGTGACCTACCAATCGGGCTGCTCAGTTATCCAAGCTAGGTATCACGTGTTCAAGATCCCTTTGCCCTACTAAGGCTATCACAAAGGAGTCATCTATCTTAGAAGTCGACTACCATGAACCAGTAGCTTGCGACCATTCAACTCAGTACTAGAAGGCTGCTACACCAACTACTTAAGTTGGACAAGCATTCAAAAAGTCTGTCCAATCAGCTTACTCACTAAGTCACCGATACACAATTATTTGCGATTCTATCCCAGTGGGGGGCGTTCCGGAGATGAATTTCTGTTGATTCTTAAGTAGGTCTAGACAGTTGTAAAGTGGTCTCAAAATTTCCTACTTCGGAACTGGGCACTGATACCACATGATGAATGAGCTTCGGTACATCGACATTTGCTTAGGGCTGTCAGTCCAGGGAACTCACAGCATCTGTTTCCACCTGTGTATATCAATACGGATAAAGTAGGGCTCTCAAGACCTGACGTGCAATATGGTTTGCATAGATTGGGCTGTTAAATTCTCACACTGAAACAAACTCTAGTTCTCCTTATCAGGACCGAATGATGCAAGGAGTGTATCGAAAAATCGATGCGCCATGTATTGGTTTTAATTGTGAACGATATATTGTTAATAACAGCGTTGTTGATAGATGTAATGCGCCAACGTTTCCACTACCGTGGGTAGTCTTTCTCAAGGCAAGTTTTACAAAAAACGACTGTG
>LUCM01008331.1:251962-347156 GCA_008360955.1 Fasciolopsis buskii
AAATTTCTCCGGATTCACACGAACGATTTTGCGGTTATTGTCGCCCATCAACTGTCTTGTTTAAACATCATTGTGTATGTGCACTCCAAATAGCTCAATTCTATCAGCATCTGATTTAGATCATCAGAATAACCTCAACTTTGCATGTATATAAATAACTAAAGTACATCAGCATTAGTAGTGAAGAGAAGAGTCTAATTCAAGCTGCCAGACATGAGGAATACAGAAGAAATTCATTTGAATGCTTATATCCACTAACTGTTTGAATAACAGGTTCACACACAGAAACTTAGGCGTCAGTGTTAGGACGAATCGTTCAGTTAGATATAAAAAGCGGTAATGCTGGCCCAACAACCGGAGTTAGCAGTTTGTCAATTAATCACGATGGTTTTGGTGAAGCAGAAAACAAGACGAGTAAACCAATTCACAAAACTTGGATAGTTCTGAAAATCAGTGTAATTAATAGCACTCATGTGAACCGCCGTCACGTTTGTTCCAACGAATCTGACTGAGGAATTTGATAATATTTTATGGCAATTTTATTACCTTATCATTGCTAGCAGTGCGCCTTTCATCTTAACTGCATGAAAAATGAAAGTCATGATTCGGACATTTTCGGGTCAAAATAAAAGCCGTAAAAATGAAGGTATTATGTGAATGAACTGATCTCTTTTGGACGTCTATCGACAAAATCTCTACTCTCAATAAATTAATACTTCAATGGCTTCCACGTGATCACCAGTTCCTGAATACAAGGTCCTATGTTCTCAAAATTCTATTTCCTGGGAAGTGTAAGAAAAAATTCCGATGTGATCGAGTAGTGGTTATCAGGTAAATCTAAGTGGAGAAGACGCATCCTACGAATGTCCAGAGTGTATGGGAAAGTGTTTGACCATAGCACTGTTTGTCACACACAAAATGTAGCTGTCTTCACAACCATTAGAACCTAGAGGACAAATTATGATAGCAGTTGACGTTGCTTGAACAAGGTGTAATTTCTGTTTGGATAACTTTGCCTGTCTCATTTGATTTTCACCATGGGGCGTTTTGTTTCTTCTGCTTATATCTAACAGCGAAATTTTTATGCTGCAGATGGACTAAATAATTGAATGGGTTCCAACGGAAAGTTGCTGCTTATAACAAAACTTGCCAGTTCCATCCAAGGGATCGAAACAAAGCTATCTTGACTGTCCTGGAAAATATTCATAACAAGGAATTCAGTGTTTTGTGATCGGGCAGTCGACTGACTGACGGCCGATTTGCACGCCGTGCGGTCACTAACGAATCTGCACATTGGGCAGTGCCCTTTTATGAGGTTCACACATGTCTCAATCTAAAATGGATAGGGCCAAAGTGAAACACACCCTGAGTTGAACCCAGCAAGAGTATCGACCACCATCAATACCGACGCCACCAAATTCAATATAGCAGCGCACGGCAAGCTCGTTACACAAAGAATATATGAATAAATCACACACTGCTTCTGCATGCTTGCAACAAAGTCACAATCTTCTATTGATATAAGTCCGCCGTAATTAATACAAAGCGTGTTTCTAGTCAAAGCAAAATGACTAATTACTTCCTATACTGGGGTCTTTTTGCTACGGAACTGGTCCTGAACCCAAGCACACGCTTCGGCACTTTTGCAGCTAACCACATTTAACAGCCCGGTGCATTAACCCGTCCTATTAGTAACTTATCACTTATTTTACAGTCGACTTCATTAGTTCAATGACTAATGTTTTTTTGGCTAACGCCAAATACATGCTTTTTCGTCGATTTTCCTGTAACTCTGTTCAAAGGCTTCACAATCCTTAACCATAAGGTAATAAGCAGATTTTCAAATATAGAGTTGGTTTTGTAGGAACCGTCTCAAATGATTGACCAAGCTCCTATTCCAGAAGCCGGAATGTTTGATTTGATCTCAGAGATTGATATCTTGAATGGGCGTTTGACCAGGAAATGGGCACAATAGATTTCCGGCACACCCGAAATTCGGTACACTTTCTTGTACAGAGCAGGCATTTTTCTGGAGTCTATTGTGACGCTGAGTTGCGCATACCAGATACCACTATTGAAGGTAACTGTGAGTACCATTGCCAATAGTGAGTTTCCTTTACCTTGACGATACAGGATGAGCATGCAGTATCTTCGAGACGGGTCGAGATAGGAGACGTTCACAATGTCAAGCACTGGCAGAAAAGCTGACAGCTGTTGCCAATTGCTGAATGTTAGTTTCCCTTTGGCCTGTTGTCTTGTTCCAATTTCAATGAAAAATATTTCATCAAACAGTAAGTGTGCGAGTGAACATTAAAGCTACTGATACAGATACTGAATTCGGTAAACTGCATGGATAGCACAGCTCACATGGTTTTAGCAATAATCAGGTCGTTCGTAATTCCATTTGTTCTCTCGATTAATTCTAAGGGCGTTGTGACGTGTTTGTTTTCGCATGAACCGATCACAATATTTTTGCCACTAATGTGTTAACGTCACCTTTGTTTGGCTAATCTCCCACATTATAACACTTTCATATTGCATCTAATTCTGCTTGCTGTCGACAAAGTTTAGAAAAAGCATTCGTTTTGTAGATGTATTCATAGAGGAATAGCTATCCATAGCGACTCTTGTAAAGTTAAAAATGAGACCCATGAATAATAATAACCAGGAGAGTCTGACGTTCGTAAAAGACAGAACGCTTTGACCAAAAGAGAATAAATAACCGAAAGGAGTTTCCTGCCTATTTAGGATTGGAACACAACCTTTAGAACATAGACCAAACTGTGTATCTGGGTGACTCTGTGCTTCCAAAGGGGGATACGTTTAATTCACGGGACTGCGACATGTACTTCCACCCTCACTTTGAGTAATACTAGACGCACAAACCAAACCGGATCTAGTCAGAACCGGGAGAAGAATCCAGAACATAATGTGATAACCTAAAAGTACATACTTCATCAGTAGTCGAGCTGGAAAAGCAAGTTATGGGGCCAGGTCAGACAGTTTAACAAAAGTTTACATTCAGTTTACATGGCAAAGTGCGTGAATCAGACAAATTGTATATGATAAGGTCACGTCGATATGATGAAACTGATGATTCAGTGGGATTCGATAGTGAGAATTAGCAAGTACGTCAATAATGAGATTTGTTAACACAAATCGGACGAGGAAAAAGAAGAAACAGCGTGAACCGATAGACTTTCATACATGCGCCTCCAGTGGGCGTTATACTGTTTATTTGTTTGGAGATCATATGCTATTCAACGGGATTGTGGTCTGTATACTTTAAATTTTTCCATTCATGTTATTGGCGGTAATCAAGCAGTCGAAATCGAACTACTTCAACCCGAACGGTGCAAGTCGGGATCCTCTATAACTGGTCAAATTAATCTGGCTGTTTCGATCGGAAGTAAATATTATTAAAAATAATAAGCCATGCCCCATTAGGATTAGGCGGGAGGAAACAGATAAAAAGAAGAAACGTTTCAGTGACAAATGTAATAATATATAATATTTATGTAAACAACTGAGATTAGGTTGCTTTCGATTGGTGCTATGTGATTCTGAGCGGTGTCAGTAGTTTAGTTGGTCACTGGGATCGATAATTTGTCAATGACATTGTGGAATGCATTAGACTACAATAACATGGCTGCTGTCGTCCGAATTCTCGGTGACGACATGGACAAAATATGTGTCAAATTTCAGACAGTTTTCTTGCCAACAGCAAAAATAGTGCGAGCATCAGGGAAGTGAACATTGTTCACACTAATCTATTCATCTCTGGAATGTGACAAAATGAAAGTAGACAATTCTTTTGTAAATGTCACCAGCAAATGATAGATCTGGCTAGGCTGACAATAAACCAGTACGTTTGTGTCTGTGTGCGCGAACTTGAACGATTACAAGTAGGAATAATCTTGGTGTTCGTTCTTTATTAGCAGTGCTTCGTCAATCCAAATGATTAATTTTATGGACTGTTTGGTGGCCCTTTCAAGTACACATTGCTTACCGGGAGGGAATAGTTTGTTAATGGGAACCCGAGAGGACTTCATTTCGGTGGATCTCATAGAATTTCGAAAAGTATATCATTTCTAACACTGACTTCGAGAAAGCCTATGAAATGCAGTATTTCTGCGTACACGGCTTCCCAAAGCAGTCATGTGAGAATTCGAATAGGAATCATAGGTTATTTTACCGGAAACGAGGCTGAAAATTGGAATCAAAGCGGCATATACTTGTGATCAGTCAATTTTGGAAACGCAAACCAATAGCACACTTGACTCACATATATGAGCCAACAGAAATTGGACGTTCTTGTTTTATTCGATCATTCGCATCCACTGGTTTTTATACCTCGCCAGTCATCAGGTTCAAATTGTAAAATCTAGACGTTCAATGCATGTTTACAGCATAGTTATAATGGCCCGTTTTAACCAGCCCGAGGACTGCCTCAGACGTTGTTCACAAGTAACGCACCTATTACGCGGCTTGTCAGTGATGGCTGACACCGAGTGATACCACTCGGACTGGATCACTGACTACAGCAAAACCGAACAAACATGTGACCAGAACTCTAAGGACTATGCGACTGCAAAATCTAGGATGTCTCGGGGGTCAGACTCTTTGTTATCCGGAAAATTTCACCGGTAAAACTTGTCAGATTTTTATTCTTATGAAAGCCAAATTCTTTCACAGGGACTCTACAGGGGACTGTTTTTTGTTCGTCAAAATGAATTGCTTTTTGTGCTTCAGGAATATGTGAGCAGTTTTTTCGTCACACTCTCCAGTGTGTCATTTTTCTAGTTTAGCGGTGACCACATGATTTCTCACCATCAGCTTATCAGCCAAACTTGGCACCAACGAGAATCGAAACATCTTGAGCATTCAGTTCTCCTTATTTAAATTATTTGGACAAAATGAATGTAAATATTGACCGGTGGAAGCATTTTGCATAATGAAAATAAGATGAAGAAACTGTAGACAACAATTTAAGATGGATAAAATAGGCTGGCGTAGAGGGGGTGAATCTTTTGCAACTCCCAGTGAAGTGGAGTGGTTAGGGAAAAGGGATTATGTGGGTTGGGCTGAAGTAGGAAAACGCTCAGAGTTCGAAACTAGCTGCGTACAAAAAACGGATTGATGCATGCCGCGAAGCATGTTCTTACTGTCTACCAGTAGTTTGAACTTTGCCCCGGGGCAGCATTTAAAATATTGAGTCGACTCCGCTAAAGCCTGGCACTTTCCGTTTGATGATGCCTGATATTTTGCCTCAATATGCCTAGTCGAATTTGCCTACCACTCCAGCACTCGGTCGGCCAACGGTCAACGATCCATTTTCTAATGTTTGCCCGGTGACAAATGAAAGTGAACTGATAGATAGCGCCTTGCGGGACCTTAGGACCAGCAAAACGAATGAAGTGATTTTCAAAGGTTAATCATTCAGTTGCTTGTAATAAATATAGCTGCATTGCTGGATACGTACATCTGATAACCGCTTCAAGATTAGTGTTCGTTTGATCAAATGCTTGCCTCAATTCAAAAACAGATCAAAGTGAACGTGCTTCTTTTCAAAGTTAACCGGGTTTTCTTAAAGTGATCTTGTTCTCCGAAGTTATTTACAAAATATCTTCTGGATTACATTCGTTTTATAAAATTTCTTATCGTTTTGTACTTTGTTTTTAGTACTCATTTTTCCAGAGTTTACGTCGGTTCTAATCTGACCATTGGATGCTACTGACGCAAAACTGGAGGAGCGCGAAGTTAACTCGTTGTGTTGTTTAATGTCTTGTAAGGTACGATCTGGAGGGTGGGTTAGTTCGGTAACTGAATGAGGCAGGTGGCTGCCTTCTCCCTCGTCGCAAGCTAAAGAAAGGTTAATATGAACAGAATAAAAATGTGTTCAACACAATCGACAAAACTAATGTCAACTAGCTTTATGTAAATGGAGAATTTGAATTAATATCAAAACGATATTGTTTGGTGATGCTCAGAGAATAACCCACCAAGTCAGGACCCAAAATGCATTTTGGAACCTAAGCGCCTTCAAAACAAATAGACTCGGTGCACTTGGAGGCCTAATCTTTACGGTAATTTATTCAACTACCGGTACGTCAACGTTTGGCGTTTTTCTCTGATGACCAGGTGATTCAACTTGTTCCGAAACCAGAACACTGGCAAACCACGCTGCTACATCTGTAACGAACAAGTTAGGTCTTGTCTTGAACAGGTGGTTGATGAATTTATCGAACTGAAAGATGTCCTTTAACATATCATGGGCTACCCATGCGGGAATTTTTTTCTAGCCAGTGAGAAACAATGATGAATAGAATACTCATTACCAGGGCCAGTTGATGTTACGCGGAAAGTCTGTACATGTACGTGATAGATGGTAGTGAATCATGAACGAAAGGAAATGAAAATATTTAGCCTAGGGCATTATTGAGTTGAACTTGTTCAGATTTAAGACAGTTATTATTATCCGATTCTATGAATATGTGTTCGCCACACCTTGAGCTTCAGCGTGTTCCTACTTAATTAGAATACATATAGTGATTTAGAATTCAAACACTAGTTCACTTTGTATCTGTAGTCTTCAAGGGGTCCAGAGTGATCAGCAGAAATAGCGTTCACGTGATTCAGCCTAAGTCACGCGACGTGGACAGCTCTACCTAAAAAGTAAAACGGCTCTGTAAGCCATGGTGAAGGTGAAAGTCTGTGATAAGGTATATAATTTCCTTCTATTTCAGGCTACTACTTAGGTCGGCTATGTACAAGATTAATTGGATTTGGGTATCTTCGATTGTTTGTGGAACTAGATGCTAATTAGAATCACGGGGTATACATGTAGAAGAAAAAAATTGTTATCACAGTCTGATGGACGATCGTCGCATAGTTACGGTAACCCCTTTTATTTGACTAAATTTTCATCCAGAGTACGTAATTTATAGCATAAACTATCGACTACAAAACTGTAAATATAACTTTACTCAATCGATCGTGTTTTTTGGGCTCTACAAAATAATATTTATCCTAAAAAGACATCGGAAAGCATGTGATGGTATTCGTTCTTTTCAATGTTATCGAAAAATGTATGCATAACCCGTCGTGAATTGACAAAATTTATAATGTTTAACGAGGAACTACATATTCCATCTGTGGTGGAATTGATTAAACCGGGGAGTGTAATTACCAGAATATTCTTCTCTTCACCAATGATCGTGCCACGAGTTTGTAGGTATGCACTTACTGGAAACATATATATAAATGGTCGATCTCCGTTCTTGGTCTCGGCGGTTTATTTTCTGTTGAATTTATCTGTTTGATTCATTACCGCCTGTCGTGGGAAGGTAATCCATTCCTGGTGAGACCAATGGGCTCTCCACCTGGTTCGAAATAGAAATGTGAAATCTGCACAGTGCTTTCAACTTTCGCCACTTGTGAGTTAGCAATGAGTACCGGATAATGAATCTTTGAAATATCATGCTATCTATATACAAGGATAAGTACTTATTTCCATAGTATAAAGAGGATATAGGATTCATTTTCAGCTTTGCTTTGGAAAAGAATATGCTTTGTAGATCTGGGTTCATTAGGCACCCTTATCCTTCGCCCAGCATAGGGGATGAGTAAAATGACGGAATCTTTTCAATTTTTTGGTGTACAGAAGTATGCGATGATGAACCGTAAAAAAGAACTGTTTATCTCCAAAATTAATCTATATATCCAAAATGAACGTGCAGATTCATTAAGGAAAAGCGGCGCTTTACAGTAGGCGTGATGCTCTGAACTAACCGCTTACAAACTGCTTTGCTGTCATCAAACATACCTTGCCTATGTATGGGGCTTAACTTCTGGTAAAGCTATACAAAGTTCGGTTCACTTCATTTTGGGAAAACATACGTTGCACCAACGTGCTCTGTTTGTAGTGGCTACCTCAAAGCATCATCCGCTCAAACGAAAAAACAATGGGGATTAAATAAAAGATCGATTGCAAAACACCAAGTTGAAGGACCATGCAGAAGAATAAAGGCTTCCAATGCTAGAATGCAACTGTGTCACTGAGACATATCACATTTTTCTTCCAGCCATTGCTTCAGGATCTCGTGGCCCCCAGGTGGTTATCCAACCGCACATACACGAGATGGTCCTATGGTTATACCTTTCATATATTTTGCCCTTATCATCCAGTGGTCACCCCAAACCATCATCAAGCCGTTAGCCCCCTCGAAAAGCAGTGTTTTACAAGGCAGGCTTGCGCAAGACATGCCCCAACCACCTCAGTCTATTTAGATTTAATGCTTTCTCTACAGACTGGACCATGGAACTCAGTAACTTAAGCCTATCTTATGAGCTACGCACAAAAGTTTCACACCTTATTCTAATTCACTGATTTACTCGTGTCTATTCAGACTTCATCAGCAGGACAGAGTTTCCGACGAGAAGAAGACTGGAGGCGGTGTGGCAATATACGTAAATTCCTCCTTGTCTGGCAAGTCCGAAGTTGTTTATACGTACTCGCTAAGCGGAATTGACTGTCTCGTGACACAGTGCCATCCTAGGTTTTCTCGCCATACAAGTGCTATCATAACGAACCTATATATTGTCCCTTTTAGCTTGCAAAACAATATCACATCTTTTTCTAGCTCTTTTCTGGTATTTATTGTTCCATTCGTTCAGGCGAACAAATCAAATCCGAATCCGCTTCCGTCACTTTTCACATAACAACCTTATTCTTCTTCAGAAATCACATTCAGTCGCATCTACCTGTTTCTCATTTAAACCCCTGCTCAATGACATTGTCAAACATTTCGCATTTCGCAGAGACAGACAACGCAATCTTTGATATCTGCTGCCCGTCAAAAACACTTCATCTCAAATGACCGTATCTCCACCCAGAAACTGAAATCTCTAAGACGATGCAAGGAGCACTTCTGCAAATCCCGTAATTACTCAAGCGCGCGATATATTTCCGACCTAGTGAAATCAAATGGATTGACATGACATTCTCACGCCAACTCCTGAGGGGCAACAACAATCGATTGATATGGCAAGGCATTCGACTGCTGTGTAGAAAGAAAAAGAAACATGCAAAAACCTCTGCGGATTTCGACAGTATCAATCGTGATCTCATCCATATTTCCACTTATACCCCTGCCATTTGTGCAAAAGGGGATGGTATGACAGCTGCAAGTTTTTCTAGAAAAGAGGTGCTCTATCTCCGCACCACTAAAATTACCACGTGTTTAGTCTGACAGTATGTCCTCAGCTCTTTTGAGGCTTGGTGCTGCGGCTCTCAAGGATGCATTTACTTCTCTGATTAACTCATCATTAATCTCGTCTTCTATCCTTGACTGATGGTGACCTGCCACTATTATTCCCATCCCGAAATCTAGCAGTTCTACTGCCTTGGCAAAACGTTTTCGTCCCATCGCCCTTACATCTTCTGGTCTTAAACTGACGGAGCATGCTATACTTAAGCGCCTGCGTTTTTCTATTAATCCTCTTGACAACCATCTTCAGCTTGCCTATAGATCTAACAGGTCCACTTTGGACACTATCGTCTCCCTCAAATTTGCAAGTCTTTGAACGCATTTATGAAATCTGTGCGTTGCGCCTTTCTCGACTATTCGTCGGCAGTTGATTCTGTCCCACGGTCTCTTCTACTTCACAACCTGGAAACATTTGGTTCTTCCAGGCCTTCGTTAGCATGGCTGTCTGATCACTTTACTAATCGAACCCAGTGTGCACGAATGGAAGGTGAAGATTCGAAACCGTTGATCAACAACTCAGGAGTGTTACAGGATGCTGTTCTTTCACCATTCCTTTTCTCTACTTACATCAGCGACTTATTAACCAACTCTCGTTCATCTGTTTAAGTATGCTGATGATGTTACCCTCTCCCAAGCGATCTCGAACAAGGATGATTTTCAAAGTTTTTCCAACAACCTATCATCCGCCTAAGATTACTCTGCAAGAGCTGGTTTAAATCTCAACAAACTTAAATACTTCGAATGTCTGTTCTCTCTCCCTCGGTCGGCTTACCCATCCGAAGCGTCTCCCATCAACTCAAAAGCTCTTACTAGGGTTGATTCTGTGAAATACCTAGGAGTTGCTATCGATAAAAATCTGAAGTGGACTTCTCACATTTCCATTTGTGTACGGAATCTCCGACGGTTGTCACTTCAAATCAGGAAGCTTCGAACTCCGGGACAGCCAGTTAACATTATTAACAGAGGCGAAAAAAAAACACTATCTCCGTTTGTATGCACAATGGTTGGTTTCCACTCTTCCCTTCTTATTTCTCTCATGTTACTTTTCCAGTTTACTTAGAAACAAGACTTTACATTCTCGCATCGAAGCGTTCAGTTTTAGCCGGGTTTCTTTTTTTTATTCGTCCCAACTGATGTCGTCTTCAAATCTTTGTGATCAGCAGTTATCAGCATGTGAGAAATTTGCTCACAAAATTCCTTCTGACCCCACGAATCCTCTGCATAACGATCTTTTGAAGTGCCGCTCGCACATTTATACACGATCCGCTTTTCGTTTTATAACCTCTCGACTCAATATTTGTAGGAACTCCACTGTCCCATATTTAACATCCATTTTGACAAACAATGACCGTGTTTTAGCCGAATTCCTGGGTAACCTATCATGATGTGCTATGATTATTCCTTGATGAGTTTTAGTTTTCACATTTTTACAAGGTGAGGAGTGTAAAGTTTGCTTATTTTTTAATTTTTCTGTTTTTTCCCCCCATGTTTTCTGACTGAAACGCGACTTTATTAAACAATGTCCACACAACATCTATACAATGCAGAACAATACATTGCTAATACTTCCAAGATAACGGTATTCAAACGTCGAAAGCCTTGAAACACTTGCTCTCAACCACCAAGTTTCGGAGCCGTAAAGCAATGTCGACATCACTTCTCCCGTGTGCACTCGTCCTTTAATCGATGACCAGATGTCAGACCGACACCACAGATGCTTCAAATTAACAAATATCAACTGTGCTTTCTGTATGCGCGAGAACTCTTCTTCTGATATGCGACCTCCAGGTAAGATACAGTCATGCATTATGCGCTTGTCGGTGACGCGGCCGTCCGACGAATCATGTGAAATGTGATGGCTATAGTTTACATGCCAATGCAATGTAGGAATTTGATGTCCACAATGTCCTGGACTGACTCACTTGTACGCATGCACTAGACGCATACTTATGGTCAAATTGTGGTGCGATGATAATTACCAATGCCAATTTTATCATACCTACAACATTTAACCAGATAGTTTGTACAACGTACGTTATCCGCATTAGTCATCTGATGAAACCTATGGAAAATCCACGGATTCCATCTCATGATTGTTTTCTAGGTCGCGTTGTAGCTGGGTCTCGTGAACATAGAAACATGGGGAAATGGTGACCGTTCGCACATCGATGGAACTACTACGCAGAACTAGTTTGGTGAACCATATTAAGATTTGATAGATCAACCAGTGTGTATGTTATAACTGACATCGAGCAAATTACCTGATTGCAAACACTACTAACGCAATCATTATACAAACTACTGCGGATGCTAATACAATTAGTTTTGCTAATGCGACCGGATTGGCCTGTACCAGATGATCAACGGTCTACTGCTTGAACTCGAATGTCACCGATTAGAGAGAGACCTATTAGTGTTGACCCGTTTCTTCATTCTTATACTGTTCGACGGCCGCAAACTACTTTTGAGGTAAGTGTACATTTGCTCCTTTCCGGGCAGTATGGTAAAACTTCGATTAGACTTACGCATGTTAAATGTAGAACAGAAAGTACTTTTTGCCGTTTTGCCTGATGTTCCAATAGTCAAAACATGGGTTCACGGAATGGAACGAGGAACACGTTGAATTCATCTGCTCTATTACAAATGAATAATGCACACAGAGATTCCCTGGAGTGGATGTCCACACCAAACCGACAACATCAGACTTAGAACATCGAGTCAACAGAGCAGCTGCACCAACTTAAAGAATCGTCATGGTTGGCTACGCAAAGCAGACTCTGACGGTTTGCTTACCTAATCTCTAAAAATAGTGAAATGCACGGGATTAAAGTTACACAAAACCCTGAAGTGTTCCCATTTCATGTGGCATTCTAAGATGATCAGCTGTGGAGAGAAAATTAAGTTTCACCTAGTAATAAAATACACCATCATATCGGTGATGATTAGTCAGTGTCGATTAAGGTGAAGACCGGGATTGATGACAAAATAATAATGCGACAAACGGAAACCTGTTTATAGAGCAGCTTGTGACAAAACAATTGCAAAACAGGGAAAATCTGAAGTTAGTCCGGATTTACGATGAATTTGGTATACGCAGAACGTGATTATTAGAGCATACGAACCGTTGGATTTTCAAAGCCATTTTTTAAGTTGTACGAAGTAAAATTTGCCTGACCAAAAAATAGTGATAACTCGAGCGATATTTGTGTCTCCACACTAGCGCCTTATTGGTGGAGTAGCCGGTTATTTTAACTCAAAGAAAATGAATTTGAAAAGTAAGATAAAACTTCAGATAGCCATGAGGAGCGTTGGCATAAACTCAATAAAGTCAAGTGGAAGTAAAACATCGGTTGAATTCGATTTTGAATGAATAATTCACTTTTTAAGTCTCCTTTGCTGGCTATCACAGAAACTAATTCCGCCGGGGAAAACAACATGGATAATCGTGAAATCGGCAGAAGATGACAGACTCGGCTATAGGATGTGGGAATTTCTTCTTTGAAAAATCTGCGAAGACAAAGAATCTTATCTACCAGCACTTGTTCTTGTGCCTTGCTGTGCTCCTCGCTCGCCTCTTCAACCCGAGCGAAAGGGGCCTATCACTTTTCGGAAGATATTCATATCTCATTTGATGATTACCGGTCGATTGGCGGATTCGAACCTGTAACTTCTTATCTGTTATGCTGGGACTTTGGCCGATTGATCATTGCTCGGAATGTATTTACTACATTTGTTTCGGCATAGACAGCTTACCGGTAGTCAACGCCTACTCAAACAAACTTAAGCCCGGAACAGTATGTGTGCTAAAATCTGACGTAATCAAACACAAATCAAGATGAAAACAAAAAGGAATCAGCACGTTTTCCGACTCTTTAAATTAATGACAACATATGCGTTCATGATTGTCTTAAAATAAAATTAACCCTAAAAACAAGATTGCCGCAACATAGCTGGTTATATGGTCCCTAAGGTAACTGGCCAATACAGGCGGATAAACCACTCTGCATTCCAGAGATGAAGGTGTCGCCCCAACGTGGGATGATATAATCTCCTACTTCAAAAGCCTGAAAGCATGTCAGAAGATTGCCTTATATTCCCAAACAATTTTCACCTATGAAAGCAGATTTTAATTAGAAACACAGTTTAAAACAAAATGATGATCAAGGAAATCACATTTCATTCATTTATTTTTGTCGCCTAAAATTCTTATTAATTTGGAGTCTTCGCAAATTGACTGATGAGGGAACTAAATCCAGTCAGTGGTTTTGCCGTGGTCTGTGTGCATTTTCTGGTCCTCTAATTGTTTCATTTCCTTGTTTATTTCCACATGCTAGCGTTTCAAAGTTGAAAATGATTACCCTTCGCAACGACATGCACAATTTGTATCACATCAGTGCTATCATGAACACTGGTTTTCAACATTTCGTCGAGATACCGAACCTTCTGCCGACTCGTCCACTGGGATATACTGCTGTCTGTTTGTTTATCTGCGTCACTCTAAACTAAAAGAAATGCCTACGGCGAAACGCTTAAAACAAGTTTCTCCCTCACTGATGGAATATTTGTGTTGTTCGGAGCATGGATTGATATTTGTCAAGTTCCTCTCTTTTTCTTACTGCATCGTTTTGGTTGCAAACTGACTATCTCCTGTCGAACCGAAATCGCTAGTGCCCGTCGGGGATAAATATGATCTTCACTTAATATGTCTGTTATGAGTGTGAGTTTTTGATGGCCTTAATCTAGCGGATGTTTACTTAACCTCGTGAGTGCAGGAAAACACGAGGGGCAAGCGGCTTGACTTGAAAAATCATATGAATAAACAAAAAGATCCAAACCTTATCAACTCACAACCAAGGATAAAGTTAACATATACCAAAAGTAAAACCTGGCCAAATGCAGAATCATTCCATGTAAAATGATACTAAATTCAAGGGGCCAATTCCACTGGGACATGATGTTATTGGATGTAGAATCCGTCAGGCTCACACAACTGTTCAAGGATATTGAAGACCTCACGGTCACACTTAAAGACAGACGAGATATACACGAATTACGGAAAATGCATTTGCGTACGGACTGAAGATGTCATGTCGAATGGCGATGGAACCTTCAGGATATAAACGCCAAGCTTCCTTCTTGTTGGGGGCATTTTTCGACAACTAATCACGGAAATGTTAACGGGCTAGCAAAAAGTAATGTGGCAAACACAGCAACAATTTCAACCAGTTCATCATGTTTTTAATGTTACCAAAATCACTTGAAATGTGCCTGGTTTATCCTAACAACTGCATTCTCACTGATTTAACCCCTAGTGTCCAGTCTAGCTATAACAAACTGAAAAAGCTGAACACTTCATAATGATTAGGAATGACAATTTTTTCAAAAAAATGACGCTATGAACGTATGAGTGCGCTAATGTAAACTGGAGGTGTACATTCAACTTCAGTAACGAGCTAACGCTGAAAAATTTGTACCCATTTAGTCCTCGTGGCATCGGAGTCGAGCCTATCGCATGAAGCACGGACATTAAAACTAACAAAGATACCTTTCCTCCCAACTTTCGAATAGTCTTTACTAATGCTTTTTACAGCAGATGTTGTCTGTTTTGAACCCTGCTATGCTGCTTTTGATATACATCATATTATATCTATCATTTAATCTGCGGAATATGTCTCCAGTATCACGTAGGTATAAGTTAGCCAGCCAAAATGCAAAACCCCTAAGGCACTGAACATAAATGCAATGTTATATTTCTATTTTGTACTTCTTCAAAATTTTTTCCAAAGCTTTATTAACACGGCTGTGTTTGGAACTCAGCTAAGGGATTGCACGTGACGGGATTCAATCGACTGTGTTGACACTAGCATGCAGGTTCCAAGAAATCCATTTTGTTATTGGAACTTAGGAATTTTTCAACGTCAACCCCACACGGTGACTGCCATAGTTTTCATTGCATTGGCACCCACCTCCTTAGGTCCAGATCACATGCAAGCGATCTATTTCCCCCACATCTGCCACTCTGATACCCATCTTCTAGTTCCGATAAGCGGTGTGCGCACATACGCTACACATAGTAAGCTAATGCTTTTGATTGCACTCTTCATCTACCATTTTTTACTGTTCCAATGTCTGGAATTAATTAAAAACGGATGGGAAGAAAAAAAGAGCAATCTTAATTTGGCTTTTTTCACAAGAAGTTTGTACTGGTGACAAAGGAAATATTTCCTAGGGACGAGAGTGATTAAACAATACGAATTTCACTAAAAGGCACTTTTCCGAATGTTCCGCTAATGGAAGGAAATGTCACGACTGAATCGCAATAGCATGAATTGAAACAACGTCGGGTTCACCTCGTTTATGAGAGACGGAGTCATCATAATATATGCACATATACTGTAGTATGTGTTATTGATCCAATTACAAAAAAATTATAAAGTTCCCAAGCACCCATGGTTTGCTGAAGTTACCTGCAATGAAAACAGATATGCATGTCCACAAAATGACTGTAGCATGCTGACAACATAAATTCAGTATGATAAGTCTATTTCCGATGAGCTTTCAAACGAGGTTAGATTGGCAAAATAGAGAACACGTGACGACGGATTGAAAGTTCCAGCTGCCAGACACTACTTGATGATAACTCACTTCAAGCATCAGGCAAAAGTGAACACAGTCGAAAAATTTCGACCCAATCATGCATTGAATTTATCTCGCGGCTTCGTGCCCTGCACGG
The DNA here is from genome assembly GCA_008360955.1 of Fasciolopsis buskii. NCBI lineage: Eukaryota > Metazoa > Platyhelminthes > Trematoda > Plagiorchiida > Fasciolidae > Fasciolopsis > Fasciolopsis buskii. The sequence continues at coordinate 267,965 of LUCM01008331.1, forward strand.
TAGCTGTAAATTACCACCCAGTTAAGAGTTCATTTACAAAACTGCCCACTCTCGCTTTACATTTACATAGTCCGGTCCCCTATGCTTTCATTTCGAAATCTTCCATAGATCAAATGCAAACGTTGTGTCATATAGCAGTCTACTGTCTCCATGAGACTGCATCTTGACGTTGCGTGACGGCACTCGACCCACTGCGAGCTAACGAGTCATACAGAATGGGATATGTCCAGCATAATACCTGATCATACCTGGGAGGTCAATAGACTGAGGCCTTGTCTTTTTATCTTATAAGGAATGAAATGAGTGGGAGAGTGATCGATCCAGGAAGGTGGGTTTTCACAGAGCCACTTCGATCCACCGTTTTGAAAATTTACTTTTGGAACGAACACTAATCCTTTTCCTACTTAGCGGCCTAATTTGTTAGCATTACCCGACCATCATCCCTCAAAATTCACGCTGATTTACTGGATCCCGTGCTGGATCGGCTATCACTCCGGATACTAGGACCTCTCTACCAACTGCTCTGAGGAGATTAGATAGCGATTTTGCATGCCATAACTCATCTCCGGTGATTTCTGAATCTGGCATTTGAATCGGAAGCTTTGCTTAGTATACCAAATAAAAATTTTGTTCTGTAATTGGAATGCCGCGATGTAACGCTCACCCAAAGGCGTCCAGCATATTTCTATTAAGGATCGCTTCCAGCCGTCGTCCGTGAGATGCCACAAGTGACTACACAATATACATTTGATAATATCATTAGCTAAAGGGCGAATAATAAATTAACTGCAGCATATAAGTCCAAATTTTCCCCGCATTCAACAGTCTTCAATATTTGAACATTTAACCAAAATGGACAATAGAGTGGTCTAAATGGAATTCTTGAAGCTTCTAAAATACGCGCGTTTACGATCTCACAAATGGGCAAAATTTACCCAACTTTCATTAACTCGTCGAAATGGTGGTACGACTTTGATTCCGAATGTTAATATCTGCTTGTCAGGTGATCTCATTTCCAATGCTGGAGTCGAGATGGTTCTGGCTACAAGAGTCAACTGTGAAAAGTTTTGTACAGATCAGTTAGACGGCTTTGGAAATTTTGATAGCAATCACGTGAAATGCCGACATTTGTTCGACGTTTGCGTCCATTTATACTTTCATTATTCATAGGTATTCGGAAACCTGACACTATGTTTTCGGGTTCTGTCCCGACCATTTCGCAAATCACACTTTACGGTTGCTGTGGATTTGCCGGTGATTTGATTGCCTTCTTTTTGTGCTATTGGGAAACACAAAGACACACCGGAGGCCATTTTTCTGAGATGATAAAGACGATTGTTTCATTCGGGTTTGTTCCAACCACAATTATTTTCAGTTACTTTTTACTTCTTTCATGAATGAAATAAAAATGTGCATCACCCTTTAGGAAGGGTCCGCCGCCAACAAAGCGATACCACGTAGGGAAGTTGACCGAAGGCGGGAGGACTCGAACCCGCGACCTTCACACCCAAACTTTGGGACCCAGTCCGCTCGGCCAGCCACACCGCGCTAAACAGCCGAAAAGTCTCGTTATAAAAGGCGATTTCGGCTTGCGTCTTCACAGTGTTGGAATCAGACTGACTACATTACCACTGGCCAGCGGTCGGTTGGATCCATCGAAGATTGGGGATCAGTTTTTACATAGTGGTGGATTCAGGTCATGCCTTGGTGTGTGTTGGTTTTAGCTTGCACCAAAATGACAGACAGCTAGGAGTGTGACTTAAACTATGTGGCCGATCTTGTGCTTCTGAATGAAAACCCGGCTAAGCAGTAAGAGATTTTCGTCCGAACGACAGTGTTTGACGTGACTTTGTGCATCTGAAGTGATGAATTCCGTCACAGGGCATGACTAGCCCGTATTCTAACCCTGGACGAAGTGGATAATCTCTTTTTCTGCCATTTGTACCTTACTTTTTGGTCATAAATCACGTCCAATGACTCCACGTATGTTATCCATCGATATTTACTAAACTACGACCTGTGGCAACAGCGTGACATCTGGTTATTGATACAAAGTCAAGTTTTCACTCTAGATATAAGATCGGTCTGGCCATGCGACTCAGAAAAATGGCCTTTGTGGACTGGGAATATGCAAAGACTGTTACCGCTTGAACACCGTTTCTTCGTATTATTAGTTGATCAACATCTACAATATAGGCTGTTGTCCGACGCAGGTTATTTTCGAGAAATAGGCCCATGATTAGGCGCGAGTCAGTGGACTGGCTTATGCATGCACAGTACGGATATCAGACTGTAATCAACGAAGTCCGCTAACGCAACAATCGGGTTGAATGCCACAGCCAGTGGCGCCTTGTCAGTTTCAGTTTCCGTTCTGCCGCCGACATGAGTGAGTTCAATAGTTAAAATTATGCCTTTTGCCACATCGTCGACAGGCCACCTCCAACAGTATTAAAATCTTTACCTCTCTCGGAAAGCACCGTACACCGAGACAGTCGTTCAACGTGGATGTTCATGTTCAGATTGAGTGTCTATTCTGAAGTTTAAAATCTTGGACCACTTATCTCACGCCTAACCTTTGAGCTACTCACAACATTATCCCTTCTTTTACATCAATACTTCCAAGATAACGGTATTCAAACTCCAAAGTCTTGGCATATCTGCTCTGAATCACCGTGTTTCGGAGCCGTAAGGCAATGTCGATCTCACTTCTCCAGTGCATACTCGTCCTTTGAACGATAACCGAATGTCAACCCGACACCACGGATGCCTCAAATTAGCAAATATCAATTGTGGCCTCTGTATGCGCGATAACAATTCTTCCGTTATACGACAACCAGGTGAGATACAACTACTCAAGTGATTAAATCTGTCCACTTCACCCAGTCTCTTCCCTGTAAAATTAAGATTCGGCTTCGAGCCACTGTAGTCCTGTGACAGCATCTTACACTTCGAAGGCACAAAACGTGTTCTTGACTCACTCGCAACATTGTTTACACGATCGAGAAAAACCTGCATCTTACTTGGGTCATCTCTCTGTGGCACAGCATCGTTAGCACGTTCTAAATCAGATAAGATCCTGTGTAAGCAAATGTAAATGGATCTATTTTCACATGGAGATTGGGCTATCTCCTTCATCATCGCGAAGATAAAATTGGAAATAAAAAGTGATTGAGAGAAATTTGACGAGCACTAATTTTCGTGAGGAACCCTGTTGAAACTTCGCCCTAAGTCCATACTCTGCCTCTACTCGGTGAACAGAACTACTGGATAATTGGGATGGATTTTTGTATTATGTCATTCGATGAGAAGTGGCCCTAAAGAAATTCACGATCAACTGAATGAATCGTCGTTTTTATATCAAGAAAGACACAAGTTTCAAGTCTGCAGAAGTGGGCGTACGCTAAACGATCCGTCATAAAATAAAAATTTGATCGACACAACTAGGGCCAGGTAGGAAATTGGGTTGATTTGTACGTACGTGCCTTTCGAAAGCACTAGACAATCGGCAGTATACATAAGGCTCAGGACTATTTCAATGCAATGGTTACCAAAATAATTCCTCTATGATTTTCATGTGAAATTTATCACCTTTTTTCTGAATCCGCAAAATCACCGGTTCAAACCAATGATCAGGAATTTTCTTGTTCAAATTGATCCCAGTAGTCATCTCAACCTCAATGTGAACACTTTTCCACCGTCCTCAAAGAAGGACTGGGGCTGTTCATTTGATCCAGTTGCTTTATACCTTTTGAGAATGCATATTTTCTTAATGACCTCCATTTCTGATGGAGGACTGGTTGGTTAATTTGGGGCCGAGTTGGAGTTTTTGCTGTGTTGGTAGACCAAATAAACCGCTCTTTTTAGAGCTCGTCTCTGGCCTCAGGCAGGTGCACTCATTTGGCGCACATATAAATAGGTCGAACAAGCAACACCGCTTCGATTGATTGGTCTAGACATATACAGAACCATCCAAACAAATTGCACCCAAACGACTGTTGACCAAGATCCACTCTAACAGTGCACAGTCCGCTCGTGTGCTCAAAGAAAGCCTGACCACGGGTGATCAAGATCGGATCATATGACATGCAAACAGTGAAGCGAGAGAATGCAATTGTATCTAGGCGACCAAGAGTGGCTGCAGAATTGGGATCTTGTATTCACGTTTCGGAGATGCAGTGTACCTATATTTTAACTTCTAAGGGCTCCAAGTATGCAGCTTGTTGCTGTGTCTGATTTGGGCATTTAGGAAACAAACGGAATTAACGACTTAGGCTCGAGTATCGTCTGCATACTACTTTTCCCCTTTTCACCAATGAAGCCATCAGATAAATCTACCGAGCGGCGATTCTTCTTGGCCTCTTTCGAACTTCCTGAATCAAAAGAACGGAAATTGAAAAGGTTCGTAGTAGAAAGAGTGTTGAAAATATTTGGCCGAATGAATTTCTGAGGTTCCTCATATTGAAAAGTTCTTTTTTGGAGGCCTTAACGACACCCTTGGTGTCCAAATTTTCATGCACAAGGCAGTGGAATGTTAACCCAGCTCAGCAATTCTGAGCCGGCGCATACTTATCACTATTTACCTTGCTGGAGGTAATCCGTGGCCTGATCCTGAGTACCTTATGCCACCCATTATGAAACTTATTGGTTATGGTTATAAGTGGTTTGTAGACAGATACTGCTAGAGTTCAGCCGTTGAGCATGAGAACGATTAGGGCTCTCAGCGAGGTACTTGTTCGTGAGGCAGCAGGGAGTGGCTGAATTGAATCCCATCAATTGTCCCTCCACCCATTTTTCTGGAATGAATTACCGACACAAACCAACAAACCCTGGCATCTACCTATGGATGTGATCAAATCTTCGGATTGAGGTAACCCATCCTGTGTTTAGTTTCTGAATCACGGTAAAACGCAGGCCTTCATGCCACGTCAAAATGCGGTCTCATTCCTATATTTGAAATGTTTCTGATTCTTCATACTTCTTCTGATGTATGACCTGATGACTTTTCTTTTATCACAGTTGGGTGCTGCGAGGTAGCAGCCGAAACCTGAGCTCATTAGCCCAGTAATAATGACTGTAAATCCTAAACTATACAAAAGCTGCGTGCACGAAGAATTAAACTCCCAGTTGATTCTGGCTTCCCTAATTCTGTTCTTCCGAGGATTCTTTGAGTATTTCAGGCCTTTCAGGTGTTTCGTAACTTTTGTACATTTATATGGTTGGCAGTGACACAATTGACGTTGTCAAGTCAGTCAAATTGTGAGAAGTGTGACTAGATCAGTAATACCCTGTGAAACCCCACGGAACATTCGTTAGCTGGCCGGTAGAACGCTTCAGAATGAAAGCTATCGGTGGTTAATTTGGTTAAAATGACTGAAGTAGTTCGTGTACAGACGAACTGTCTTAGTAATTCGTAAGTGGAATAGTTATCCGTTCCATTCTTTATGACAAAAATGTGATCACAGTTTTGAAATCATTTACCTATTGCATAACTATACAGATGGCTTCACTGGAAATTTCTAAGCGTTTCTCTTGAGCAGAACTAATTAGAAATGTGTTAGTTTGCAGTAGTAAGAGATTTGTTTTAAATTTCCACGTGATTCGTCATCCATGGTCATTATCTAACTTGCCACTAAAAATCATGGAAACACCGCACGGCTGTGTATATTCATCTCACCGGCGCTGAAGCTCGAACCCAGGAAAAGCAATGGTAAGTCGAACATCTTAGCTCTTACACAGTTAGGTTCAATGTCAGGGGTTAATCGAGCATCAAAAATGCAAGAGATAGCTACCGCATCCGTCATTTTGCAGTAGGAGCGGGTTACTCCGCAGGAAACAAGCATTATTGCTTGATAGTTTCAACAACAAAAGATTACGTGTGCTTTTCCCAACTGTTGTGAAGTCAGCTCTTTCAACTGGTCGCATTGAGTAGTATTCTACTTTGGGGTAACGGATAACATGATTTGATTTAACCACGAAGGACAGTAAACGAATTTTCCCTGTTAGTATCTTCTACAGACTTCAAATTTTCTTGATTCTACCAACCCCATCACAGGCATCGTGCATCTTGAATGGTCAATTAATGCAACCAACCCAATGAAACATTTTTTTCGCATACTGTCGCCTTATCTAATTATGCATGGGAAGTTTACAGTGAGAGGCGAAATGTTTTGTCAGATGTACGGTTCGACAATAAAGGTTTTTTGTTCGGCCAAAGGAAACTGAAACCGGGGCAACAAGAGTTTTTATTGGTTTTCGTATTCAACAGTCATGCGAATGAATTGTTTGTAGTTTTTATGCGCTTTCGACAAATGAGTAACGGGCATTTTTTCGGGCAGCCTGTTCTTTACTTGCTAGTTGAGAAAGTTTCACGCAATAAAACCTCCCGTCTGTCTTTCTAGCTGATTCACCATTATTATTTTCACCCATCTTTGTTCCAGTTGTCGGCTAACAGAATTTTGGCTAGTGCAACTCTACGGACCAGAGGTCAATCCGCAAACCGTCAACACACTAATGTAATCCTTCCCGTTTGTCGGTTACTTAAATTCGTGCTGCCAAATCAAACTGATTGAGGACCACGCCCTCGAACAGTAGCAGACGGAGTGCAACTCCCAAGTTGCTCACATAAAATCCATTAGTGATACAGGAAGTCGTCGCTACCTGTGGGTTTTCGTGAACACGGGAAATGGTCTCATGCTTTTCATCGCACTGCACATGATAGAATTTGTTCCCCCGGGGCTTTTTGTTCTAACATGGTGCGAGGTAGTAGTAAAATCACGGCCCCTGTCTGAATTATGCAGCATATAAACGTTAACCTACTAGCCTGTCCCGCATCTGATTTTCCCATTGAAAAATTGGCCAGTTCAGTGTATTCCAAAATGGGTGAGACTCAAGTGTAAACATTTTGATTTAGCCCTTAAGCCGCAAGATTGTCTGAATTACTGTCAGCAAGCCGACCAGTTCTTCAGTAGGCTTACGTCACATTTCGTTTGGACAGTCACTAAAAGATGTCACTTTCGATGCATCATTGACTAGCATCCGAAATTTAACGAACCATTAAAGCCATCAGTCATGATTTTCTATTAACCAGATCGTGTAAACTCAATCGAAGATCTATGTTACTCACAAACTACATTTCAATATTTCTAGTTCTCCCGGATAACTAGAAAGCGATCAAAAATTAAAGCCAAGATGCTTAAGGTGGTCGAATAGATGGTATCCACGCCAAAAGGATGGCACTTCTGGAATACACTTTACTGTAAGGCGAGTGGCTTTGGGGAAGGAAAAGATGTGATTAGTCGAAATGCATCACAGAACCAGACAACTTGGGTCGATTTGGCTATATATATATTCGGATTCAAACAGAGCTTTCGTAAAAGTTTCTATAAGGCCTCGGTGATATCATTGTATCAAGCTCAGCTGCATTCATGCTTAGGAAGTTCTTCCTCGTCTACATATGCTGTCACCTACAATTTGCTGCTTTTTGTTATATATTCATCTGTCCTTCTAGTTAATACTCACTAGAATATAGATTGTAGTAATTCAGAATACCGAGGTTTTCGTTTACTAACTCCACTTATGGCAGATGCCTTCCCGAAGATCTCACCTTTAATCCACGAGTTGAAATCACCACAAGATGTTTCAACGCTTCTCAGCATTCTGGACCAGGGGACTCGAGACAGCACCCTAGAGTTTATCAGTTATTATCTTGCAACGGTAAAATAAGAGTACTGTCGTCTTACGTCACGGTCACTGTCCAATCCTTGGAAGTTTTACTGGGAAATTCTTTCGGTCCTTGCCGTTTAAAGAAAACTCTTCCCATGAGTGAATATTTCTTATTAATCTATCTCGGTTTGTCTCCGCCGTACCTCTATTCACCGGTAAATGAATCTAGTAGCAATGTACAAACTGCGGCAAGGGAAGCGTGAAGACACGCTTTCAGTTCTGCACATGAAGGGTCTGGAACTGGTAGCCATCTGTCAGCTTGCCAGTCGCAGCTTCTGATTGTTCGTAATCTCTTTCTTCAAAAGGCTCTCACTATTTAATGAGTAATGAGGAAACTGAAGAAAGGTTTACGTAATTATGTTCCAAAATAAACACACGTCTGTCCACCATGACTCCGATTATACGACGTCGGTCCACTGAGAAAAATTATCACGCTGACGGTAGCTACATTATTCCCTGTCACCTACTTTATGAGCATGGTCTGTAAAATGTTTCCCCTGGACGTAAAGTTGGATAATTTGCTATCAGGCAAAATTCTCCATCAGTGGTGAGCAATGATAGTAATATTTTTCTAGACAAACTTCATCTAATTCCGGAAATGAGATAATCCAGTTAAGAGAAGAAACGAAACATGAACTGAAAGACCCCAGACCTAACCATATTGAATATGCGGTTAGTATTCGGTAGAAATCACTGTATGGTATTTATTACCCTTCAGATAACCAGCATTTCGGTGGATCTGGAAGACATCAACGAAGCCTTGAAACATATATATATATATATATATATTAGTGTTCGGATGCTGTGAAACTGATACGCCTCATTTGGGGTCTTTATTCGATTTGAGACAATACACTTATCCGCTTTAACAAAGTAAGCGCCATTTATAACCATTTTTGGTAACTGCGCCAGTGACTCTGACCTGAACTGGCAAAGCTTATTGAATGTAGCTAGGACATATGGTCCGACAATTTACGAATCCTAAAAGAGAGCTAATTAGCTTCCAAACACGTAAAACTTACAAAAAAAACAAAGCGCAAATGAACGAACGCGGTTGCAGTTATCATGCCCTTAAATAACAATGCTGGTTTGTCGATTTATCCACTCACTGTTGGCTGCTAATCCTCAGTCTACAGACAAAAATTCACTGAAGTCAAAGATAAAGATTTTTTTCTGATTTTAAAACAAACTCACCCACTCCGACTTGTACATGATCCAGTCAGATACAGCACGTATTTTTGTAACCTACATTCCTTCATTTGACCTGTCATTCTATTGCCAATGTCTTCAAACAGAGCAGTTCAGCGGTTGATAAATCCGTAAAACATGTTATTCGGTTATTCAGAGGAAGAAATTCACCATCATGAAATGTTGTCAGAAACGTAAAAATTTGTTTCCAAGACGTCATCAACAAACTACCTTTTCGTGTGATTCGAGCGACGAATGCATGACTAGGTTCGGAATAAAATGTTGTTGAGTAAAGAAATAAGTCGCCCAGCTTCGCTTCTATGTCCTCTACGGCCCCGGAACCGTAAAACTTGACAAGCATCCAGAACAGCTCTTGTTCTGGTATAATTACACCAAGGATCTATCGATAGCGATTGCCTATTACTGAGTGCGATTTTCGACTACCTAGTTCCGCTGTCATCCATACGCGCTCGACTGTAAAGACCACGTTTACGTATTGAACAGTGGTCATTGTAGAACCTTATGTTTTGTTCAGTTAGATTTAACTACTGACATACCTCATGGGGTTCCCTGTTCATTCAAAAAACATTCCTTTCTGCCAACAGGATGCGCTTACCTGCACCCCTCCTAAATGTTTGTTGCTCCCTCATTGTGCCTTCTCGAATACACGTCCAATGCTCTGTAGTTTCCGCTCAAGAGGTCTGGCTGGATCCGCAAGCTGCTTACTCGCCCGTGTCCTCTGGGAGAACGGAGGCCGTCTAAACAGAGATTTCAATAATGCTAGCAACGATTTCTGGACTGCAGAACTCTACTCATAGTTAAATGCAGTTTTGTTGAGCGATATCAATTTTTTCAGATAGTCGGTGCCATCATAACGTTTCTCGACGCTAGTCTACCATCATAACGCAGCTTTGTTTTACGCACCGAATGAACTTTCGTGCTTGCTTCATATTTTCGTACTTCTACTAGCTATATTTTGGAAGAATGTGTACCTCAGCTTAGGCTATTTTAGGCATGCTTTTATTCTACCACTTACGGTATTCCATATAGTCAGTTTTTCAGCTCACCAATTATACAAATGCTTCATCCTATGAATAGCTTGCGAAGCTAGTATTGTTACCCACAATAAAAGTTGTTAGAGAAGAAATTCGCGGGGCTCCCAGGACGTCCGACATTATTCCCTAGCATTAAGTTATTAAGCAAAGAGAACCGATTCCTCAGGTAACAAACAACTGTCTTTCAGTTCCATCAGAAGTGTCTAAGGTAGCAGTCTAACTGTTGTGTAAGGAAACAAAGAAACCCATGAGCTCCATTACTGATGCAGAAAGGGAAAACCCTGGATTTTGATGCCTTCCTATGATAATCCCCCACCCCAATTTCATGGGTCCTGGATAAAATCATTCAGGTAAGGCAGTTTTGCAGAGAAGACTTCTTTACGCTTCCATGTCTAGGCACAATAACTATGGACATTTGGCCCTAATTTTCGTCATTTTCACTACCACTGGTTTTCCTCCACCTCTTAGTAAATCTTTTCATGCTGTGTTTGTTCACAATTTCTAGAGATCGTTCACAGTTGTTCCAAATGTCAAACTTGGTCTTTTCGATGTTCTAGATTAACATTTTCGTTCCATCGCTCTAGCAATCTTTGGCTTAAAGGTGAGAAAATGTGCCTTCCACGAACATCTTAATTCGCCTCTTAATATTTCTGGTGATCTCTTCCAGTTCGCCAACAAATCGAGCAGATTCAATGAAGATGGTGTCAATCCTTTCGTTCGATGTGGTATCATATTATTGGATGCATTGGTGAAGTCCACCCGATTTGACTTTTTAGGTTTTTACCCGCGTCCAGCTCCATTCAGCGGTCTCCAATCCTTCATAGGCAACTGGTTATCCGAAGCCGTGCTGGACTGACTATCAGATTACTTTGTCAACAACAAAATCAAATGCAAAGGAGTCGGTCGACAACTACATAAGCTGTTTGTATGGCATTAGCTAGTTATACAAGCAGCCGTTTTTTCGTTTCGTTCTAAATATATACACTATCTATACATCACCAACCTCTCATTGGATTCCCGTGATTGGTCACTGCTGTAGGTTGACGGTGTTGCAGGTGGTTCTACCAAATCTGGAACTGGGAATTTTCTCAAATTTCTGACAGTTTTTCCCAAACTGCTGTGTTCATTTTGGTTTTATCCTAAATTTGTCTAACTCTTTGTTGTTTCTTTTATCGAAAGCCTTTCGGTTTTATCTTACCAAAATATAACTAGCCACCGGATTTGATTTCTTTATTAGATTCAATAAATTTCGAATCAATCTCAGTGAAATCTTAAGGTGGTCGCATCAAATTACCCTGAGAAAAGCCATAGGGTAACCCCACCCACGGAAAGGCTCTAACATTCCAAGGTTAAGCGTAACACGATCTCCGTTTCGTCCAACAACATGATCCTCCTCATTGTTCACCTGTCCTATTTGCTTGCTTGCCATAATATTCAGAGTCATTCACCGAAATGTGCCTATTGTGAATTATGTACCCTTTATACTACTGATAGAACTATCCACCAGAATTCTTGATCTTCATCCGTTTGGTTGTGATAAGATTTCAGGCCTGAATCTTTTGAACTCGGCAATTCTGTTAACCTGCCCCCCTTGGATTAGCACCGTCTGGATTCTTCGCATTTTAATCATTCTTGCCCAAGATTCTTCATTTGTATACCTTCGGAAAATACCCGTTTTCTTTCGTTTGCTCGTATCATGACACCTATTGTAGCTGACTGTCGCAACAACCATTTCTAACTAATTGCAGCCCTTTCCTGACGGGGGCCCCTCCCTGAAAATTGATGTAAACTGTTGTTTCATTTATAACGGAAGTAAAAGTAAAAGGTAAAAAGGTAATAGGTTTTCGTTTCCCGTATTGGAGGAAAGTGACGGGTGAAACCTTTATCACTAAAAAGCGGAAATTTTGAATGCAAATGAAACTGCAAAATCAAATGAAATTGAAAGTGGTTCATCTTTTTCCGGTCTGAACATTGTCCTCCTTACAAGAACATCGGGAATCTTAATAACCACAAAATCTGCTGAGCAGTAAACTCGGAAAGCGATCTAAGTCCCACAAATGTTGCCCATTCCGTTCAGAACTCTGCTCTAGCCTTCCACTGGTAATCGGTAGTCATTGAAAAATATTTTAAAATAAATATCTTGAACAAATATCTTTGTTATTTGGAAAGTAGGGATGCATTTACTCAGACGGACGCTGTGTTGTGTCTGCCGAAATTGAATATTTTATTCTGGGAGACGGGTAGCCTCGATGAATAAAACAATGTTTTAATGGGAAGTAGAAAGCCATGGATTCTGACTGACTCGCTTCACTCCTTAATAAAACTAGATCAGGAGCGGTTATTACCTGATATTCGTTTCCGAGCTTGCTTGAGGTGACTTTGGATAATCAGAGAATCTTCGTCCATTCTCTGGTCTAAAGTGTTTGCAAAGTTACTTCAAATAACAACAACGATGGACCAGAGAGTTGCAACCCCAGGGAACCGATTACAACAATTGCTGTCGGTCTCACACAAATCACCAAAACGGATAAAAATAAATCAGCCACCAGCACAAATCCCGAAATAGGTGCTGACTTAAAAATCCACAAATTCCATAGTCATATATCCACAAAGACGTAAAATTTGAAGGGGACTTGTAGAAATATATGAATTCAGTTCATTTATTTTTTAAGGCGGCGGAACCCTGACGATACCAACATGTACTCCATGTTGAACGAGTTACGTATCACTCAAATTATAGATAGACAAAGTTGCTTCAGTTACATAATAACAACAATTGTCTTGTCTGAATCTACTTTCTTATGCAATTTGCACGATAATTTTATAGCGAGGCCTCAATTACGGGAAGACTGTTGCGTAAAGAAGTCCCCTATAGTGGAAGAATATGAATCCGCAAAATTCACGTTCAAAGTCTACGATATAAACCCCTTGGTCACTGCCACTCTCTGTAAGAACCATGTACGCAGCAATGTTATCACTCGACAAAAACAATCTAATGTATTTTTAATCACGGAAGTAACGTACAGCTGTATCATCCTTGTTAAGGATAATCAGCAATGCATGTTCATCACGCCCGAATTGGAACGCGAACTCGGGACGAAGGATGATTGTTCCTAATAAGAATGAAAGAGCTGTACAGTGCTTCTGTGGTTTATTAATGATGGTAAACTGAGCGATGATGTCACGTGTTGAACTATTTCATGGAAAAAATCCAGCCTCCTACTGCTAACATATACTTGTTGTAATCGGTTAGTTTGCCAATCGGCCAAATGATATTTGAAAAATTCTTGAATGACAGTTCGAATGCATAAACTGTCACCGCGGAGGGTATTATCTAGCCGACAACCAACATGTTTTTCGAGCAATACAACGGAAGTCACTTTGACATGAACCCGTCTGCTAGGGCACTTATTGAAATAGAGCGCAACTGGGCTGCGTGTAAGAAATGATTCTGCTAGCGTCAGTTACTCGCAACTTTCGGATTCAACGGAAGTCATGAGCCTAGAGCAGCAGTGGAGCCTGAAATCATAGTACGGAATTCATCCGTTAATAATAACGACGACATTATTTCGACGTTTGCGATCTAAACCCAATCTCAGCGATCAGAACCCCATGTTAAACAACAATCTAATCTAAGGCCAACAGAAATCTTCAAATGTACTGATACTAACAGTAGTGCACAAACACAAATTACGAACTCAAACTTCGATAAACAAGGAAGCTGATGCCGGTGTCTGAGACCATGGAACCGCATGAATATCCGTGTGGGCTGCAAGCATGCAGCAGACAGTTGCATTCTGATTGACAGTTAATTATTTGCACTCACTTAACTGGCGAGAGCTGGGACACTTCCGTCATATGTGATTACTGTGACGTTCAGTTCGTTTCAGCTTCGTTTCTTAAACAAGCAAGTCACCTTAGAGGGCGTAATGGTGCATGCAATCGGATCTCGCGATAACCGTGTAGAAGTACTGAAGTAGGAAATGCTCCCGCAGGATAATTGGTAAAATCCCAATATGCATAAACCGATTCGCACAATCAGGCAATGTCAGCTAGAACACAAGAGGCATTTACGTTATCTGCGTCACAATGGGAGCTGCCTGACTCCGGGCACAAACATACGACAAGCTTATAAAGTACTACTTTCATCTTGGTGATCAATATTTAGAATTTCAGTGTTTCGGTATTTCAAATTCCCAATTTCGAAATGTCAACAGCATATACACTGATGTTTTGTTCCACAATCTTAGAATGTTACAAACGAAACATGAACAGTGCAGCAGCTCACAACATAAATCTTTAGATAGTAGGAATTGATATGCATGCGGATGAGCGTCGCCGAGTAAAATCAGGGTGATGTTCACATGCTTTTGAAAAAATACTGTCAATTCGGGATCGCCTTATCCTTAGCTGCTGTCGCAGTAAGACATTTAGAGTAACTATACTTTGACCACTCGATCCCAACCAGCTTGAAAAGGCAGTGATCAACGTATGCACGGCAGCTGGATTGAGGCATCACAATACGCATCTACGTCGAAGTTATGCCAGGCAACATTTCAACAAGAGTAGAAAGCATATCAAACACTTTCTGAACCAATTCTGAACTTAATTTCGGTAGGCTTATTGAGACTTCGTTCCCAAACATTAAACCTTAAGCGGTAATGCTATGGTATGCATTACCAGTCAGTTGATTGGCTGGGTACCAAGCAAGATATATACGTGAAAAACTTCCGTTTGAACTACTGTCAGCTATCTGTATTACCCTGTACGCGTTACTTTTCTCCAGTTCCTATTGTCGCCTGTTAATGACCCGTTATTTTGTTCTATCTCATCACCCTGAACTTATCACACGTCTGTCTCGTCCACGAATAGCCGATCGTACGCTGAACCCGAATATCTGTCGGAAAATCTGACATGGTCCCGTTGTTAGCTTGAAGTGTTCGGCTTTTCTGAGGTATTTGATTTAAGCTCAAAGCATTACTTATCACCATACTAGTATTGCATTTTGGTCCTGACAGGATCTGCTTTGGTTTGAGCTTTACTTTAGTCACTTGAAAAATGCCCAAAAAGACTGGCCACAAACCTGAAAAGTTTAATTAATTTTGACATACTCCTGGCGGGAAACAGTAGAAAGCATGGCTTACCTTGCTTCTTTAAAGTTTTGCTCTCGCGACAGAAAGTCTAGAATCAATTAGAAGTGGATGTGAGCATATGAAGATCATTGAGGGGTTCTGTATGTGTGCCTCCGCTTGGTTGGATGAAGGAAGCATGAATATCTTTCCCCCTTAACAAGCCATGTATCGTGTAATTTTTATATGGTGAAACTGGAAGGTTGACATATCCACCGTGAATTAAGTCAGTACCGAAATTTATTCTGGAACCACGCAAACCATGAATTCCGTGGCAAGGTCAAAGAGGGTGTCAATGATGATTCCGATTTTCAAACATATGAGAGCGGAGTTGATATAGACGTCATTGTGGAGAAATTAATGAAGTCAAACAGACAGGAGGCTACCAATTGATGCGTTTTGTAAGTTGCCCTATCGTGTACGGTGTATTCAATTATGAAAGGAGATGTATTGATGGGACTGAGATATTTGACGGTATTTTATGATTAGCGGTTATAGACTCGAGATAGTCGTATAGACAACCGAAGGATCACGTTCCAGTAAAGGACAGTATTCCCGACTGTATAGCACGCAGTGTGTCACTAGTTGATTAGCATGAATTTATTATGCGATAAACCGCATTGGTGATTCTTGCTCACATGGGATTGCCACGGTGATGCTTCATGCGATATAACCTGATTGCGTAGTCAGAAGTAACCGAGCGACAGATGATGCAACCCAGTAACTGGGTGACGAAATGCGTTCCGAATTTGGTTTAGCATTTTGCGACATAGTACGAACTACCTGAGGAGCAGGCTGACAAAAACGAGGACATTTTATTTCGTAACTGTAAAATTTTGCTCAACTGTTTAGGTAGGTGACCGACAAAAGTGAGGGGAAGAAACTCGCCCTACCATGTTTTCCTTCTGATTTGACCGTTCATCACGGAAACAGCTTCATATCTTGGCAGCCAAACTCATCAGAACTTCCAGTTCCGAGTTCCACGTCCTATCTTTATCTATTTTGTAAATGTATATTCGTGACTGTCCACTGGGACTGACCATCTTACATGACTACGTTCACAAAGGAGAGATGTCATTTTGACGTCCGCTACAAACCTTCAAAGGGTATTGTAAACCTGGCAAGATTTTTCTGAAGTTAACTGCAAACGTTCATTTATAATTCAACTGATTCGTCTTCCCGAACTAATATTTCAGTAAAACATTCAGTTGTTACCAGATGCTAGTGATTTATGGAATGGGCGTTTATTTCTCCAAATTTGTCGCTGAAATAGACTACTGACTGGGTTGTCGACAAGAGGCGGAACAACGTGAAGTTGATTTCGTTATGAATTGTGGAGTTCTGTATTCAAAGGCTAGAATTTCTGTTTGTGATTAGTGTTCAAGTTACTCAAAAACGATATAAATAAACGTAAGATACTGAAATCCACTTAGGTTCGTAAGCATTTAACGGCTAACTGATCTCTTTTTCTCATTCCAGATTCCTGGTGCTCCATCTGCGTGAATCAATTTGAAGTTAATAAATGTTTAATATCCATGAGGTTTTGACAAGTCCGAGCAAACATTATTTGGAGTTCTAACTTGTTACTTGGACATACCTAACAGAATACTTTCCGTAGAACGTGTGGATGATGTTTTATATCGGAAGAAATGAAGTCCTCTAAAAACTGAAATTCTGGTGGATAGCTCTTACAATTCCTAGAAGATCCGAACAAACGGGAGGGCCCGATACCCATAAGAGGGACAAACGGCAGAAAGTATAACTGCCAAGAGTCAGTTCATCTTTACAATGTCGACTTCCTGTTACGCTTGATACAGCCAACATTTGCGAATCGGGTGTAATTTATCAAACAAGCAGTTACAAGCATCTCGCATCTCACAAAGAGAACTACGTGATGTTGCCAGACAGTGTTGTTTATCTGCTTACGTCAGTCGGCGTTT
Source organism: Fasciolopsis buskii (assembly GCA_008360955.1). Classification (NCBI taxonomy): domain Eukaryota; kingdom Metazoa; phylum Platyhelminthes; class Trematoda; order Plagiorchiida; family Fasciolidae; genus Fasciolopsis; species Fasciolopsis buskii. Next base: position 284,999 of record LUCM01008331.1, read on the forward strand.
CGCAAATCGTTTTTACGGTCTTAACGCCACTCGAAATTCGCATTGCTCCGAGTTCAAATCATTGGTTTGTTTACAGGAAACCGATTGATGGTTCTGACGTTTAAATCGCAAAATTTTGTTGCCAATAGTGGTGGATTCCCGCGATGCATGTGCGCAACTGATCATGTCCCTCTAATCTATCTAGGTTTGTTTCCAGCTTTAACTGTCAACTTATTCGACGGCGGTAGGCATGTGGTTAACATCATGATGATACAATCTGAATTTCGTGGATTTCAATTCAGTTTTTGCCAGTCAACTTTCTTAATGGGCATCATTTCATGAGTTGCGAAATGCTTCCCGAAAATGACGTGTATTGTGGTCTCACGAATTACGAATGCAAAGGACATACGATAAAATGACTACTTTGGAGGTAAAACTAAAAGTCTGGTTTTCCATTTGGCTTCTGTTTAGTTTTCATTTGCTCCCAAGAGAGTGATACATTGTTTAAGTAGCTGAACCCATGTCGTTGTTCCCCGTTCTAGTAATTCAGTGTACTGTGATGACCTTCAACAAATGATTCCGTATTACAAATATAAATGTATAGATACGAGTGTGTTTTGATTTTCGGTTTTCTTAGTTAACTGAAGTTTGTGTTCCTCATCCCACCGAGAATGTGGTCCAAGGGGTTGATCAAGTCATTTGAGGACTTCGAGACTTCAAAAAGGACCGTTGCTTGCCTCGTGGCAGCTTGAATGGAAATTCATACCTCACCCAAAATGAAATTATGTCCTTCCTGTTACTGAAGAAAATATGACACGCTTTCATACCGGTCTACGGCTTATAGAGTCAATCAAAGCGGACAAACTGCAATGTTCTAAATACACAGCTAAGTTGACAGAGGTTTAGTGAAAAACGGTCTTCTCGTTTTTAGTCCAAGTTCCTCCAAGCGGTTCAGACACAAAGCCAGTGACAAATCTATAGATGAAGAAGGACGAGGTCGACCAAGCATAGGTATTTATGTCGCTATTTTGATGGATAAATAAAGCTTTTGGGATCTAACTGTCAAAATCGAAGATTAGAAGCTCACGTAAACTTTTCCAGCACGTCCGATGCTGTCTGATTCCTGATGAACTGCTCCGTTTTTATCCCCTGAGGGAACTAACAAGTTTTTGGTCGCATGACTTTGAAGACTAAAACGGGTAGTTGCATCTTACGGTTCCTATCGCCCATTCGCTTTATTCAATAGGATTAAAAGATTGATTGTCAAGTTGATAACAACATTAATATAAGTTACCAGTCAACCCTTCATAGACGAATGTAATCAGTTCTGTACATCATGAGCTTATGAACAAACGTTCGAATTGAGCGAAGCTGGGATTATTAGGCCTTCTTCGAAAACAGAATAATTTGTACATTTATATTTTAGTGCGTGAAGCTATCCACATACGAGTAGATTTATTCCGTTGTTGTGTTCTCACACCCCTATAATGGTTTTTCTATTATATGCACATTCAACTACTAGGCAAGAGATGTTGGCACTGGTTTGCTTGGTAGCTGCTACGAACTACTTAATGAATAAATATAAGTAAGAATAACTGTTTGTTCGGATTTTAGTTTTGCGTATTAAAATTTCCACCACACTGAGCACCGGAACATTCATCGAGTTGTTTCGTTTTTGTGTTCGGATTAGCATGGTCAGGCTTCTTCCGGTCGATTGTTAGATTGACTAGCAGCTGAATCTGACACATTGCCATAATTCTGCCCAAAAAATTTACACCCAATCAACTGTGAAAATCACGTCTCGAGCACTCTTTTAACCTGTAGATGATGGATGGCATCAAATGCAACATTTAAGTGCGCAGTGACTGCCATTTTAAACCAAAGATTGTGCTCGGATTTGGTTAGATAAAACATTAATATAAATTGGACGTTGTAGGTACAAAAGAACAACGGTTGTTTCAAGTCTGCTATCGGAAGACTTGTGGCTAAGCCATTGTTCTGGATGTAGTCACAGAGGTATTCGATTGTCTCCGTGATCGGAACGTTGGTAAAAAGGACGGTGACGTCTGAAGAAATCATCCTTTGTCCCTTCATATTCAGTTCTTTCATGGAATCGATAAGCTCAAATGTGTCTTTGAGACTGTTTTGCTACCTTCTGTCTAACGAGTTCCAGTAACCTAGCTAACCATTTTGCCACAGCATGGTACGACTAATCCAATCCTTTCTTTAGTGAAAATTTTTTGTCAAGATACATATATAGTGATGTAATGGCATGAGTAAGAATCACCGAAAACGAGCTTGTTCGCCAACTTGTGCTTTCTCAATGTGCTCAGTGGTAATTTTCAAGGAATTGAAACAAGCCAAGGACCCGGCTGTACTGAAAGAGCTTAATAAGTATATTAAGTTCCGTACTAAATTAGCGCTGGCTAGAGCTCATATTCAGTTCTTGGATGACTGTATAACTAAATCTAATTTTCCAAAGCAATATCATACTCTGTTACGAAGAAACCGGATATACATTACCAAAACTTCACTTCAAAGACAAGCTCTTAATGAACGTGATACCATGTGCAATCACACCGCGGAATTAGAACGATCATTTGTGACATCAACTTATGTGCTCGACCAATTGAGTGAGGAAGAAAAACAATCTTTCGAGGAATACGTTCAATCCATTGTACAAAAACAGGTGAACCAGAAGCGCCAAGTGTTGATGAAACGATTGGAAGGATCAAAACCATCGAGTGAGTTTCCGCAGAACCCTGATCGATTTGTTCACAATTTGTAAAACATGAATAGTTTGTTCAATTTTTTTGTCACGATTTAGGGAAATTTCCAAATGCGGGTAATTCGTTTATTATTGTTGGTCAAATTGAAAGCATGCTTTCAAACCAGGCGAAACGCCTCGTTTTTCGCACATTCAGCAGAACCGGACCTAAAATTTTCAGTCACCCACCGATGTTAATTAAACCACGTTCTTCACAAACTGTACAATCTGAGGCCTCAGCTCGTCGTCGAATCTGTTGCAGGATGAACAACACACATGCTAGAGGCGATACAGACATCAAGTAGCCGAATATACTACTCATACTTGGACTACCACAATTCTGTCTCGCCATCGGGTATTCTGCCCACCAGACTGCGTTAATCTGGGAGTTGAACATTTAGCTGTGCATAAAGATAAATTAATCTGCACTGTTAGAATATTTGGATGAAAATATTAGCAAGGTCCAAAATTCAAATTTTAACAATCAGCTCAAATGTGGCCTTCGAATGTGGACAAAATCGACGTAGTTTTCAATGCATTCAGTGAATTTCACATCAGCACACAACAAGCAATATCGGTTCTCGAATCCTTTTCCTTTTAATTCTCATACTCAGTATCAATAATCCTTTAGGCGAACCTGCGTGGCTGATTTGTGACCATCTATATTGCACACGAAGCTCGGCTCGTTCCCTGAAAGGAACAGACTTAATTCAACAGCCGTATCAGGTAAGAGTGAATTTTGCTCACCAGTTCACTCACTGTCATGAGGTGTTGTGAAATTGGTAAGATTCGATTAAAGTTGCATTATACTTTTCCTTCAAGCCGATGTGAAAGACCTTCCTCGAAGTGCGGAAATTCGTAAGAAAATTGATTCTAGGAGGAACACCCAATGATTCAAACCGAAGGATGTTTTGATAAAAAAAAACATGAGGCTTATTGATTTTACTGTGTGTTTGGGAAATGTTCACTGGTGTACAACTCTTCACCAGGCGATGCGTATGATTTGAATGCTTAAATCCGAATGAAATCATTCAAAATGATTGAATCTATTGTTTTAGTGAACAAAGCCACCGATAATCAAATTCGACCGTACTCCTTTAGCTAGTCTACAGGCTTATCAGTACGCAAGTCTATCCTAGCGTATTTGCCGTTTAGTCGTTTCCTTTTCTGCCATACTCTTGCTCACTTTTGCTCCAGGGTTTTTTAAAGCGACAATATGTAGCCTTCTTGTGGCGCGTTATTAAACAGTTACTCCCAGATTATTCGTAATTATTCCAAATGGACTCGGAAATGCCACCCGGCTGCTTTACTGGGAGCCTTGTTTGTGTAGATCACAAACTAGATTCGTCTAACTTGGGCACAATTGCGAGTATTGCAAGTGCACAGTTTAGCTCTTTATTGTTCAAACCATTTGCCAGGAGATGGGCTTTTACGAGACCTTGTGAAACACTGACAAGTCAAAATCGTAATCCGAGTAATTTTGACGCAAATTCGAAAAACTGCAGTAAAATTCCGAAATGATTTGAAAAATGACGGATTCGAAAAGACATAAGACTTTTCAAAATAAGAGGATATTTTATCAGTATCCCATTTAACCAGCACAAACCAAATGTTAGAATGAATGGGCTTTTTGACCCATTTTGTTAAGTAACTATTATTTCGGCCTCCGAGAATAATTCGCTCCCCAAATCTGAGCTGAATCCTCGTATTTCTGACCATCCAAGTGAACGTGAAATTCACGATATCCGATGTGTTACTCTCCCCGGATTGTAAATAAATGAAGTTCGTGGACTACTGCGAATAGCGCTTGTCCCCGATTGATATTTGTGGCAAACAGTTTGGCCAAATATATTTCTTTTTTTATGAAATAATTCACCATATGATATCATCGCTCAACTCACCATAAAGAGACCATGGAAGCACTGTACAGCTGTTTCATCCTTGTTAGGAATCATCAAGTAATGATCAAGTAATCAAGCTCTGTAGGTCATATCCAAAGCCTTCGTCGTACTTAGGCTACCTGCAGAGAAGTCATCTATCAGTAGGAGTCGATCGCTTGAGCTAACGGACAGTAACCGTGCAAATCAGTGACGGATAGATGCAACATCATGTGGTGAAGTTAAACAAACCGTTCAGAGCCTGCCCGGTAGCGTAATGGCTAAGGCGTTCGACTCAGAATCGTTCGTCCCGGGTTAGCGTCCCAGTTCGGACGTGATGGATATGCACTACTGATGAATCCTAACAAGAATGAAAGAGCTGTACAGTGCTTCAGTTGCGCCTTACTGGTGAGTTGAGCGATGGTTTCACATGGTGAATTATTTCATGAAAGCATTCGATCTCCTACTACTAAAAATATTTTTTTTATCGATCGGGTACAAATGGCAACCTCATTCCAGGCACGGATTGATCAAAGCGTCAGATCTGCTCATTCCACTTCCTCGGGGATTGTCTGTCTTTCTTCTTGCATCATCCTGGTCAATGAATAATTTATCTTGGTTTCTCTGTTTGTCAACAGAAGGACCAGAAGACAGCCTTAGTTAGCACTAGTCCTCTGCTTCACGATCTGACGAGTGCTACAGATGTGCTAATATTTGTTTCATTTCGTTCAACCTCCACTGGCATTGATATTCACAGGAATTCCATTATGGTTTATTTTCCAAGCACCATTCAAACCCGGGGAGATATCTCAGCAGGTTGGCACGGTAACCAATCGTGACCAGTCAGAATATTCGCTTAGGCAAGTTTTGGATTTCAACACTGACGTGTGCAGTTACTTCATTTTTGGCTAAACTATTGACATATTTTCACGGAATAGCAAGTACCATTAAATAGAATAGAATAAAACGCTTTAAGGTGCACATGTCAAACAATACATTCATGTTTAACTAATCACGTCACAAATCTCCGGTTTCTCGTGGCTATTTAAACATTGGGATGTCAGTTCTTCTAACTGTCCGAGTTTGGTCAACATGGCAAGTTTTCAGTCATAGAGAAGCATAGTTTCATCTTTGTTTGCTTGAATCTTAGTTCGTTAGGAAGAAAGTTTGACTATTAATTTTGGGCCAGTGCTTCATCATTTTATTTGTAGTCCAACAATAGAATAGAATTTCATTCGCTCGATCAGAGGCTTTTCCAGGGATATTGTTCAAACGGAAGTTACATTTTGCTGGGAGAACCATCTCCTTTCACCGATTTGAACAACCTATTCCTGTGACACTGATCTGAGTGAAAATGAAGTTGTCAATGAACGTCACTCAAAAGATGCACAGGAAGGCTTGTTTTCTTCTTATTTATTGGTGAATTTAGTCAGGCAGGCATGGTCGTCCAAATCCAGCCAGAGATTTGGGTGGTTTCATTCCGCTCACCAGGGGGTTAACTCTTTCATTTGGTAGCATTCAAGTTGTTGCAGCATAAAACGAAAACAAGAATAACCTCATGAATTTTAAAAGTCACACAATTTTTTAAAAACCTGGGTAAAACAAAACAAGTTCAGGCGATCAACATTTTCCCCAAAGTGGGTTTTCCGAATTTCAGCTTAAACCGGATCCCGATTAGCTGGTACACTGCAAGGGAATTTGCGATACGCAAAATCATGCAAAATGCGCACCTGATCCTGGAAAAGAACAAACATTTGTGTGCGTAAGAAGTATAGTGATATGATAGTTGATCATGGCGGACTGTTCATTTCATTATGAAAATTTCTGTAGTACTAATCTCATTGATTTGAATACTAGTTCTTGATAAGACAATGTGCCTAAGTTTCCAAACGAAATTCGGTTGACTGCCAAAGTAGCAATCGGACCAGTTAGAAATGCCAGTACACAAGTGCGTATGCTGGACATCATAGTCCGTTTGAGCAACTGTTGCGCTAGTTTGTGAATAAGGTCTTGTGTGCTGTGCTATGAACGAGTAATCTTTTATCTTTTATCTTTTACTTCATTTATTAATCAAACAACAGTGCACATCAATTTTCAGGAAGGAGGCCGCGGCCAGCAGAGGGCTGCCAAGTGGGGAAGTTGACCGGCGCTGGGAGAATTCGAATTCGCGAACTTCAGGCCCAAACGTCGGGACCTTATCCATTCGTCCATCGGCAATCAGGAGTTCGCCAAATACTTTGAATTTTAACCATTTCTGCCTTTAAAGGTTACTAGGATTCTAACCTTGAGCCATGAGGCGACACCAGTCGCGTATGCACTGCATAAAATGGAAAACAGAGTTTACCGGGGTTTGGTGAATTACCGGCTGACAAGTGTCTACAATATGAGCTAAGACGATCGCCTGAGCATTTAAACAGGATTTATTAGAAAGTGCTTTCTGTAAAGAGTTAGTAGTATGACAAGAGTGACAAACCACGCAAAACTAACAAAAACCTTGAATAAGCTCTCTTCCCAGAGGTATTCCTGGGTTCAAAATAAGCAGGTCTGTCACAGTTCGTCAAAACCAGTAACGTAGACTGCAGGCTACGATAGATCGCGTAGGAGACCAGTTGTTCTCCTTTCTTCATAGATTAATACGGCAAAATTCGTTGTGCCACTACCGTGATCGACGCAAAACTGTATCTCGCTGATCTCACATTTTGCGATGTTACCGTTTTTGCCAATCGATCAACACGTGTACAGAGACCAGTTAGCAGAAGGCTATGATACTTCGTTTAATGTGCCCGTCAAACTGCAGAATAATTTGCTGATGTTTCAGATACAAGCCCTACTAAACAATGAGCTCGTCCGACCCAGGTAAACAAACGAATTGCAATGGGTGATGGTGGTAAATGTTCCAGTAAGAAGAAATACAACAAACCCCAAAATAAGGAAACAACTGGTCTCTGATTATGACCTCACTGATTCGGACCAAAAGTTAATTCGATCAGGAGAAACCACATATGACGAACATCAGCTTAGTGGGATCAACAGAACAAGAAATAAGGGAAAAGTCGTCACGTGCGTGACGAAGCGTGGTTTAAAAGAGCTGTGGAAGGACATTGAAAAATGCCGCGGAAGGGTGAAGCATGCCGACAAACTGCTCTGTGACTCATCTCGGTCGCAAAAGGATGGTAAAAGTGGCTCCTGCCAAGATATGCAAAACAAATGTGTCCACTGATGTATAATTTAAATGGCAATCTACAAGTGGCTAGCTATGTTAAATTTGATTAGGTGACTTGGAATCTGCCTGAAGTTGTCCCCCGGTTTCGAGTGCTGAAATTAATCCAATTTTTCTTGTACAATTCATTGTTCTACGTATGGATCTTTATCAGCAGACCACATCTATTGCCAAATGCGTCAAATCTGCTCATAGACTGCCTTGCCAAATACCGAAAGCGATTATTTTATGGCTTCGTGAATTTCACAAATGCGCAAGATTCACCTTGCAATCAGGATATGAAGAATGCAACGTTGAAGCACCTGATAATCTGTTGTCTTTCCGAGTGTTTCTGAACATTAAACCGCCGGATTGGTCATGTTCACGGAAGCCTTGTGAGAAGTAACGAAAAGGAATGAAACCAACGTTGTTTTCATTGGTTTGTAAATTTTCGAAACGATGAAGTGCGTAGATGTGATTACATGGTTAACAATGTGAGGAGCTTTTCACTCTGGTAGACTGTATGGGAAGCAAAAGCAAGATTGCTTTTGAATTTGACTGAAATACGTCTTCGGTTTTCCCAAACAGCCAAAATGTTCAAGAAGAATTTTGCTAAATTTGCCGAATTTCCCCCTTCTCGGATAACCCGAAAAAGACACAATTCAGTGAAGTTGAAGTGTGGAAGTGACTCGCGCAGGTTAAGACGTCTGACTGCCAGTCGTCAAAGGATCAGAGTGAATTTCATGAGTCGAAATCCTAGGAAACCTGCCGACCTATTCTGTGTAACCCCAAAATCCTCGGAGCCCTGTTCCAGAAAGACGATACAACCTGGTCACTAACTGTGGACCTGTCATTTACATCAACTTCAGTAATTAATACGTTAGCGAAAATTATCTGGCTTACAGTCCGGTACACATGGGCTTGGTTGACTAGTTCATCAAGCGAAGAAGTGTTTGCGTTCGAAATTTAAACCTAGCTCATAAAATGTGGATATTGAACTAGAAAGTAGACTGTTCCCTTCATTTCGGCCTGTTTTGGACGAAACGGTAACTTCTGTTTATTCCAGTGTCTAAAATGCTTTGTTGTCAACGGTGTGATCATGTATTCATGAAAGGTAAAGTATCTTGTTCACCGTCAGCTCCAGCAGACACAGTCTAGATCCACACCTAAACTTGCTCGATGTTTCAGTGCCGGATAAACTCTCAACCAACGACCTTCATTAAGCTCATTCTCTTCAAAACAGCGGACTATTCTTTCCGAGGCGGTGCCCAAACGGATAAAATCGTGGTGCCTGGACGTGAAGGTCGCGGCTTTGAATCCTCCCACCGCCTATCGAATTCCCCACTTGACAGCCCTCTGTTGGTCGCGGCCTCCTTCCTGAAAATTGATATACATTATCTTCTCATTAATAAAGAAAGTAAAAGATAAGAGATAAAGGATTCGACAATGGTATAAACGCGTTAGTGAAGAACATGACTCTCACTAGCGGCCTTATGTGTCTTTGCTGTATTCTTAAGCTATTCTTTTAGGGCTGTTGTCTGGTATTAATTTAAACGTTTCTTCACGTTAAACCTGGAGGAACCTTTATGATTTCGCAAGCCTCAATCAGATCAACATGTACGAGTCCACGATAAATAGAAAATTGACTTGAGGTGCAAGTGAAAAACAGAAAACATCCTTGAAAGCCCTTAGTGGAAAATTAGTCTTTTTTGTTCCGGTCAAAGATAAGATCCCACCGATTGCTTCTAGCTCAGTAGAAGTCTATGTTTTTTCTTCACTTCAGCATAGACTCGGTGTTTTTGAGGTTTGGCATGATCCTGCTCCTTGAGTGATGGTTGAATAATTACGGCGCATTTCGTCATAGTTATTGGGCTTTATTGAGCACCCACCAGTAACACTGGCTTGTCTGATGGGCGGGATATGCCCAATAATGTTATATTTTGCGGGCTATTATTGCATACATTATTTTTGACTACCTATATGGTGATTGGTGTTTGATGGTATAATCCTTAACGGAGGCAAACTATTCTAGAAACCGGACAGGACATTGAAGTCGTTGCCCTTCTTGTATCCTCCATACAAAGCCTTCTATCGCATCTGTCAAGTGCCAGAGCGTTGGATATTCTATAAGCCGAATCCATATATTTAACTGCCAAGTGGTCGCTTTTGTTTAGATGTTCCACAGTTTTATAAAGAGTCACTTCCATCCTTTGTGTCTAGTATGGCGTCCTACAAGCTCTGTCAGGTGGTTTAAGTTAAGCTACTTTGGAATTGTTTCAACTGGAGTTCCCCTCGAGAAACTTCTATTCTCTCAGCTGATGTTCAGACAGCTGAAATCCACCATTACCACAGGCTGCGTGGTTCGCGCTCAGTCTGTTAGGATCACTTCCAGCAATTCAGCATCTTCTTCAGCAGGTGGATTCAGTGTTCTGCAACTACATATGGTGCAGACTGGTGTGTTCAGATATACGTCAATCCTTGTTGTTACCTGTTTCCTCAGTGCATTAGAGATGGGATTCCCAGTTTCCGGTGTCCTGATGTACATATGTGACTACTCCATCGCCTTGCTTATCGTGTATTCTGTTTTGCTGATATGCTGTATAATCCTGCAGGCGTATTTTCTCGAACTTTCTGTATCAGTTTTGTGTGATAACAATCACAGTCGCTCGGGTATTTTGGCAGTTAATTATCCTCTTTTCCTCCGGTTGCTGCACAAATCGGTACAACACTTGCGAACACTTCATGCTCATTTACAGCGCTTTCTCTTGTTCTTCCAGCGGGACCACGGGGTATTGTGTTATTTAGCTGCCTGTTACGACCGTCTCCCCTAGGTTCCAAAATGCGCCTCGGGTTGAGTGCATAATCCCACCCCAAATCAGACTAAATACTAAATCATTCCGGTTGCACCTCTTCCGTGCTCCTACTCGGCGGAGGGCGTTATGCATCATCTGCTCAGATTTTATTTTGAAGCACTTCGGAATGGTTAACCACCGCTGGTTTGCATTTATCTGTCTTGGAAATTTCTGAAATTCACCAAAAATGAACATTTATTTTTATCCCTTTCTTGCTTTTGATAAGTATGCCTTCAAGTTTACTACGGGTTTATTTATTCAGTCCACGAAATTGATCTAGCTAGTGGAAAGGATTTTTTCCGTGGTGCAGTACACTGGTTCCCAGTAGTTTGATCTATACTGAACAAAAGAACAAAACGTGACAATACATCAGACAATACTGCCAAGACGTTTAACGAAAATGCGACTTCACAAAAAAGGCAAGAACAAAAGTGGTCGTATCCGAAAAGACACCATTTTAAGTAATCTAACTTACGTGGTTTTCCTTGTATTTCAAATGACTAATTCGAAAACGGAAATTGTCAAAATTCAAACCACGCGCTAATTTACTCGGCTCGATTGGCTGTGTGATCTAGATGTGAGTTGCATCAATAATAATAATAATAAATTGTTGGTTCATAGTCTGTATCAAAATATACCAACAAGAATCTCATTGCTCGATTTTTCCTCTACTCTACATCACGAAAAAGATATAAACCAGCAATTTGGTTTAGTTTTCCCAATGGTCGTACTTCCTGACGCCACAATCCACCATGAAAAAGTCTCTGGCTAACAGAGATCTTAATTTTTAAACCCGTTTACGGAATAAACGACGCTCTAGAGACTGAAATCCAGGTCAACTGTTCTGTTCCCTGTGTAACGTTTCACTTAGCTTCTGACTGTTTGCTAATGAATCATAATGTTTCGCCCCAATATGTCCAATAAAGTTGTATTTCTGCTTTGATGTGAAGTTGATCGATATTTGTTGCAAGAACATTTTTGTTTGGATGAAAAAAGGAGTGGCATCTTGCTTGTCAAGCTTTTTTCTTTCATATCCCATTTTCGATATTTTCTTGACCCAACGAACTGTACGAAGATAGACATGAAAGCAAAGCAATTTTTCGGTTAAATTACTGTTGTTCCAACTTGTTTGACCCAGTCTTGTGTTGTATATGCATGATCCATAAATTTTCAGAATTGGTCACAACTACTGACGCTATCAAACGAAGCAATTGAGTGTACGATGAGGCTCGGACAACTTGGCAAATCTTAGCAAGTCCACACGTTAACTCCAGTGGAAATCGGTCCCGGAAACCGAGACCACATATGCTCTGCTAGAATCTACCAAAATTTAATTTCAAAATGCTTGATACCAGTTGATTCTCGGAGATTTCGGCACTCGGATTGCGAAGTGATTCTCAACGGTGGGTGCAAAACTTTCCGTGTGTTAGCTGGTTGGCTTTCGAATTCGATTTATTCTTTCTCACTTTGGCCGACCTTGGTAGGGTATAAAAGGCATCAGAAGTTGATGAATCTATGTTGATTTGTCCAAACTTTCGAATTACTGGCAACAAATTTCCTCATGATTTGGCTTACTACTGTAAAGCCTCGCCTTCCGTTGAGTCGTTCGGTTTGGCACAAGTGATCCCAAATATTTAATTATTTAATTCACTCTCATATCGGCACCAAATACATTCGAGAGCCTATCATCCTTAACACACGTGCAACCGTTGTTAATTTCATTCTTGAGACATTCACTGACAAACTAACAAGGGTTGAATGTTTTCCCGGGATTAATCGCACAATACTGCGTCAACTTGCACAACGTGATCATTCGGGTTCATTTATGCTGTCTAATCAAAATCGAAGGACAGTTTGTGCAAACCTCATCTAATTTTCTACTCGATGCAATAACGCAACCCACCTAACCGATATTTTTCTACTTTCGGAGGAAAATTACTAGAAACGGTCATAAACCTCATTCGCATTCAAGTGGATCTGGATCTCTCTTATCCAAAGCAACAAGCATTTCCAGCAATTTTTCCCAACAACATGATCTGAAATGTGATTTACGTTATCCTTGCAGCGCCAAATTGCAGTAACGGAGAAGGGGCCGGGATGATGCAGACAGCAATTAATTGCTACAAATAGCTTTTGCATGAAGTATCTAGATTGCACCCGGTAACAAATCACTTTTTGCTAATCCCGAGACGAAGACATTACGGATGCCAGTTGCGGTTTTCATAAAGGAACATTCAATAAGTGTTTCCCGAAATAGCCATATTGACTAATATTGGTGAAAATTTGACTCAGATAAAATAGCAATCTACTTTTGGTCGTCCGCTTCAATTTTTTGGTATTTTATGTCACTAGCCCTGTTGGAAATTAGGGACAAAAAGGTATATTGATGTGAAACTAAATTGACCAATTGAGCAACGGAAAATTTCAGATTGAAAAAGTTGTAAAATCGATGTTTTAGAAACAAGTGAAGCACAAAATTAGCTGGTAAATATGTATCAGTCGGTTTTTTGACCTGGATTGTGGGAAATTTGTTTCCGTGCCTAACTTGTTTCGGGGTACTACACATGTTTTTGTCCAAAAAGTCCCACGGAACAAAATGACGACCAGACATATTTTCACTTTATCAAACTCATGCCAACATGTAACATCACGCATGACTTATAATGAGAATGCGAAGTGCTAGATTGCAAATCCAGTGGTTCCAGCCTATCTTTTGTCTCGTGAATGTGTGTATTTGTGTACGTGTAAGTTTGATCAGATGTCAATTTTCAAGCTAAAGACGACACAGTTCACACGACTGATCTAAGTATCTGCGCGATGGTCGAGAGTGGCAGTCGTTGGTGCAACAACTAATGTACAAACTGGATGTGAATAGGTCGTATAGTCGTGAAAAGCGCAAATAGTGTTACATACCTGATAGAAGTCCTTCCTCAATAACAAGTAATTGCTCACAATCATTCGCCTACTTTTTGAAGGTTTTACCGTGAGACGGCAACAAGCCGCTTAAGAACATCAACAAAATAATGGCTATTTTGACTTGGAAGTCCGCGTTTGCTATTTTTCACTCCTATTTGAGTATTGTTGAAGTCATGCAAGCCTGGAAGATCTCTGTATCTCGTTATTTGTGGTCCGGCCTTGTTTTAAATTCAGCGGCAAAATTCGATATTTTTCGCAAGTATCGTAGACGGTCAAATTAAGACCTGAAACAGTAAACAACCCATTAGTAATTTTCGGAGCTACAATAGATGTAAGGCATCAACTCGATCAACAAACCTACGATGGACCAGCGTGGAAATAGTGGGTGCATCTTACTTTATCAGAAGGAAGTCAAAATTACTGACCGTATAAATCGTTTTACTGCGTTCTCCGGATAGTAGAGAGCAAGTCCACATAATTGAAATCACCAGGGGTTCATATAAAATCGAAGTTCCTCGTGCTACGCATTTTCCATACAGTCGAAACCAGGAAGAAAGACAGTTCCGTATGGTTGATCAAAGTCCATTCACAAGAGCCAGTATACGCGAAATTTCTTAAAATTTTTATTAGTTATTCGACATCATAATAAGCCGGTATTTCTAAGGCTCGTCAGTAGAAACTTGACCATTTTGGTGAAATGTTCAACGCATCAAAACCTACCAAGAATGCAACACTAAGCAGTTCCTTCAATGGGCAGGCATCATTCCATTACTGTTCAGTGTAAACGTTTAGTAATAAGGGATTAATGTGCCCAAAAGTTAGCGGATATACATATTTTCAACAACCACGCTCTGAAACACTGAAGAATGTAAAATTAGAATACGAATTATTGCAGCTGCCAGTGCGCTGGTTACACAAAGGTTATAAACTTTGAATTGGAATGATACCGGTGGCCAACGACTCAGCTCGCATGGTCACTTAGGAATGCAGACTAAGCTGAGATCTTCATCCACGTGGTCATAGTTCAGGGATGATAATTTTCGTTCCATTGACGAAAGTCGTGGCAACGATGACAGTGAAGCTTATGACGATCGGTTTTAGTGGGAAGGATGAAAATCAGTGGGCCAATGACCACACCTAACAATTCACACACACCACACCCTTGCTTTTTGTCTAGAGTAAGTTATTCCACTAAGATTTAGATGAGTGCTGTTAACAAAAGACAGGTCTAATGTCAACTGCTAGATTTTTCGCAAACTCTTTATTTGCATTTCGGTGTAACTACTATTAGTAAAATCATAGGTGAAATTAAGACAACTGGCCCAAAATAGACGTGGGATGGAAATTTGAAAACAAATTCTATTGTAAGCAGTACTTGAAAAATGCGGAAGAATCCCAGTTCACTGACAGTCCTGAGACTTAGAAACAACACTTTCACAATCGGCTCGGGAAGGAAGACGCATTGATCAGGAATGGTTTCTACTACTTACCTATATTTTCATCTAAACCTATTTGTCACAGTTCAAATAATATCATTAGTCTTGGGGATGTTCTGGCATAAACAGATTATTAATCTGAGCAACCAATGCTCTCGTCCTCAGATCAGTACAGGTTATGTTATTTGATTGCAACCAAGAGTCCATCCACAATCATGCAGCCACAGCAAACGCCCATTGTCAGTGCCCAGTTGGGATAGATTTATCACGTCAAAATGACTAGTAGAAATTGCACCCTCGAGCCGAGCTAAACAAAGCTCACAACAGTTGATGTCAAGTTTGGAGCCATTTATACTAGGATCAGATGAACGAACAAATCAGAGGTCACACTCATTGTGAACAGAAGACCCCGTGACCTCTGACCGTTTGTCCCAATTGTATTAGAATATAAAATCACGATTAAAAGGTTCGCTTTTTCTGCTATCTACAACAGAAGAATCTTGTCTGTAAGTTTATCCAAAACGAATCTTGTGCGATGATATCCCCGAGCAACGGAACCTCACTTTTGTGCACACCTTATGTTACGGTCGATAAATCAGTGAATCTCACAAGTGGCGTAAAAGTATCTTGCAAACTGACCCTTAAAGAACTCGCCTTTTTAAGGCAAACATTGAAGTGAATGAACGAAACTTATTTTGGTGCAGTGGGACAAAGAGGGTTAGACTGAATATTCACCAGGAGCTGATGAGTCAGTGGAAGCCTGACGTTCAACTGATACCATTTTAAGTGGGCCAAAAGGAAACAAAATTTTTACCGCTTGCTAAGGAGTGATCGGTTAGGTAAATTTTTGGATTGTTCGGAATTAGGTGTGGACCGTATCATCTCTGCCTGTTCTTATATTCGTGAAATTTGGAGACGGAATCAGATATACGAGGCAAAATGAGGGTCTAATTTTGTCGCATGATGGTCAAACTTTAAGTAGATTAGTGTCCCAATGCGACCTAAACCCAGATAAATATTTCCGTTAGTTGTTACAGATGTTGATCAAACTAAATGAATAAATCTTTGCTAACAGTATGATTGCTCAATTAACGTAAGCCAAGGACGGTTTCCCACTCAACGTTGGTCGGATTCCAAGGTTACTCGCGAGTCGACGAAAGTAGGGACTTTTTCTTCTAGTTCATTCTCTAATCTCCCCTACGTTTGGATTATTCGTGCAGAGGTAAGCGTTACACGTTAACGGAAATGTGTTCAACAAAGACGAGCATACTGTTGAGCAGCGCTGACCGCGAACGGGCCGGAAATTAATTATTCCTTTTGATTTTGTGCGGTGAAGATCTCCGATGTTTTCTCCCGTAGAGTACAATCCAAATAAAAAGTTTTCCTTATGTAATTTACAATGGATACACCGATATTTTCTCCCAGTACCTATGTCGTTAAGCGTCACGCGAAATGCAACGTGATCAGATTTTGTTTTTCCCAGCTTCGGTTTTTTCATCCTCTGTTTGTTTTCACACGTTCGACTGTTTTATAAAAAAGACCAATGGGAAAGTTTGCCGAGAGCTTTTCTCACATTCATACTGTGTTATCGCGTACAACGGTTTCCAGTTAACTGCTTCTCAACGTATAATTCAATCAATCAACAAGTGATCATTTTCGGACGTCAAAAAGACTAAAAATGGTCTTACCGTTTACAACAAACTTGTGTGTCATCGATTGAGTTCAGATCCGATTGCTCACTGTTATCCTCACATGCTACACTTTCTCCTCTGAACACGTTTTTTAACCGAAGGTCTACTCGTCGAGAAGAATCCGATCACCGTTACAATTAACAGAGAGGTGAATTAAGGTCCTAAGTGATTAGAGCATATTTTGCTTTCTGACGCGTCCTGTTGTTTGTTGTATGCTCACAGCTGACGTTTGGCAGTATGAAATCACCACAGGGGAAAAATCACTCCTTGTCTTTTGCCTTGCCACTACAGAACTACAGTGCAAACAGTGACAAGACAACGTGGATGCTGCATATGCCCAATTAGTTCTTGTCATCCATTCTGTTCGTTAGACTGAATCAGTCTGCAGTTGAATTTGGCGATGCATGCAAAGTAACATTTCGTCAGTTCTCGTTGGGGCTGCCTTTAATTCGCAGTGACTTGGCGGAATTGTTCGAAAATGCTGAGGTTATATAAGAGGTGAATCCTCTGAACACTTTACGCAATACGATTGACCAGGAACCGATCGATTGCATGACAGATATGCGAAGGTGGAATAATAGACGACCCATCTACTGGTCCTAATTTACTCGCGTGCAAGTGTAAAACCAGTAACGAGGCGCCTTGTCTTTTGTCTCGAGTGCTTTTCTTTTTGAACTGAAATAAGAAACATTGATTTGAAACAAGTTATTCGCATTAGCTTCCTAAATGACTAACTAATTTTTACTACCAACATCTTGATGACAGATCTGACCGGCGAAGGCCACGGGGATAAGGTCAAGGTGTTTGGACTTGAAGGTCGCAGGCTCAAATTCTCCCACCGCCGGTCAACTTCCCCACTTGACAGCCCTCTGCTGGCCACGGCACCCTTCCTAAAAATGATTCAAATTATTATTTCATTACAAAGGTATGCAAGTGATGAAAAGAATAAGAAAAGGGCAGTTAAGTCAAATCGCGATTTGCAAACGTCGCGATTCGCTTCATTGGGTTTGCACAGAGCGCTCGGATAAAGGATCCACGCGCGGCCACCTTTTGCAGGCATCAACATTGGTCCACGGAGGATCCAAATTATTACGGTGACTGTTCAACAAATCGTCCGAGAGTTTGGAATAAAGTAAAAGTATGGTTAAATTTACTCATCGCTGTTTTTCATTCTCTTTCTCTCGCGCCGATTTCCACTTTCTTCTTGGTTCAAGTAGCCTTTTGTAAGTTCACAGAGTGATGGTTTATATATACATATATATGTATATATATATATGTTCGTGCCCATGTACCGACGCATCAATATGTGTGGAAAATCAGTTGTAAAGAAAGGATTTTGTGTCAGCTATTATACTCTAAATGTCTTTGAAAGCAAGCCTTACCGACTCCCTTGCTAAGTGTGGAAATCTGACTTCGTAGGCTAGAGACGTCGAGAAAATCATAGTTGAACGCGTAAAGCCATTTACCATGATGTTATCTTGGATGCACAGCTCTCGATGAAGAGGAGGACATGAATTCTGTATAATTGAGATCATAAAATTGATCGATTCATTGCTTTTCATTTGAAGTGCTCTATAAGAATTTGATGCTATCCACGTGGCTCTTCCAAAGGTTCATCATAGACCTTATGGGATATTGCAAACCGGATGCAAACATAATATTTCTTTTATGAGATAGCAGAACTCACATTGTAGAAAAAAGACAATCGGTGTTGATGCTCACTGTAAGCACAGGGCCAAGTAGATCTTTCAAAAATTGTGACTAAAATCCCAGCTTTCTGGGGTGTACACACTTATTCACGCAAACATATACATATATATATTTATGTATATACGCACGTACAGATACCGCCGAGCGTGATTAATTCAAAAATTCCCTTTTTTATTAGTGCCAAGGTTTTAGTATCTACGAGCATGAAAACCAATCGATAAATCTTATGGCTGTATTAACAATTTCCTCTTGTCATAAATCTGTTCGGAGATTGCAGCCAACCCAATTAAACATGGATGACCTTGGTTGACCGAAAAATCTTGTTTGAACACGAAAGTGAAATCCCATTTTTACATGAAAATTCTCTGGAGACTTCCGGAGGAGTTATCTCAATTCTCGAAAACAAATAATAGCCAGCTCCTTTGTTCAAAAGAAACACGGAGTTTTTAGTATTCAACCCATGATTACAACGGCATTTACGGGCCGAAGAAAATAAAATGCTAACTGGGATATCGTGCATTATCTGGGGCTTAATAGTTATGACTGATCACTAACAGAAAACATTTTGTGTGAGGATGGTATTGACTTACATAAAGATTAAACTCGTGTCAAGGTCATTAAAGAGTACCGTGTTGTCCGTTCACATTGCTAAAGTGACTTGGAGCGAGAAACGGCTGTCCTAATGTAGGGACATTGAACTGATTAAACAACCTTGGTCAATTCTGGAGTTTTAGGCTCAACAGGTCAACAGTTTGCATGATGATAAACGAACAAACTCCTCTTAGGATGTCCTCTCTGGAGGAAATCAGTCACATCCAACGTAGAGTAGGTCTTTTTTTCAGTCCTGTGACGCAAACAATTACAGACGCTAAATGCACCACGGGCAGAGCGAGTTGGATGGTATTCGAACACTCAGAGTTGTAGCATATATAGTGAAGAAATAATTCACCTAAGGGACCAGAGCATATAACTATTCTTGTCACTGGCAGTAAATTATTTGTGCCTTAATCTGGCAGCCCGCTAATTTCCAGTTTCGGATGCATTGATTCTGGTCACTTGAAAGCGGTTACAGTATGGATATTTCTAAAAAAGAAAATTTTTAGGAAAACTTTCTCCCGTTTTCCTATTTCTATCCAAGTTGATTGCTCTTGCACGAATTAAACGAGAAAAATTTTGCATGTGGATTAGTGTAGAATGGAAATTTGTCGTTGAGGTGACCGAGGTATCTGTTCTATGAAAGCCTACAATATGGAGAAACGACCTTCGCCCCGAAAAAAGCTCCGTGTGTTCGTCTACCAGAACTTATCGAATACGTTGTTTTCAGTGCAGTGGCCTTCTTCCAATTTGATCGCGACAGAGTTAAATTTAAACTGGATCCACAGTTTGGTTCATGGAAAAACACCACTGCCTGAATTTTGATCCTACCCAACATATGTTCATGTCTTGATGTGACAATCAGGTGACCTCTCTATCCAGTTGAGACTGGAACCGAGGTCATACAACTTCTTGGAGTATTAAGTAAAACTGCTCCATACTGAAGGCCCTGGAAACCACACCGCAATGACGAAAACAATACCGAAGGATAGAAACGGACCCGTAACTTGCCACAGTTTATTGATGCCGGATTTTCACGAATACTTGCGTAAAATTGTTTTGAATCACCCCCACTTTGTTTTTCTTGGCTCGCTAGTAATGCAACAGAGTTGAGATGCAGATATGATGGCTTAAACGGGACATCGAGTACATTTCTAGATTAAATGCTAGCCTGAAAATGACAAAGCTCAAAAGTTATTATCAAAAAGGAATCGCCAATTTTTAACGAATGGGAGCAATAGAAATTTAAGTTTTCCTTTCTTTGCCCTTTACCTACAGATGCGAATCGTTTTGTTTTACCCTAGTTTCATGAGCCTCGTTAGTAACGTTATATATATGTATATATGTATATATACAGTAGTAGGCGATTCTCTATGCAGATCGTGCAGCATGAAAACCATGGCGTGGAACGAAAACAATGGAAGGTAAATGGGAGGAAGAACACTGTGTGCAGTTCTGCATATGCACGAATGCTCTTCGATACTCAACCTTTATCTCAACGGCACTCTAGTTCAATCCATGTTTTCTCAGTAAGCTTGATAAAACCTGTTGTACAAACTCAAGCAGAGTGCTCAATTAGGTGACTGTATCCCTGAAATTTGACCAAAGGGTCTAGTCAACAAGACAGTTGGATTATATATGGGTCTCCAAGTCCACTGGAAGCCCGTGATAAATGGATCAGCACACTTTTTCGGGACAGGTCCAAAGATCCTGGGTGACTACTAAATCCCTCCTCCAAGACCAGCATTTGCGTGCTTTTTATGCCAACTCCGCTTGGGTTGAAATCCCAGCTTAATCAACTCCTGTAAAGTGAATACCCAATATCACTCAAGCCGTGGTTAATGCCAAGCATTCTTCTTCATATTTATGCTTTGATAAGAATACCTCGGCCACAAGAAGACAGTGCACAAGACTTCCTCAGCTGAATATATTTGTGACTCAGTGTTGTTTGGGAAGATTTTAAGAGATATCCAGGGCCAGTAGCTACCTCTGAACTTAAGACACCTATTCCTGACCAATGCGAGTTTGCAGCCATCCCTAATTTAGCAACCACAATTACTGTAAACAATAAGGACAGGTACATATTCGCTGATTGTTCACGTGTAAAAATGGATGCATTATACTCGTCAGAAATTTACCGCTGAGTACAACAAGAAGAACTGTAATAAAGTTAAACACCAGTGAAGCCAGAGATTCAGATGCAATTACGCAAAATGTTAAAAATCTCCTTCGAAATGGCACCAGGGTCATTCTGCTGGGAATAGACAGTTTGTTGAGCTATCCAAAAGCACAAAGATTTTGTGTCCAGTAATCAATGAACTGTTGTATGCATATATACATATATATATGTATATATATATATATAATTATGATCCTCAATTTTCCAAACGGAGTTGATGATGCATCCGGGTATCCGAGATTTACGGTCAATTATTGATGAGGAGTAGCAGCCAGTTTCACGTTCGGATGTAAACTTGTATCGGTTTGCGGTTTGTGTAGTACCACAGTAATGCTCCGATGTAATCACCGTCAATCGTCAAAGAGAGTACTACGTGAGACAGTCAATGGCCTTTCTGATTACAGGATTAAGACCAACCTGATCCCTACAATTCCTACCCTTGGGTAACCTAAAATGATAGATTTGTATGGTGTGTTCTTGAATTGGGTTCGCTGGTTGACCTCCGCCCTTCTCAAAAGGGAATTTCCGGTGGAACAATAAAAAGAAATATGCATTCTAGACCTTTTGTTAGAGGCACTGGCGGACATATAGACCGTTCATGAGTTCCGATTTGGCTGAAAAAGCTATTGATTCTATTAGGCTTCTCATACTAGCTGCCTGAATCGAACAACCGTTATTATAATTAAACTTGGAGAACTGCAAGGTGGTTTGAAAAGTTTAACTCTTTTAGTGACCCATCAATGAGACATTTGGTAGAAACTGGAGGTTCCACCCATCATTTTTGGTCTTGCATTAAGCAAGGAGTGTCAGGACGACATACAGTGCACAGCGGTTTACACGCAAACATAACCCCCTTTATTTACCTTGTTTGTGTTACAAAGCAATTTCCAGTACATCTAGAAGGAAGCCACGACCAACTGAGAAGGCCGAAGAAACGGAATTTGATCGACCATGGGGGACCTCGAACCGGTAAGGCTTTTGTCTAGGGGCTACTATGTGAACCGTTAGATCAATGGCCAAACAATCGTCCAACATTCCTGATAAAAATATCCGTAGTTTGTTGGCCATAGGCGGCAGTTTCATAATCCAGAGCAACCGGGCAAAATCAATACGTCATCGATTCACCTCGAAGGATGATTTACAAGCGGTGACTCAAAGGCCTTTAGCTCTGGCGAATGCTAAGAGAGAAAGCTTTCCTACCCTTTCGTCTCCCAAAAGAAGTAAACCAGGGTGATAGTGTGTCGCCAACTAACGGCAATCAAGATAGAAGATGTCCTTTATGTTGCACTGGAAAATTTCGCTGGTAAAATTTGTGAAGCCGTCTGCAGCTTAGGCATAACCTAACCCCGGCAAAGCAAACAACGGGAGATGCAAATTGGCATATTCGCTTCTTTTCGTAGTTAGGCTGGAGGAGGTAAATGGGTTAATACAACCATATACCACTAACATGGTGTTCTGTGCTGTTATTCTTCGTTCTAATCGCACTCGTTCCATACAGTTAGTTGGCACTTTTAGAAATTACGACTTATCCCAAAAGTACAATTTTGAATTGATCTCCTCGCTCTTATTCAATTCAGCAATGTGTATTGGCCACACTATAGGCGAACGGTTGTGCGGGTATGCGTGAGTTCGGTTTTAGCTTCAGTTTACTCACACATTAGCCTTGCACTAGTGCATGCGTGGTTATCGAAAAGGAATGCTGTAATTAGGCCAATAATTAATAAGAAAGTTTTGCCACACCACAAGGTGCATTTCCGAACCATGTGACACTCCGCATCCACTGCTCGGATACGTGAGGCGTCTATTCTGAGATACAGCTGAAGAGCTCGGCATCGCTCCGAAAAAAAACAAAATAGTTTGCTGCTGAAACGAAATCACTGATCAATAGCGGTTAATTAGTCTGGAATAGCTCACGCAATCGGGAGTGTTTTCCAGACACTGAACATCAAATGCGACGGCAAAATCAAATCTAAACTCCTTGCCACGCAGCAAGAGGCCTTCTGTCTCAGAAAGTGCGTACAGTTCTGCAGTACCGTTCTTTCGCTAAATGCGACTAAGAGTAGTCAAAACGACCTTGATTTTTTCTGGAACAATGGATGGCATGTAGATATCGTACAGACCACTTGGCACAACAACTTGTCTCCACTGCATGAGTGATTACTCCAGAGGAACATACGATGGTTTAGTTATTATTTCTGGAAAAACCAAAACTTTTTCATAAAGCCATCTGGCAAAACATTAAGGTGAAACAGAGGCTGACTAAAGGTCATTCAACTTCACTATTCGCTTATCCATAAGTGAGTTACAAACATATGCACAGATCATGTGTGTCACACTACAAAAGATAAACATGCTAAAGTGGCTATTTGTGCGTGTTGCACTCTCGGGTTTTCACGATCTCGTCGGTAACCTATTTTGTTTTACTAAAGTTCCAGACACGATGGCTAAAAGTGGTGAGAATGAACAATATTTCACATTTGTTTGCAAATCTTATAATTTCTGGCTGAACATAATGGCTCTGGAATTTGGGCTTCCTCGCTAATTCAGTATGTAGTTCTTTAATATATGTGGAATGCGACAGTCGAGGTTTCATCGCCCATTACAATAAAGAGCTTGAAATCTATTCCACCCCATCGGTTCTCACTTATATGAAAATAGCATGATGGAAAGCAGACAATTGGAACAAGGAATATTTTTTGTCGTACAATAACTGTTTGCTATGCCGACGTGCGGTTTTTCAAATACGATTCAAACCATGCTGGACACATCTATGTTTATTATCCCAGTATTGATTTTCCGACATCCTGGATTATTACAAAATCTTGGGAATAGGGGACCAAAGCATTTCAGACTCGGTCGATGTTCTTTGACAATCTGGTAACCATACTGATAGATAGTTATTTTAGGGGATTTGACCACTTTTCTCAACAAGAGGGTTTCACACTCGATAAGTCCTTTGGAGTTTTTTATTGGACGCAGCTAGGT
Source organism: Fasciolopsis buskii (assembly GCA_008360955.1). Classification (NCBI taxonomy): domain Eukaryota; kingdom Metazoa; phylum Platyhelminthes; class Trematoda; order Plagiorchiida; family Fasciolidae; genus Fasciolopsis; species Fasciolopsis buskii. Next base: position 309,184 of record LUCM01008331.1, read on the forward strand.
GAAATCCGACCGAAGACATTTGACTGCTCGAAAGTGAGGAAACATTTTTTTGAATACAAGTTTTCATTTTTAGTAGTTAGTTTTGCATACGGAAGCGTACGACCGGTTTTGCGGTTACTGCCGCTCTCCAGGTATGCGTACTCCGTACTCTTCTGTCTAGACATCCGCATACTAGTGAGCTCCTAAAGATTCTAATGGGATTCTAAGAATACAAGTTTCTACCTACAACGATTCTGTTGATCCAGTTTGGAGAACGAAAGGACCCATTTACTCTAATTGCCCATGAAAGAATTTTCTTCCATTTCATAGTCAGACATGGGCAATAACTGCGCTGCTAAACCCTTTATTGGGTAGTTACTAAGCATACATTTATACATTCATTGCACCAGTCACCTTAGGGAAAAGTTTTATTGGAGAAATTCGAAAAAGATCCTGCTATCAAACGTTATTCCCACTATGGGCTTTTCATAACTACAATCACAAAATTGGTGACGTTGATAAAATTAAAGTTTTGAACTTCGCTTGTTCAAGGTCGAAGCCATAGCAAATGTTGAGGTTCATCTAAAATGGGGTTTTCAGCTCACGACCATCCGAGTAACGTAAATGAAACGTACGCAGTTGCTCGCAGATTTCCTATCATTTCCCAAAATCCACAAACAAAGTTGACCTTGACATATGATCCGAAAATTGCCGAGCCTAATTCTTAAACCAAGTATCTCCAAATCCAGCTGGAATTTTAGGCTATTGTGTACTCGATATTTACCCCATTTGGGTGCCTAGATAAGTTCTCGCTTGTCAGCATAATGGCATAAACACAACAACAATAGAACGGCTGTTTATTCCGCAATGCCCATTAATTCCACTCACTTCGTTTGCTTTAGTTACGGAGCACTGATTTTTATGGTTTTCACTAATCGCTCTGCATTTTTAATAGTTCCTTAGTTTGATAGTGATTTTTTCACCTTAGTCCAATTCGAATCATCAAGACTGTGTATGCGTATGAATGTAGTTACGCTTCGTAACTGAAGTTCACGGGAATTGCTTCCATTGGTTAACCAAGATCAAAACTTCGAAAATAATCGCATTGTCCTAAATTTTTACTTTAATTGCAAGCAGTATCATAGGCGAAATAATGGAAAGAATTTTCCGAAACATGCACTGCTAGTTTCGCGTTTACTGCCACTCACTAGGTGAGCGTACGCGACATAATTCTGCCGCAGTTTGTTCATAACTGTACACTTTGTAACTGATTTCAGCTGTAAAGATGCATTTTAGTCACTAGGATTGTGTAAGGATGCTAAATCTAGTCACTGATCCCAACGATGGTTTGTGAAATACTTTTGTCGGTCAAGTAAAAGAATAATTAGATGGCTAACATGAGCTACGCATACCCGGTGCGCGGCCCTTGCCGCAAAATTAGTCATGTTGTCCCAGAGACAATTTTGCTTCTCTGGACGTTATGCGATACTTCCAGCAACGAAAATGTGATAAGGACGTTTTGAAAAGTGAATTACGTTTTCTATTTTCCCGTGTAAAACAGAATTGCTGAAACTGACTGCCCTGAATTCCTGGTTCGGCGACGCAGCACTGTCGTTATTTACCAGTCTACTCCCGATTAAAAGACGTGGTCGGATCTGGATTTGGAACTCTTGATGCCAATACGAGAGAAATTGCGTCATTTGTACCCACTCCATCGGTCGCTGAATTGGAGCAGTACAAATTGTGGCAATTAGACAACAGAAATGAAGTTGTCAATTCACTCCCTGGGAGAACTGCAGGGCACAGCTGTGTGATTTTCACGGATAATCCAAATGCGAATAATTAGAGCAGATTTGGATTTATTTTTTCTAACTTCGATTCTCACTGGCACTGCCTCGACATGAGCGAGGCAGACATCAATAAATTTGATGCGCGCAGCAGACAGCTGCCTGAACCAGAAAAAAAGATGCGTTGCACACGTACCTCCAATAGATTTGTGACTAGGATGTACGGTCCTTACTTTGAACTCTAGATAAACCCGTAACTTTGGCAAAATTGGGCTTTCTCTTCGACTGATGAGAAATAGCAAAGTTGTATCATGATAGAATATTCAGTAGTGTGTCACTGATTCCTAATTTCGTAAAACGGGATAAGTATTTGGTGTGGGGGGGGAATAGATGAGTTTACAAACCTCAGAGTTAATCAAGATTGAAAAATGTTGTAGCCATCTCTGGTAAACACGTCGTATTCAAATATGTTTCGAACTATGTCCTACTGAATCGAACAATCACGTGCATAGGCCCCGCAAAAATCAGTTGCGTTTATTGGTCAGAACCAAATGAGATGAGCTTGTCAGTTTAATGTGGTCATAGCTTTTGTTGACCAATCTATCTGCTCACTGCTAACGGATTTTATCACACACTTTTGGTTTCCCCGGTCGGTCAATACGTTCAGTGCTACCTTGCCTTAAGGCAAATAACGGCAAAAATGCAAAATCCAATGTTACTGCTTGTTAGCAAAATATCAATTACCGGGACAACCATTTGTCGGCCAAAACTACCAAATTGTACACTGTCGCTTAAATACTAATAACTCAACCACCGAGTGCGTAAATGGTTCGATGACCTGATCGACAAGTGGTAAGAACATCTAGGGCTAAATGCTAATTCTTTGCGTCTGCAAGTGTTCCTAATGACCGTTAAACGCTTCAGTATGCACGGTAGTCTCTGCGATTGCCGCGCTATTTGATCTGTGCAGAAAACCTTCAGCTGCCGGGGTTCGTCATTCGGTTGCATGGATTTCTGCAACCTATCGAGGAGGTTGGCTAAAAAATGCCAATTAATCACTCTTACGGCAGAGTGCCTCACACCGTTGGCGGTTTGTCAATAAATACCTATCACTAATAATTTCAAAGCACAAATAGGACATTCAGAATAAATTAAACGTTGAGACGTTATCTCTCACACTTATTTGAGGTAATTCAGTTAGACGTGAAATTGCAAGGTGGACGTGAATGTCTACCTGAATTTTTGATGTACATTTTTGGTTTGGGCCGGTGATGCGACAGTATAGAATCAGAAAGCAAAATGACTTTGCTGTCTTTCTGTTCATAAGTCACTCACACTGAATGAATACGTGATGCAAAGTTTGCTTGTGCTACAGAGACTGTCTCTTGTCTCAACCGTTCCTCGTGCAGCTTTTTTGTCATTACACGTAACGTAAAGTACTGTGTAATGGTTAGATCCCATGCTCAGAAGACATTATAGTGGGAAAAAGTGGTACATTCGTGTAAGAACCCGTTTATTGATATTGGTTTTGAACAGAGAAAGGTTGCAAGTAGATGGAAATACGGAAGGTGGAGGGGACGTTCCTCAAGTTGGAAGACTAAGAGAAATGTGGGATTTGAATGAAAGGTGTACGACACCTAGTAAATGAAACTTGATAAAAATGGCTAGCTTCTTTTATGCGAGAAAGACTGAAAACGCAGCTGTTAAGGCAAGCTCCAAAGAATAAAAACCAAGGCAATATCGATAGATAAGAAATAATGAAGCAACCACCCGACGACGAACTAGTGACTGGGAAGCAAGTTTTAAGTAGTAATTGTTCATGAGTAGGGTGGCATTTCGTTGAAATCGGTAGAGAAGAGAAATAGAAGTAGATGGGGCCACACCCTGCAGGTGACTGCAATAGTCAAGTGCGGGGCTGACTTGAGGCTTTTTAGTAGAAGGTGAGCTGGAGTGAAAAACACCGAGCGCAGGGCAAGAAACTCACTTTGCATGCAGCTCAATAAGGAAGCACGCATGCGAAGGAGAACCAGCCTAATGAGTGACAAGAAAAGAAACAGGCGCTGAATAGCTCCCATCAGACGAATCAACGGACAGATATGAGGAGAAAGAAAGATGTTCCAATGACCTTGAAGGAGGACAGACCGTGGAATTACTAAATGCAACGTGGTTTTTTGAGCTGTACGAGAAGACGTCATTAATCCCGGAATTTGGAGACAAACAACTTTGGTATTTGCGTGGCGAGAAGTTTGACAAGAAGCAGAACAATGAAGGCTGGTGCCGTCGGCAAAAGAATTATTTGGTTGGGGACTAGTGGATAAATCAACAATGAAAAAATTAGGGGATAAGTGCAAATAGCGAACCTTGGAGATTGTAATTGTTTAAAGGACATGGCTGGATAAGAGCATACCAGCTTGGACGAATATTATTGGATAGATAAGGAAATTTGACGTCCACGATACTAAATATAGCTTGACTTGCAGTACTTAGGAATCAGTCAGTTAATCTGATCACGCCTTTAGCATTTGTCGTTTTCAGTAGCGTGCACTAAGTCACTAGACGGTTTGTCTACACAAGATAGGATATCCGGTACAATACCGAAAAAGATGAGACATTTCGTTTAACTCTGTTCAACCGGACTATTGGATTACGTTGGAAAACAACCAACGAAATTCGTTCAACTACGAAAAGCAAGTCGGTTACTATGACTTCGAAATATTAGTTGCATCATGCTCAACCTGCTAGGCCGGTGATACGGGATTCATCAAACGTAAGCGTTTCCAACCAGGTTGTGAACTCGTAGCCTTCTCTCAGACTGTGTAGAAGCAAAAACAGCAACCTTATGCATTTTGACCGGCCATTCACGAGTTATTGTCACAAAGTTACGACTTGTCCCCTATTTGTTACACTGACTAAACAAGTGGTATCTGAAACTACTTTATCTGGAAAACATTCTTGTCTAAGTGGGGTTTCATGAAGAAAATATAACTGATATTTCCAGGACAAAGTGCAAATGATTTCAGTTGTATGCTGGAAAATCGCGAAAAACCTAAACGAAATTCACATGACCGAAACTCATTCAAAAATTTTCCATTTGGTTTATTGCGTAGTTAAATAAATCTAGTGGTTTCCACTGGCTATTTTCCCTAAAACAAACAAACAAATAATCATAAAAAATGTAGGAAAACTGTATTTACGAATCTTTTGGGAAAGTTTGCTAAAAATGTTGGTCGCCACTTCCAGCACTAATCCTGATGATAATTCTCTACTGAGTGCTGCGTGACCACGTAACTGACTGTCTGGCTGGCCGGCTGATCGATAGAATGTTTAAATGACTAACTGACAAAGCCAATGGTCCAATGAATGGGTGAATCCTGGATCACCGGGTTATTTTTTTCTGAATATTAAATCAGGGTTGATTTCATTAGCAACTGTGAGCGTTTCCTACGGTCACAATCATTTCGAAAATGACTAGATCTTGTGAATGTGAAACGAAATGGGTGAATATTAAACGCAACAGAATGAACACATCATATGAAACAAACTATCCATCCGACGTCAAGTGGGCGTGCTCCAATTTCGGATCCGACCAGCCAGAGTATGGATTATGTCGGTCTAATTATCTGTCTTCTGAGCTCGTGTCTGCTTTGCAAGATGCTATACGCATTCGACGTGGCCTCAAAGCAGCTAGCAGACCACACGCGGTGTAGTCAACGTAAACCATCACTTTCAATTTCTCCACTGTCACCAAAGTCAGTTACTCAGATCCGATAACATTTTTTCTTCTTTCTGAGACGTTTACTTTTGCTTCTTCAGTTCCGGTACTTGAGACTGTAAAGCGAATGTAAGTAGGATGAAGTCAGGCACGAAATTTCACATGAATCCAAGTGCATCTCTGCTTGGATTTCCATGAATAGTTGGTCGTACATCCACTGGTGCATCAAACCTTCAGTCAAACTTCCCCACGTCTGTGGATTTTGTTATTTGTTCGTAAACATCGGACTGCATTGACATGGTTTACGTGGATCGGTCTGCATTGTGAATGTCGTGTTATGCAACAATCCAACTTGCCTTTTGCTAAAGGTGTTCTGGTTTACTTGCAACCTAAGCAGTTCAAATCAGCTACTCAGCAGTGGTGTCACAAAATCACCAAGCCTTCACAATATGATTTGTAATTTTAGTGTTCATTTTGCAGTGTGCACTGAGCCGGGTCACCGATGTAGAAGAAAAACCAAAAAATCCGCGTCACCCGAAGCCCGGTAGATTCATCTGCCAGGACCAACATTTACACAATCAAACCGACATGAAATTGTACATGGTAGACATGACAACTCTGCGGTATTTCATTCAATCCGTGCAACCAGTTTGACTAAACAAATTCAGAACACTCTTCTGAATCACCGGCTGCCTTCATTCCAGTTCTTATGGCCTAATTAACTCATGCTCAAAATAACCATTCTGAACCTGTGATGAAATAAAAGACGACGACATTTTTTCCTCGCTGGCTGTTCATTTTTGTTTTGGCCTGTTTTCCTCCAAAACGTCAATGTTCCACATCACAACTTATCCAGACATGTTCAATGTTTTGGAAGGAAATAAGTCCGCATTCGTGAGTGCCAACCGAGAATTCTTTCGATCTGTTGATCTACCGTTTGTTCTGCGTTTACCGGTTCCGTGTGGGCCGAGTATCATGGATTCCACATATTCCCCGGGTTGATGTTTTATGTCTCACAATATTAACAAAACCGATACATATGTTGCCTGATAATGGGAACAAGCATTGCGCGATTGGTCTCGCCACTTCTGTTCCGTTCAGCGGAATGTTCCGGAATATGTAGCTTTTCCGATTGTTTCCCAGTCTACTTCTTGGAACACTATTCTTCAACAAATTTCCATCTGCAAAAGCTGTTGTGTCCTGGAAGATTCACACGTTTGTCAAATTGGTACAGATTCAACCCACAAACCTTGTTGGCGTAGGGAAGTCGAACCTGTTTTACGCGAAGTAGAGCACATTCTTCGTTTTTATCTTCTTTCCGAGGCTATGGCAACAAATCAAATATTTTTCAAGCTTTTCCTCCTATCTCATTTCATTTGTTCTTGCTCTTTGGCTGTATTGCCTCCTCACATGCTAGAGTCAATGTTTGTGTGATACTATGAAATTTCCTTATCTTGTGTTATGAGGAAGCACTCAGGATGATCTTGTTTACGGCTTTTATTGTCTAAAATAAATTTGCCTTCTGCGATAGATTTACAAACAGTTTGTCAACTAGCAATGTCTGTTTTCAATAATCCAACCGATTTTTTAGTATATCAATCAAACTCATGTTATCGTGTACAAAAATGTTAGTATTTGTGAAATTCAATTTGAAAAATAGGTTGAATAAAAAAATCGGCAGATGTAGCCTCCAATATTAGTCACCCTTAGCCGCCCGCCAGTAAGGGCAATGCAAAGTTCCCGCAGAAAACGTGCTCTTTTCTTGAGACCACAAACCTCAGAAATTTTGCTCTCTGATCTGATAAATCCAAAGTCCGTCCACGGTTTTGTTTATCTCGTTTATTTCTGACATCTAATACCCAAATGTTGTGCAAAATCGATACGAAAAGTCTATTTACGTTTTCATTTCGTTTTTTTTGTTTTGGTAAAATCACCTCATAGTGTACACCATTGACAATCTACAACAGAAACGATTTTCATAACTTTTGGAGTATTACGGAGATTTTCGTCTCATAAAAGCTCTCCGTGCAGATCATTTGACGCATTTTATCAGAGCAACTAATTCAAATGGCTGTTCATTATCAAATTTTTGCCATTGCTTAGTCGCGCCCAATCAAAGGTGATCGATATTCCATTTATTTCCGCATTCACCGAAAAAAGTAACAAAATGAAAAATCACATTCATTACCAATGAAAAATTGTTGTTAAAATAAGATAACATAATAGGGTTTATGAATTAAAAATCAGTTGTTAGCAAGACCGTTAGCTTCCTGACGCCTGATTTAGGGTTTACCCGCACATTTGCGAGGTTAAGCGTTAGTGCAAAACCGTTGGTGTCCACTTTGAAAACATTTGCTGACTGCGTCCAATGATGAAACAGGAAGTAGAATGCGGTGGTCACCGGGCATGAGAGAGGAAATTAGAAAGAGCAAAACTATTGCCGTTTTCCAGCTTGTTTTAATGTACTTCTGTTTTGTGTTCGGTAGTTTCTTGATTGTTTCCCAATCTAACTGGCCTATTTTTGCGATTTCATGCGGATTCCAAAATCAGATGTCGAAGAGATGGACCGTTGCTATTCCTTTGATTGTTTTGCAAAAAGTTCAAAACTAACAATAAGACTTTGTGACATGCATGATGCATCAGTTTACTGGAAGGGACATGCCCCATAGTGTACATGGCTCTATATAAGTGAAGGGATTGAGTGAACAGACAAACCTAAAACTCGAAACTTGAATCGGCTTAGAACCACCCAAGGACCCAATGGGTCAGATGGGATAACAGTCCGGGCTACAGTGAACTGCCGTCTACAACCCCCGCATTATGTTGAAAGATTTATAGTCTAATCTTGGCATTTAACGTGCAGCGCAGACTATGGCTGATAGAATCAGCTGGCTAATGGTGAAAGTGGTGAAATTTATAGTGAATATTAGAGAATTTCCAATAAAATGTTTCGTCAACTAAAGTTAATCCGCTGCAAGCATACAGTAACTGTCGAAACACAAATATCCCTGAAAGTGTAAGTGCATCTTTTGCCTTTTTACTTCAGTTGGTATTAAAATAATGCGCGTCATTCTTCAGATAGGGGGCTGTGGCTAACAGATAGCTGCCAAATGGGGAAATTGACCAGCAGTGCGAGGACTCGAACTCACGAGCTTCACATCTAAGTGTCACGACATCATCCGCTTGATCAACGCCGATGTAAGCTCAGGTGCGCTCAGCACCGTAATCTGCTGGCTTAAGACCTTAGGCTTCTTTGACAAAGTTTTCCCTCGATTGAGGTGACCGATGTTTCAAAGACCAACTCGTAGACTGCAAACTGCTGTGCATAAGTGGAAGACGACGTAAATGCGAAACAGTTCAAAACCACCCCTTTTGGTGGGATGTCTTCATCTTGCGTACAACATTTGACCCCTCGTCGAGTGGGTCATCCAGAAGTTCAGCACCGGTTAAGAAGAATATTCCCCATTCCACATAGGCCTAATCGCGCAAGAATAGGTTGTTGTTACCCTACCGAGGTGGCAAAAGCTCATCGAAAGCCAGACATCAGTTCCAACGACCATCTGTGCTGTTCCGTGTGACCTCGCCTCCCCTCGAATGCATACCTTCATGACCGCTGAAACCAATGAGCATCATTTGACGATAAGAAAACAGCAATTTCAAGTGGTGCTCTTATCAAAATCTACATTCTTGTGCTAGAGCTGCTGGCATTTTTGCGCCCACGCACAAAAATTCACGTTTCCGATCACATTCTGCAGTGTTTCCAGCCTACCCACTGGAATTTAGGTTCATCTCGAAAATATCGGGTTAGTCACAGCACCCAAATTTAATCATGTAATCCTGATAATGAAGTGAATAACTCGTTTAATGACCGTGGACGAGTGTTTGGATGTAGTGCAAAGTTCCCGAAATGCGGTGCAGAACTCCAAAACTGCGATGCATGGATCCCCTACTTCGGAAAGCAATACAGTTCGACAACACTTTTTATCGCTTTCAAGAAATCATGATCATCGAATTTTAGCCCTGTTTATGAGACCATTTTTCGAGTCACATTAGCATTTGTGTCAAATATTGATTAGTCTGTCGGGAGAAAATATGTTGATAAATCACTGATGATATCTTTCACTGGTTTCTTAGAAAGATATTACGACCATTCAACACGGGTTAAAGTTCTTGATGAACAGTTGCACAGTGACTGGCGGAAAAGACGAATCCAGCCGGAAACAGGGTCAAATTGCGAGCAAATTGAAACACGTACTGTAAGCGACTATGACAAACTGGCATGCTACGTAAACAATCCAAGGGCAAAGTAAGACGCGGGATGGGATCAGTTGGCCTAAAGGAAGCTCAGATTGAAAGTTTCCGACACTAGAAGTTGGTCAGGGTGCATATAGAGACCAGGGGCGCTTTGTGTTAATGAAATAAAGTGACCTGAACAGCTGAACTCTTCGACGGATTAGACGTACAAATCGACACCAGGAAAACTAAACGCAGAAGGCGATAGCAAAGACATCGCAATTTCCACACACCGGTTAACGAACACCACATCTATCAACATCATAAATGCCACAAACTCAATTGCTTTGCTACCAGTAACCACTATCTTTCGGCAATGTGAACGACGTCATTTGATTTTGACTTGTTTTTCCTCGCGAATTCGGTCTTACATAATTTCATGTCTCAGTATTGTATATCCTTCAGGTCCTTTCTCATAGAAAATCGTTCTAAATTCGGCAGAATACAACACACATTTAATATGCTGCTTTTGAACTAACACTGACCGCTTCGTGAAGAGCTGAATTATACTCTCTGTCGGTTGAGTAATGCATAAGTTGCTTTGTTATGCGAAACCGTCAAATTCCGATACACGAAACGGATGTGACCCAAGCAATTTAGAGACGACTTTAGGACCCCGTCATGCAAGCTATCCACTGATATTCGAAGTCAACAGAAGCAAAGTCTACAGGATGGGTAACATTTGAATTATTTTTGGTGTTGCGGATCTTCCACCCCTGCGGGTATATTCACGGATTCGTGAACCCTTATCATAATGACCTTACATTACTCCAGCACATTGGCAATATTCACTGTTTGTTATTTTGTGACCGTGCAAAGTCTGTGCGCTTTTTGTAACAACAAACAATTCGATATTGGCGTCTGAAACGGTATAATGATGGAAAATGGCCCTGGCAATCCAATGTGATGGCCACATTCCCAAAGGGGCACAAGTACACACATAACACAACTAGGAAACGTTGGTTCTAGTCACAAAAGACTACTCCAACTTCACTTTTTAAGTCATTTGCAGTCATTTATCATTTGGTTTGACTTTTCAAAGAACTTTTATTAGGTGCACGCGTGAATGGTTAGATGAGTTTGGAAACAAAATTTTCCCATGCAATTTCGTGTAACCAGAATAACAACTAATCATGTTCTTGGGCGAACAAGAGTAGAACTTTATTTGGCTACTACGTTTTAAGATCTCCAGTTGCCAAGGCACCTTGAACAAAGCAAATAAAGAGGCTTGGCACGGCTAAAACCCGATATGCAGTCGTTCGACAGCTCAATGTGATGAGATATGATGGTTGGTGAATCCCTACCTTCGATTAGATTAGCGTACTGATGATTGGAGTCTGACTGCATTTGAAATCTATCAAAGGCATGAGAAGGTTTGTGAAATTTACAAACGTCTACGTATGAGCTGGGGATTTTACTAGTCCCCGCGGTTTCTTTGATAAATCTCGAGAGAGCTGCAAAACCTCGAATTCGACAACTGGCTAAGGGATAATGGAATTGCAGCAAATAGGCAACGCAAGGCGAAAATTTTGCGAACACAAGTTATTAGTAGACGTTTGGAAACTTACCGAGTTAAAGAAATGAAAATCAATTGATAAGCATTTCACTGGCTTCTGTTCTAGTGCCATTTTAAACATAAGGTATGAAATAGAATGGTAAAACAAATTTGAGTAAACGGCCAATTTTCGAGCAATCACTAGCCCTTTCATTGCCCATGGTAGCTGTGATCAATCAAATTGCGCAGCCATTGAATTCAAGTAAACCTTCGCACTCGTCTGCCTGAAAACAGACGACGGGATTCCACTCAGGTGAAGTAATTTAGGTGTTTTGACCCCCGTTTGATCGTGCAGCTGTGTCTAGGGAACACCAGATTCATAATAATAAGCATGCACTATGTGAAATGTAGTTAATGATTCCAAAAAATTACCAATTTAAAGTTTTCGCCATTTCACCTTTTTTAATAAAGAACAGAAATACATCTGGATGGAGTCACGGTCAGCAGAGAATATTCAACGGACTAAGGACGATTCAAACTTGAATACCCCTGCGGGAACACGGCAACAGAGACCGCTCAATCGCCGCCAGTATCCGTTTATTTTTCGTTTCAAACAAAAGTACTTTTTGATCTCGCGTGTATAGGAACATTACGTTGTTAATGGAGCTGTTTTGTCTTCGAAAACAACAACGGTTTCGACTGTGATTTAGCGACTTCAAGATTGGCACTGTGTTTGTTTATCTGAGCTACAAAATAAGCACTAAAAGCGTATTCTGCCATCGATTTCAAACAGCTCGTTGGCCTCGCTGGTTCTAATCAGTGCGGGATGCAAAGTGAGAAATGATCGCAAAATCGGTCATTGCTTCACTTTAACTATGAAGGGCAGTCCTACTAACAAGCTGACGTCGTTGTGTTGGTGGCCCGTGGATCCAGCGTAAGAGTTCGCTCCCTTGACATGACTGAAAAACAAACAAACAGGCATACCGCTTAATTTACCATGTATAAGCCATATGTCGATGACACTCCCATTTTTGCAGATGAGAGATACTTTGTTGAATTCTTCATTCAGCCCGACAGAATATACCCAAGCTACGCATAAAAGAGAACATGGTACCAGTCTATCCTTCCAAGACATCTTGATGACTTAATGTGCAGATGGAACAATAATAAAAAGCGTTCATCGCAACGCGACTTGGAGCCGGTAGTGCATTCAGTTCTCCAGTTCTACACAAGTTGCCATCGTAAATCTGGAGCACAGAATAAGTGCAGAATGACGAAGAGTTCCTAAAGGAGACTCTCAGGGTAAACAGATAAAATATCCTAATAAGTTTATCCGGATTCAAAAACGAAAACGACTTAAAAGGAGTTCAGTAAACTAAGAAGAGAAAAAAGGTCATGATCAAGATATCGCTCAAGGATGATCGTTTATTCAAACCGAATCAGCCAAAACCTCAAGCGGGCGCTAAAGCGTACCTACATTTCTGCTTGATTGAATATTCCAAACACAACCGAGGGGCCAGACCTCAACAATCAATCAAGAAATGTGTCCGGTCTCTAAAATTCTCTCATATAATGTACCCGTCCACCTGCAGCTAAGGTGACACACACAGAGATAGAACGGATTGATCCATCTTCCATGCACTCAAATGGCTGATGAAAAGAGAACGAGCTCGAAAAATCCGGTCTCGTTAATCCTATGACTTATCGTCACCATAGCGACACCGGCCGAGGATTTAAAATCACTCTACGGACCCGTAACCCGAGATTGTGGACCTTCTGTGACGCTTTATCGATCAGCCAAATGAAGCCAACACTAAGTGTGCACAAACTGTTCATCCACAATGTGTGCCCGCTCCGAGAGTTAATCAGTCATCTTTCGCTAAACACAATCTCAGATTTGTCGATACATTTTGCTTTCCAGTGTTGCCCCTGGTCTCAGTCTGAAGTCAATTAACATATTTACATGCGCGATTGAGAAGGTTAGAAATGTTTGCGTCTCGCAATTCGTGGCTTCTATCCTCTGTATTCAAACGGGTCAAACAGATTATATGGTTGAAATGCAATTGTAGAGGAATTTGCAAGCATATTAGTTCTTTCGTTCATCGACCGCTCTATCCGAACCAGGGCAACTATGTGAGCACTACCTTAGTCGTCTTCCAAACTAAAATAGGCTTTCGCCTTAAACGGTTTTTGTTCCAGTGACGACTGGAGGACCTGTTTTACGAGACACAGAAACAAAACATGGTCTTCTCAAATCACGATCAAATGATAATCAAAAAATATAGCCTTTTTTGCTGTTAAACATTTCGGATTAGTAGCCGAGAACCGTTCGTGGTTTGAGCAGTGTTGCTGACCAAAAGCTTTTGTTTTTGAAATACCACAACGTAAAATGATGCAATGGGCTAAATCCATGAAGATGTGACCGCACTGGATGAGTTAAAGCAACCAAAAGGAAGCTGTATGTGGGGCGGGCGGAAATTCATCACCTCCTTGAGAATGTCGGCGTTGTTTCATCGCCGGTTTCCTGATAGCTGTGAGTTCTGCTTATACATGGCAAACCATCAAATCGGTGAGTCTTTCGCTCTTCAAAGCCTAGTATTTCAGTAGACACATTGAAACTGTTCTCTTATACATGCATACATACATGCAGATGTAAACACCAATTCATATCACAGAAAAAATTCAAAGCTAACCCAAAAATATCCGGACCAAACGACGTAAGAAGTGTATCGAAAAATCGATGCGCCATGTATTGGTTTTTATTGTGAATGATATAATATTAATAACACAGCGTTGTTGGTAGATGTAATGCGCCTTGAGAAAGACTACCCACGGTAGTCGAAACGTTGGCGCATTACATCTACCAACAACGCTGTGTTATTAATATTATATCATTCACAATACTAACCCAAAAATGTTTGTCAAATTAATTCGGCGAGATATCAATTCCAATCGATTATTTTCGAATAAAAACAACTTATCTGAATAAAAATAAAAGTGCATCTGAGTTGACAATATTTACAAATTCGAACAGTACGAGAAAGTGTCTTGGATCTATAAGTTTACGATAAATAATCAGTTTCCAGTTTGCTTGCATGCGAACTGCGAATTTGAATGACTCATTTTTACACCGTGCCGACATCTAACGGATACCATTTTACCCCAACTTCTGACAAGATAAATTTTCTTTTCAGAATCATAATACCGTGTTTCCATGAAAACAGTAATCAAAAACCGTGTCCAGATTCGCAGAAGAAAAACGCGCAGTTTGTAAATTTTAGTCCATATGTTGCCGTGCACTGGTGCAATGCGTTGGAACACTTCAATAGATGGACAATCTGTGTGCAGGAATCGCGTCTCTGGTATAGGGCGTTCCCAATGCCCCTTTGCGTCCCGAATCTTTTCTTTCGTAAAGTGGCCGTTGAAAAAGTCGAAAAAGTCTTCGGCTGTGCCACATCAGTTTAGCCCTCGGTGTACTCGATAAAAAGATTCCGATGCCTATGTGCAATACCAAATTGGTCTGGGACGTCCATGTACCGATACCATTGACAAAAATGCTAACTGGACTAACTGGTAACAGTGCTGCCTTAATTTGTTGCACAACTATGAAATACGGTCATTCATCTTGCTAGGAAAGAAACTCGACAACCAACCACCGAAATGTGAAGTCAATGATGAAGTGATTCCATATTTGACGTAGGCGCTCCTATCTCATCTGGTACCCAGAGTGCATCACATTATATTGTGTACGAGCAAATAGGATGTTTGTAATGACTTGAATTTGCCCCCCGTTGCTCTACCCTACCCGATAACATATCGCTTAAATGGATTCAAATCAAAGAATTGAACACGTTACCATTTATTCCTTAAACAAGCGGAAATGGGAATATTCCTAAGTGATTGGAATATTGAGCGTTGTGATGAAATTGATGGCTGCGTAAAAACGGTCACAAAATGTTGAGAGAAACCCGAATGCCGTTATTATGGCATTTGAACTAACAGTAAGCTAAAAAATTTCACATTCAATGCAGTTGTTTTGAACCGAAAATGAAGTACACGCATGAATAATGATAGCGTTCAGTTGTAGTCAAGAGAGAATCCAGTACTGACCAATTTCAATGCTTCCCAGTGGCATTCAGCACGCGATGTCTTCGGATGACGAACAAATAACCAAACTGAATAAATTGAAGCAATCCTAATGTACAGCTTTCATGTTTTACTTTGGATTTCTTGAAAACGCAGCATAATGGGAACAGTTTCGCATGCAACCCATGACTATCTGCTCAGCAGAATAATCACGGAGTGAATAAAAATTCAGAAAACCAATTATTTCAACCGACGGTTAATTCAAAAGGTTCCATAATCAATAGGACGAAACGAGAAAAATAGTCGGGATCTGGGAGTGAGGACGAGAACCAAACGTCATTCCATTTAATCCTGATGCAAATGATAGCGTTTCTGATGGTATTTATCACATTGTACAATTCACCTATGACAAACCCAAATGTAATGTTCCATTTCGTATTTCGCAAATAACCAGCTGTTCGCATTTCCATCCCATTTTCGACAGAAAAGGTTTATCAATTCCTCACAAATCTTCTGTAAGTCCACCTGTATTACAAAACCACAATGCGTTCAAAGGTTAGCCGAGCATTTTTTCAAATTGGTGTTTTGCACTGACTGACCAGGTTGGGCAGTAGCTATCAAAAAGCAACGATTTTCCGCAGGCTGTCATGTTGTCTTGATCTCACCGAATAAAACGATTGGTACGAATGAATAAAATACAAGCATTTTTCCATAGCTAAAGTTTTACAGAGTAAGGTATACAACCCGGTACATTCCAACAAAAGCCACCCAGGTCGAAATGGCTGCAATTTTCCCCTCGGGTGGGCCATTTTTAGAAAGATCACTTCTAACCACGTTTCCAATCTGGCCAGAGGGATTGAAATTCGTTTCTGTTTGTAAGATTTTGTGGCAAACATATTCCACCTTAGTTTCATAGCCCTAGTGCATCAAAGGGGTGTTTGGAGATAAAATCATGTCTTGTTTCACCGGATTGACAGCAAATATAGGTCGGAGTAAACGGTCGACTTGCATGCAGTCGGCAAGTGTTCATAACTGTCTCAAAACACAAGAGAAGTAGGATTTCAGAAGCCATTCTTTAATGGGATAGTTTTCCGGAGAACAAAACGTTTGCGATCGAATTTATCTCCCGGTTCAGTAAAATGCTGTTTAGTTTATAAAAATACCACTATTCGTACACTTAAAAGATATTTTTTTGTAATTTTGTATATGATGGAACAACCAATGACGCAACGAAACGAAAGGATAAAAAGGAGTCGGAATTGGCCGAGTAATCTAGTTTACTGCTATCATGACAGCATTGTAAGTTATTGACAACCCTAAATAATGTGGCTACACTAATTCCATGATGCAGAGCTGATATCTCTGTTTGCAGAAATACGGAGTTTGAACTCAGCATTTTCAGGCATATAGACATAAAGAGCGAAATTTCCGATCAATAACACCACTAATAGGTGTAGTCTCCTTAGTTGTCAGCGTCTGAAGTCGAACCAATTTGCAGCTAATTAGCCATTTGTCTTGATTGTTTGACTGACATCTGTGCGGTGATTAGTGTATGCTAGGTGTGCGAGGACGACAAGTGAGGTCGCTTTCTACCTCTAGATTACGTGTGAATAGCGTTTTACCCAAAGTAGTTAACTCCTTTGGGATCCCGCTATCAATCTGATTTAGCTAGTATTCTCGGAAAAAGAAAGAAACGTAATTTGAGGTCCATACGCCCATTGTTATTTTGTTCACAGAAAATATCCGAAGCAGCAGATGCCTATTCGAGATCCCGTTGGTTTTCTAACCGTAGTAATGAATAACAAATCCGGTGGATCCACCTGAACCGTACTTACTATAAACAACACCAAACGAGTCATTTCACCGGTTTTAGCAATTCCTACTACTAATTCCAGAAAAGCAAATTGAATATCACTTGTTTTGACACAATCAGGAGGCAAGATGTAACGCGAAATGGGCGATTCTTATGTGAATCAGGCATCTAAAAATCCCCCTTAACAACCAAAATTGGAACAGTCAACTTCAGCTAGTTGGACAGTTGCTTTACCAAGGCGCTAAGATGGAAGCGGCTGGGGTAAACGTGCGCTTCTACACAACCACCATTCGGATTGAGCACCATGCAACCGAACAGTGCGACCGAGAAGAATTTGCTGACATTTTGACTTACCTTTGTGTGTTTTCGTGGCTGTAGGCGGACACAAGGTTACTTATATCACTCGCATCCAAAAGTCCTATTCAAGGTAGCCCAGTAGTGGATCATCTGCCCAGCAAGCGGAAAGTCGCCGCTCCAATTCCGCATCGTGATGTCGATTGCGGTAGGTTTTTAGGTAACTGGATCTTTCACTCTGATTAAGAAATACCATACAATGAAAGATAAGATTAAATGCACTACTTATATTCACTAAATCATACGGTGATCAAGCAGGATCATCCAGAACCCTATGATTACCTGCGGAGTGATAAGAGAAGTTTGGTTGACAACGCGGAGGAAACGTAGCACAGATTTTCGTTCCATAAGTGGTTCTTCATTTGACATCGTCATGAAAGATTTGAATTCAATTGAGACCTTGTTCAACTTTACAAAACTTCATTGCTGAATGTAGAACCGTGCTCAATAACAAAATGTACTTCATATTAAATTCAGGCTAATCCGCTTTAGACTTTCCCACGCCGGTCGAACGCCTAGGTGAATGTTCGCCGCGATGGAAAAAAAACACCATGGCCTAGTCGCGAAGGTAAGGTTCGTCCTCAAGTTTCTTCCCCACAAACTTGCTAGATAGTGGTTATTTTACAGACTTCATTCCAACGTTCTGGATAATTTACTACAAACTCCAAAGGAATCTGGTGGCCTTTCCAGTACAGAATTCTGCAGTCACAGAAATGACATTCATTTATCAGTTAACTGACGACTTCCATGCTTGAAAATATTTGGTTTACAGCCTTTGATCTCCCACTGACTCCAGTCACAAATACGTACATGATTCCGAATGGCAACGGAATATCGAATTTTGTATTTCGTAGCAAAAGGTATATTTTTGGTATATAATTGTTCACATGTTCTCTGGGATTGTCCCTTCGCTATTTCTATTGTATTTTTAGACTTTCCTTGCTCTACACTAATATCGAAAAATTGCACCTTCATTATTCCGCAGAATCGATCCAGAACAAACAGAAACAGTGACGTACAAGTCAACCGAACATAAACTGAAATGAAACGAACAAAAGCTCAGCATTTCGAGGCAGTTGCACAAAAATCACAAAACCTTATTTCTTCAGCAGCAGGCGATATCATAGATTAACATTCTTGTGCATATTGAAATGATATCCTTAAAAAATGAAGGAATCTGGTCCCGACGAGTGGAGTAAAAATACAACTGTTCAGTTCATGTTACTTGTTTACCAGCTTCCCCTGCAAATTCTCAATCGATTCTATCAGGCAGCCTGTATCACCAATTTCTCCTAACTCTAGTGAGAAAAATCTTGTCGACCGGACAAAAACGTTTCTTTATTAATCAAAATCAAATTGCTTATGTCGGTCTACCATGATCAAGACTCACTGGTCGATTTTGCTTCTGGCTTATTTGTTCTGCCGTTGTTCGTCGACTTTCTTGTGCATTGTTTTGGCCAACAAAATCGATTGACGCAACCGCTACAATGTCTGCGCAAAAGTGTTAATCATTGGCCAGGGTTATTGATGGATCAAATCAAGCTCTACTATCCTTACATTGCGGTTATAAAAACCATCTGCTTTTACGCATTCTTGTAGTAAGTAATGTATCGTTTTGATTAGAACTATTCAGCAGTAGCTCACTACTGACTAGCACTTTGAACACTGACAGAACACGGAATCTTTTGCGCTACAAAGTTGTCACAGTGTGGTCTTGTTGTAAGTGGGCACTGTGCTTATCCCCAAAAAGTTTTGCTCGTCAAGCGAGTGACAGTACCGAAATTTTGCTCTGGTTAATCCAGAATGCATTAACCTTCGACAAGATGTTTGCAAACCAGCAGTGATCAGTAGATCGTTCCCACTTTTGCCACTCCGCTGCTGGAATCTAATAATCAACTGTACTGTAAGGTTGAATGTCTTTTGTCGTAGAAGGCGCCTCATAGTGAAGAACGGAGAAAATGGTCCCCAAATGAATTCATCATCTGTGCATATTCCAAATGAATCAAACACCACTCCAATACAAAACCTGAGTGCATCCCATGCTTCGTTCAGTCATTTCTCCTAGTAGCAGAGTAACTTGTTTCTCGTGAGAACCGTAAACGGTGATTTTACAAACTGTTGTCCCTTCTTTGTCGAAACAGTTTACGAGCGGAGGGTTTGCACCCACAGAGCATTGTTTCAAATCCAGTGTGGCTGAAGTAGGATGAAATTCATACAAAGTACGCTATTCGTTTCATACTCGGCTATTTTAAAATCAACTGACACGGAGAACAACTAACTTACGTTACTTTTTTAATTCACTCCCGACTGAATTGTTCTGCAGTTGCGGTTTTTAGGTGGCGTTCCCCATGCGAAATTATTTATTTTGGTCGATCTTTATACAATTCCTGGGCAGGCTTACCATTTATCGTCAATAATTTTGAGGCGTCACTAAAGTTTCATGTGCCTCTTAAAACTTCATTATTTGTTTAGGGCTTGCATGACTTTGCCCGGTGAGCAGAGTAAACTTTTGAGGTAAGGGTTTACTCATTTCTCACTCTTCGCTAGGTGTGAGTGATGTGCTCATAACGTGCTACGAAAAAAGCGAAGATGCTTGAGCGCCTGCTGGAAAAACTTCATCCCAGCCTTCATGAACACTTAGATCCTCAGCACGAAAATATGGTACACTTAAACCCGCATCCATATGAACCCTATATGTTTGATTCCTTCACAAAATCATGTAAATGCCGCGGATTACTAACAACGATTCTGTGGCCGGCAACCTAATCTAAATTGCTACTCAGAGGGAAGATATCATAAAATGAATGCTAAACAGCAGGGGCGTAGAAGGTGATTGCAGTTACTTCGATGTGCTATTAGCACACTGACACAACACCGGAAACAAGTTCGCTGAGTTGTTTGAGTCATTAAGCAGCATAGTCTTGGCATTTTTAATTATTTTAGCTTACAAAATACGGAACAAATTCCTGAGGAAGTGTATCGAGCCAAGAACAAGATGTAAGCTGAACGGTTGGTTTCATCTTGCGTTTCTGCTTATGACAGAATGGTTAAACTAGATTGGTCTATTTTTAATTGGATAAAGTAATACTTGGTAGATTATTAAAATCCGCCATTTCTTCTTGCTCATCCGGTACGCCATGACAAAACTGGCCACTCCGTCTTGTGCCTTGTCGGCTCCCTTCCACATCATTAACCGTTGATCAAATAGTGAAAAAACATGGCGGTCCCGGACGAGCACGGATTGGCGCAGGTTATTCGAACGGAATTGGGACTAAACAGCTTCTGGACAGGTCCGAATTTTCTACGTCAGTGACGTGTTGGGATTGGAACCCGTCCATGGTTATTACCCTGTAAGATGGTCGAGGCGAAATGTTTTCGATTAAATTGACTCCGTGACCCCGAAATTCAGAACTGTGAATTGTTTGCAATTTTACTGCACCAAGAAAGAGAGAAAATAAACAATAAGTACGCGACCCACCGTTGAAAGACAGTTTGTACAAATTTTATGGGTACTTATTTCACATTTTTCCAACCGCCGTAATTTGACTGCATTTATTCCTTATTTAATCTTGTTCATACTTGTCCTACGACAAAACAATTAAACAATTTTGCTAGTTATTTGTATCGAACTTTTACAGCGATGAAGCGGCACTTCAACCGTTCTGTGTTCATGAAAAAGTTATGCTGTTAGGCTGGTGGTTGAATTTGGCAGGCTTCGTACCCTCTCTCCGAACATCTAGACAATCAAGATGAATATGCCACGATTTCAGGGTTTACTACAAACAACCTAAACGCAGTGGCAGGTGCAACAGCCACGCCGCAACCTCACAACAGCCCGCCGAATTAGTGAATGTCAGAATTTGCATGATCAGTTTGATGATGGCATTTGCGCATCAATCCCACCATTGGTCACCAGTGAGTGAACTCAGCTTACACCTAAGAATGGATTTCCTCTGGAGATAACCGATGACACCCGTGCTTCTCCAATGTGCGTTGAATGTAACTTGATGTGAAGATGTCGAGGCACAATAAGCATTTCAGTCAGTGTCAACTGTTATTCGGTCTAAATCCCCGTAGGACAAATAACGAAAAATGGAAATTATATATAGCTGTTTCGCACTAGTTAGAAAAATATGCGGATCCAGTAGCCGTGAAATGGGGCGGCGAAAGTGACAAAGGTTAGTGTATCAAACCTCACGTTTACAAGGAGGTAGATATGCAAAATCCGTGACAGTTGAGCGGTATGCCATGCAAATCACTGACATCCAGCCAGGTAGTCTAGTTGCCACGAGGTTATGACGTTAAACTCACAATCTCTGCTCCTTGCTTAGGAACAACTATGGTTGTGTAACGCTTAATACTGGACATGGCTTTTGTACTTCATGGCAAATGGCTTACCAAGCGCATTTGACCAGTAAACTTTGGATTTTATCAAAATTAACAATGCATATTGAGTTACTATTTGGAAGGCAGTTTGCCAATGGAGGAGGGGATTGGCTTATTAGAAGATCAAAAGCGATTTCGGCTAGCCCTGCTTGGCAGTGTTCATTCGGACCCTTATTTGCGACCCTAGAGATCAGTCGTAAAGTGGGCGTGTCATTGCCATAGTTCCGAATTTTTCATGGGTTTATTCTTATATGAGGAAGCCTGAGTAATGATAAACCAGTACCTAAGTTCCATAATATTGGCACTACCTGCTGGGAGAATTAAAATACGAGGCCTTTATTATGTGACCGCGATTATGGCAAAAGTATTAATTCAAATATTGTGCTGAAGGACAGCACAAGCACGTGCCTAGAAAATCCCAGCGAGTATTCCATCTTTTTTCTAACACACGAGGAAACATGTGCGTACTGATCAGGCAGACGCTTCCCTTGTCAAAATCTTAGTTGTAAACCAGAGGCCTCTAAAGATTCGGTGTGAACTGGATTAGGTTTTCAGAAGAACGCTGAAATCAATTCACACCGTGGGTTGCTCACACCGGAAAACAGGTGCACTTGACTGAACAATCATGTTGATGCAGTCTGTGGCACTACTACGCTGCATCCGCCGATGGATGACGGTTTATGATGGTACACTTGATTGTGAAATGCAGTTTACCAGATGAATCATGTGTGATTCATGTATCTCGGACTCCCTGGAAATTTTCTTGAAATAGACTGAACTGGGGCAGGGTTGTGACAGCTGATGGTACCAGGTGAAACCAACAGATACTTGGGGAAAATGCCAGCTAGATTGCCGACGTCGGCTGTTAACCGTGAATTTTCTTTTCTTCAGCGTGACTTATCTCATTGTTGCTCCATGCATTCCTTTTCCTGAACTACAACAGCTCTGTAAATTAAGATTAATGACTACAATGTACATCACTGTTGGTGACATCAGAAAAGCCCGATTCAGTTGTATTATTTTCCAGACAAGCTAAATTTGTGTATGTAAAACCTCGCACCCAATGGGAGACCACTAAATTTTGGCTAAAGCACTTCACTTGAGCGCTGGCCCACGCTCTTACATTTGCCTCTGAAAGCTAATTTCCGGATCCTATGTTCCACGATTTTAAATGACGTGATTCCCAAAGAATGGATGTTCTGTTAGAAAAGTTGACCGTATATATCTCCCTCGAGTATCTCGCCAAGTTACTTTAACGATAAAACTTAATTGTGCGTATATCATCAACCATTTTATTGTTTTCAATAGGACTACGAATTTGACAGTTCTTTCTATTTATCCAGCCCCTTGTACTGACCAGCTCTGGATTTTGTTTCCAGCTTATAGCGCCAACTAGCAAAAAGGGGAAAATGGGAATAAGGGAGATCGCCTGGGAAGTAGAAAGCTGAGGAAATATACCTAATAGGAAAGATTTCGAACGCCACCGACTGTAGCACTGAACCCTATCACCTATTTTCACCAACCGTCGAGGGGCGATCTCGTGGATCACAAATCATCAATCTAACTGCAGCTCCACAGGACTGTCCACTGATTCAAGTAGTCGTGCCTTCTTCCATATCGACGAATGATCACCTCAACTCATTTTCTTACCAAAAATTGTCTCAAAGACCGGTCCAAAACGATGTGTAAGCAAAACATATACTAAACACTTTATTTAGGTTCGTCAGCCTTTTTGACGACTGAATCCTAGGACCCACTACCTTATGCCTAACTCCTAAGTTACTCACGAATATTTCCCACCACAGCCTACCAGCAATATTGGAGACAACCGTGGTCAGACACCAGAAATTTTCGCCCCTCTTCCGCCCTCATCGGCTCTCTTTCTGAGCTGCACAGCTGCACCAACCTCGTTGCTGTTGTTTGAATTTGACACTTGGTCGCTATTCGAACGTCAGTCGAACCTTCTGTATTCGCGACCACCACTTGCGACCGCCAAATGAGATACAAATAACAAAATAATTTACCTTACAAGGGAGCATCGATAACAACAGTACCTAGTTTGATTGTGGACGCACCTCCAATTATTTCCTCCAATGGCCTCCGGGACTCCGGACATTTTGTGTTCCTGAAGGTCATATATGTGCAAGAAATTTCATCTCGATTAGTCCAGCTTTTTAGATTGCGTCCAATTCTTCACCAGTGACTAGTTCCTGTAGTTAAAAGCGTTCTTTTCGGCGATAAATTCTTTCAACATGAAGGGATCAGAATCGATCGCGGATAATATTGGAAGTCCTTAGTTAATGACAAATAGTTGAACTAATTTGGTAACTAGTTAAAGAGCCAGGTGGATGACGTCGAGATGCCGAAGCATCAGCACCTGACAACATGGAAATTTCATTCTGGTTAAGCATTTCGTTCGACAAACAGATCTTACGTGTAAATACATTTTTTGCAAACTTAACGGTTACCAATTTGCGTGAACTGTGACCGTGAATATTGCGATAAAGCTTGTTGATGGCTTAATCGCATAAGGACTTCAGACAGTCCAAAGAGCAAATTTCAAGCATACCAACATTTAGGAATTAAATAACAAAATGTCCTTTCGTGTGAATTCTCCAAGTGTGTGGATACAAGTTAGATTGTCGTGAATTATCAGTCGCTGATTAAATATAAAACATTACGAGAGGACAACTACTAGTTTAAGTTTGTCCTTGATCTGCAGCAGAATGAACTTTGATTTTGATAGATGCTGCATGAGGATCCGAGAAAAGAAAGAAGTTTCCACTCAAGATTTCCTCCAATCCACAAGTGTAAAGGAATGAATTCTAGCAAAAAACAGGAATGTTTGTTGAAATGATACAAGAGATTAACCGATCCAAGAGAATCTTCTCCAGACGATCGTAGCTGGCCCACACAAGTGTTACTTCTTAGCTCACGAAAACCTTAACCTTCATGCGGACACTTGCAAAGTTCATGCACGATATTCACCACCAAGCGGTAGTTTGACCCTCGTTCCACCTCAACCGAGATTGTTAGCTGTAATCGTTTGAGGTGAAACGTAATTTTATTCGTGAATGTGCATTGACCTCAAATTTTCTTTTTTTTTCAAATTCAAAATATTTCCAGGTTTTCTACTCATTTTGCAAGTCCATGCACTAACAAGCACTTAAAAGGGAAGCAATGGAAGTTTCTAGTTGCTTTTGGAATTAAAAGTTTAGACACCTTGAACAAATTGATCAAATTTAGTTCATTTTCGATTCTGGATGTAAGAACTTCGAGTTGCAAGCATTTAGGTAAACTGTTTGCGTTGACCGAAATGTTCGCGTCTTTCATTATCCATCAACGCGGACCTCTTTCCGTTGAGAGTCAGTTCAGTTATACTGATCTTTTAGACGCAGTCTCTAAAAGTGTTTTCGCTCTTGACCATATCGAATTTCGCTGAGTTGCTGTCGTTGTTATGCGTAGTTAAGTCATCTTACCCGTATACTAAAATCCCAAAGTAAAAGCGGAAAATAAGGCCCCAAGTCTAACCTTGGTGGGGTGAATTTGTCGTGCATCGCATGAATGGACAGTTTTTCGGGCATCCGCTCTGAATAAGTTCACCCTGCTGTTTTACTTCATAGAAAATTAACACCAAAAAACCTTGACTGCGAGGTGAACGGAGTTGTCGTTTTTACTTCGAAGCAATTGCCAACAGACGGAGACGCTTAAGAATACTGAAAGAATGTGTGTCCATAATCTGTTTCAACAGCGAGAGCTTACAAATTCCATCCGGTCGTGAAGAAACCGCAACAGGGCACGCGTAATCCAGAGTGCTGAAGTCGCTTTCATCGCTGTATAGGTCGAGCATAGCCCAACTCAATCAAAAATATCCAGGACTGTTCGAGGAATTTACAGTCTATTCATCTGGATAAAGCGAAATTTTAATACCATTAGTCAACCGACTGATAAGAAATATGTCGAGAACAATGAGCGATTTTTTCGTCCTAAGTATCCGCAATGTCCAGAATTGATAATCGCAGCACTGACCTTCGCAATGCATCTCTGTTCGTGTTAATCTTAATATTCATCCGTGGGATGTCATATAAAGACTGAGGGGAATGAGCACTTGGTCGCATATATATATGTATATATATATGCATATGTAAAAGAGAGCCCCATTTTATTTCTGGACTGACGTGACTGTGTACAGTTGATTTTAACGCATTTCTGTCTGTCACAGGACCCTTAGACGTTACCTTTGCCTTGCAACCAACCGAAATTAACATGCTAATGACAACCTAACGAAGAGGGCAAACAGACGATGAATGATCGGGATTCCTTGTAATCAAGTCTCATCCGGGGTGCCGTTGGTAAAGTATGCGTTGACGGATCTTCCTCTTCTATAATGCCTTCCCTGAATTTGTGGCAAATCAAAAGCTGTCCGGATTGCGCAGTTCGGACCCCGTTGTTTGTTTGAGATAAGCACTGTTTTCTGAGCATCCTATTCTGGTTGAATTGAGAATTATCTGGCCTTCTCTTTTGGAAATTCCAAGGCAACCAAACCGAAGCAAGTTGAAAAATATTTAGTGTCTGCAAAAAGTTTATTTGAATTACTTTCTTTTATGAATTGCACGGTTCAACCAAGAGCCGGGCGAGCTATTCCCTGCATTAGGCTGATAAAAGTGACCGAATTCGCTATCTACCGGATATCGGCATAACCGATAACAAGAGTAAAGCTAAGATCTGCTTACAAATTAGGAATATTTATCTATTTTGATTAGCGGATAGGCAGCATATTTTCAAATGCGTAAAAATCCGGGATTATCGTGTCCTACTACGCAGAGACAGTGTCCTGACGCAATGGTGGTATCACTGGCAATCGGCATTACCCAAGTAAATTATAAAAGGCCATCGGCCGCTGCCATCCTTCCACATGGTCACCCCAAATAGGACTTCAAAAGATGCTGCTGTTTGAAGGTCCATAACCGAACAAGATTTATTTTTGAAAGTCTCAAGTGAAAGCACTTCCAGACTAAAAAGTGAATGTGCACATTTTCAGTCCATCACCTCTTAGATTTCATTAAATTTGTCGGTGAAATTTCCACCGGGCTGTGGCATTCAAGATGACACCTAAGTTGGTGACACTATTACCTGTGGTACAGTTGTGATATTTCTGATCGTATTCAACAGTGTCAATGCTTTGGGTGATACTTCGTGTCATCAGTGGTAAGCTGGGAATTGAAACACGAGAACGGCAAGCCCAGAACTCCAAACATCTCACTGTATCCCGATCAAACATTTACTAATTACTCAGTGCATAGACTTGTAACCAACCTCAAGGTCAACGACTCAGTCTAAGGTCAGTCTAGTTCCGAATTACTCTCGAATTTCGGTACACACATGATATAGGTAGCCGCAAGTTTCAGCGTCAATTGCAACAATGCGTCGAGGTTGAACCGACAAATTAATGTCGGTCGAATCGGTCACGCAATGCGACGAGATATCTGCGCGATCCAAAATGAATCGATTTTAAAATGCTCAGTTGACTAGTGCTTATTTTCAGGGCTGTGAGATGTTCGGTCATCTGGGTGAATGAAATGAACAGGTCCGATTAAGAGTAAATGACAAGCAAGACTCTAAAGTGCGGTGAATCACTCGAAGACGGACAGCTAATAAAAATACAATGAAATGATGATCTTAGGTATAAACGAAGAAAGGACTAGACGAACGTGGAATAATTACTCCATCTTCACAGCTCATTCTCCAATCAAAATGAGTATGTCGGCTTGGGAACGACTAACGAAGACGGTATTACCTGCCTAAGTTTTGTGAATGATGACCTTCCCGGTTCCTTGTTTAGTTCGTAGTTTGTCGATGGGATTAGTGTGGAAATCCGTCTTTTTGCGTTGGTAAGTTTAAAATGTGCTAGCAAAAACGGCCTTGTATGGTTTCTCGCCTCGTTCCACATTACAAAGGAAGTAATGAGTTAGTTGTCTGACCAATGGCTCTGTGAAATGTCAGGTCCGATAGTGGTTGATTGTTCAGTACAATGAAAAAATAAATCGGTCGTCAAGTTCAAAGTTCTCGGGTACAATCCCTGGAACAAGCAGTTGAAAACTGGTTAGGAGAGAATAAAAAATAATAAAAATAAACAACACACCACTGCATTTAGTTCATCGACTGTTTTCAGTTTTGATGCCAGCTTCATTTGCCTGCAAACGAGGCCTGGTAAAGGGTCACTGTTGGTGACTGAAATGTCGACAACTTGTCGTGCATTTCGAACACTCTGCTACTGAATAAAAACACTTTGCATACACTTGGAACACTGTCATTGGCTGCTGTTAGAGAGGTCAAACCAATCAAATTGCTAGTCGAATTTGCCGTTATATCCGTCTTTAAAACCTAATACATGTCTTTTTGAAATTAACCTTGAACAATAAACTGAAAATCATTTGGTAGCATCGCAGTAAATCAAAATTTTGCTTCTGAGACAATCCAAGGACCTAACAACAGTAGTGTCCTTACTTCCGCAATTTGGGGGCCAGTAAATATATTGCATTGACACACAGACTTTGTAATTCTGTAACAGAACTTTTGTACTCTTTCCTGGTGTTATAAAAGCAACGAGTTTCTAAGAACTTTACTAGAAATATCCACGCAACCAATCAAGATAAGACAAGGCAACGACTTTGTTATCTTTACGAAATGTCGCCGGTTATCCTGCCATCAGTTAACCGTATCGCGAATGTGACGCATTACGAACCCACCGGAAAGAACAAAATGAGATTTATACATAGCAGTCTGCAGCGTACTTAGCTGGGAACCCAGCATCAATAAACAGTGCCAATCGATTGTCTCATCACTATTCTTTGATAATCTTTTGGTCACTTTGCAACGGTTGCCAGCAACTTCAGTATGAAAGTGCTTTCACCTCATTATCCGAGAAGATCCATAATTTCTACGTCAAGCTGCACTGGTATGGTAGCTTGTTAAACTTTCACGAGAAGACCCGAAATACCTCTGAATAGCATCAGGACTCAAGCTGTGGTGAATTTTTCAATGAATCACCTCTTCGCCCCTAATTTGCTTTCATCTGATCTACTTAAAGCTAAAAAGAAAAATACACATGACAACCTGTTTACTAAATTCTGATGGAGTGAACCACGGTGCTTCTTTGGCATACAATGTCATCTCTTCAGCGTTTGCTTTAACAGAGTCAGTAGAATATCTCCGTCACCAAAGCGACAAAATTTCCCTTAACAACACAACCTTCTTTTTCGGTTTATTTTTAAGCCCTTTTCCTTTTATTTATGCCAGAATAAACAATTTAGAAGGGAACAGGAAAGCGAGGATAAAGTGCTCGAGCAATTTCCTTCCGGAAATTTCTGTTTTGTATGTTTTATTGGTCGACACATATCACACATTTAACAACAAAATTGATGGGTACCCACGCTACGGAGCACAGTAATTTCTACTATGATTCAGGGTGATTATATTCCCCTCATTTTTGGTCCGATTAACCTTTCATCCATGTCCGATGACACTGGGAGCGTGGAGCTGTCAAACTCGGATGAACTGTTTTGATCGAATCGACTGAAATTAAGGACAATGCAAGCCAACGAATCTTTTCTGAAAGCCGACACCTTTTACCGAGATATCCGAACCAACCAACCCGCCAAATAATTTACGGAATTTAACTGCTGTCATTCAACGAATGGGAAAATAAACAAAACACGCATCGAACACGCTTGTCTCACGGGTTGGAATTTAATGCACGTGTAGAGGAATATACGTATTGAGAAGATAAAAAGACAACTGGAATCAGGCAACCGAAAATGTGGACAGCAACCAACGATTTGCTTCAGTGCTCGTGACGAATGCACACCTAATCACCCTTAAGGATATTTGGTGTAAGAAGGTCAGACTGACGCAAAAGTCCAATGCGTTTGCTTCGTGTAAACGGTCCATGACTTGTTACGATATGTGAATTTTCGAGGTTGCAATTATTTCCATGTAAGATCTAAATCCCAACACCTTAGGCTAAGTGACGTCGTACGATTGTCCACCCTTTAGTATCTAGTGATTTCACCAAATAGTAAAATAAAATCAAAAGACTGCAAGTCCTGTCAGGAATCATACAATGGGCAACGTATGGACGTTTTCAGTCCACTATGTGAGGATGAAAAAACAGAAGAATCAGGCTTCCGTCTACATTACGTGTCAGCACGTGACAATACATTAAGACAATGATCTTTATAGTAACCACAGGATGTGACCGAAGTTCGACCTGCAAGAACTTTTCTGTTATTTTAAGAGGTGATGCACTACAGACCCACAATGGGAACCAAATGTGATAGATCTGAGACGGAGTAACGCAAGGGGACTAACTGTTGCAAGAACAGGATGGAATACCAACGTGAAGACCTCGCAAGGTCAAGGTCATTCGTAACGTAATGGGGATTCTCCTACAATAAAAATTTTGAAGATCTTAATTAGTGATTATTATGAAGACCAAACTAGTTTAGAATCTTCTAATTATTGAAAAATTGCTTCATATCCGCATTATCAGACATCATCGGAGGTCGAATGAGCAATAAGTGAGTGGCTTGCTTTGGCGAGATCACCGGGTTGGCGTTCATATATATAATTTGAAGTCTAGCCTGACGACAGTTCTACGATGGTTATTGAATTTTGGCGTCCCTCCGGGTTTCCACCTTGCATATTCAGATAAGTTCATCGTACCAATCAAGATTCCCATCTCCAACTGGCTATGATGCAGCCGGCAAACACATTAACATCAGGATGATTTGAATGAGTTCCTGAGATCTACTGACACCTTGATATACTCGTAAATAGTGGTAGCTTTACAATACTATTAAACGACATCGGGCATTACCTACCAGTCGGTGGTCACTTGCTGGGCAATATCACCTTATTCAATGCCTCGGAGATTGTAATTTGAAATGAAATGACTTTGTCTCTCGAGTTCACTGAGCAAGCACGGTATTCGTTCTTTCTTTTGGCTATGGGTGTTCGGGAGGAATTTTCCTGTCTTATTTATCGCGAATCCCCACCCCCATCTTAATGGGAAATGACACTGAATTACAAACAAACGTCAAGAACATCTGTGGGACTGCCCGTAGACTAACTGAAACGTCTCCTCCATTTGTGCACATGCGAAATCCCGACTCAGTTTGAAGAATACGGATACCGACAAAAGGGTTGGATAGCAATAGGGAGATTCCTCTCAGGTTCTTCATTAACGGATATTTTCACGACAGGATGAGAAAACAGTTTGCTGTCTGAACAAATCGACTAAATCACTTTTTACAGACCATGACAGGGTGGTGTAGTACGTGCATCCGATTCCATTGCAAATCCCCTTAACATTCTAGCGAAATTCAACTGGGCAAATTTGGATATAAAATTTATTCTGGAAGTGGAATCTTTATGCGCATAAAGTGACTGTCCAAGCGAACAAGCGAACATCATTCGATCGGCCTGAAAAGTGGGCCAATAAGAAACACACCCCGGATCACCTAACCAACGCAAATGATGCTTTTCGTTCTGTCTGCATATTCAAATGAGATCTGACAAAGAATGTTACAGGTCCAATCCTGTTCTCTGCTTAGGCGATGACAATACAGCTGAGTAACCTCCCTCCAAGGGTCAGAAACACCACAGCAACTGACAGGACATTTACAAACACGTTACCCATAGCAACACCGAATGCACAGTATCTATGTTGACCGATAGCTTTAATTCCCAATTATTTGTTATCATTATTATTTTCCAATCACGATTATTTGCATTCGCGTTAAGGCCTGAAGACAAAGGTCCTTTCCGGTGTTACTATTTCATATTCTGTGCACCGCTGTCCAGACAGTGAGGTAAAATAGTCGAACGATTTAAGTGCTAGAGGGTAAGAAGTGAGGAGTAATCACGCAAAGAAGCAGGGAATAAAATCATCCCTCGCAGTGGTGGAAAATGTTGAATGCTTTAATTAGGGATCGGCTAATGTAGCATGGCAGGTGGTGATCTGGATAACTCAATCAAAGAGGACATTTCTAACAGCCAGTCGTTCATAATATTTTCCCCATTCTTTCATAACTTGCCAGAACAAAATGGGAGAAGCCTTTTCAACGGGTTGCAACGAAACACTTTACGGTTAAGCGAAATCTTGTCGTTAAAGCGAAGAAAATTTTTCTTTAATCCAGTGAATATGCAAAATCTGGTAGCTATTCTGAAGAAACCACTGTATTGCACCCTATCAGAATTTAGTGGGTACGTTATCCGCGAATAAGTGCTCTCCTACAAACTGACGTATTTTGGATGAAAGCACTGTTAGCACTAGGGTAAGTGCCATGTAGAAACACACAACAGACGAATGGTTGATGCTGTCTATGATGTTCGTGTCATTCTGACGCGGAGTTTCATTGAGCTACCTGCAAGAGTAATATAACTGCATAAATTCTAAATCTCAGTGTGTGAGTTCATACTGGAGTTGGCGGATACCATAGCAAAAAGACGAGAAGTACACTGAACGACAATGGCGGGCCGATGCACCACCGATGTTTATCAGCGATTCGCTTCTGGCAATACTCGTGTCAAAGTGTAATGAATAAATCCCATCTTGTTCTCCCGTTCGGACTGCCAGTGCTTCCCGGTTGGGGTATGCGTGCGAATGTTAAACTGAGAGATGTCATTTAAGTTTCCAACCTATCCGGCCACCAACAGACAATAAAGCTCAATGCCAATTACTGAAATCTTCGGTGCTTTCCGTTAAATAATGAGAATACAAACGCAACTATTTTGTTCCGTACATTACGGTATGCGGAAGCGAAAAGCTTTCATATAATGCTTTACATACATATATATATATATATACATCTATATGTATGCTTATCTGAATGTTAAATCTGTAAACTTAGACATACTTGGAGTAGTTGATAAAATATGGTGTGCGTGCAAAATGAGGAAAGCGTTGAACGAATATTCATGTAGACTTCTCTCTCTAGCTCGCCCCTAACTGACTAATTTTTGAATTAAGTCTCAAAAACGGGGACAGGGATTTTGCGCACGAATGCGTGGCAAAATGATCGCACGCAAAAGTTTTTGCCATGATCGAGAAACAGAAAAAAGATGAAACGGGCAAGTGAATGAGTACAGGAAAGACGACAGTCAAGCAATATAAGTCCTGTTCGATGTTCTAGGTTTGAATTGACTAGATTTTCGTGCATTTCAAAGCGTTGACTTAAGTGGACTCATTTTAGTGTTTATTATAATGTATTACAAACCACTTTATATTTATCAAACTGAAAATATCTCATCACGTGGTTTAAATAAGCAGTCCGGACTAGGCATCTGAAAAAAATGAAAGTTAAATAGTAATAATAAATAGGAACAGAAAATTGGTTTGTTTTTTGTGCGAATCCATTTTTGAGGAGAGCTCGTTAGTTGTCACTTTCTGGGTTTGCTGAATACTTGGTGGAATTGTACTGTTTTCATTTGATTATCAAAGTACCGTAACAACTCTGCAGTCAGAAACAACCATTAGTGTTGTAACTACTAATCGTTGGCTTCGTCGTCAAGGGTAATACAAGTGTTTAGAACGATGCAAACACAGGTTACAAATAATATCCCTGTATCCCAGACGTTAGGACATTGATGAAATTATGTGCACTACGTGTGGGAAAAATTGGTTATTAAATTTCATGCTTTGTTCCCATGATAACACCAGGGAAACGGTGAACATTTATGTACTTCCGCTTTTGTGTCTGGGTGTTTTCCGTGGTTGGACTGAAAACTGTAAGCCGTCGGCCAGTTAGTACACATGAAGGTCAAACTGAATTCGACGGTCAGCAGCAGTTTGCGACCGCTGTCGTTGTTTCGCGGAGCTTTGCCTGAAGACAAGAGGAAACATTTACTTTCCGATGTTTTTTTCTTTCCACGTTACACATAATCTCGTAACAAGACAGACACGCTTGGACCACGGGCGTCACGCATTCTCTCCCTTCTACATGCACAGTGTTGGACAATGACAACGCAACTAAAAGCAAGCATACCCGGTATTATTTAACTATGTTGTGTACGCTGAAATGAGATTGTGTAAAGAAATGCAGAATATGTTAACTTATTCCGCCTTTAATTGCAATTACCTTAGGGGTCTCATGGAATTTACTTACTCCAGATATGCCGACGATCGTAGGTCAGTTTAGCATTGTTTCAGTTTACAGAAGCGCATTATGTGCTCCCATGTTCTGAAGCAACTCTTTTATAGTCCAAATAAATAAACGTACAATTCAATGCGATCAAACATATACTAGACCAGAACCCTAAACCATAATGTAGTCTGAGCAGCATAAAAATTTGCTAGGTGGCAAAAGCATTAAACCGCCGAGTCCCATCAAACCAGTTACTTGCTGAAATCTTGTACAAACTTATCTACCAGCGAGTCGCCTACAAGACCTACGACTGTCCTTCGCAGATATTTCCACATTTTCATCTACTAATGTTCGGTAATTCATTCTTCGACTAGCAAACCGTAGCACTGTAGTACACTTGCTGAATAATCCTACTCTACATTTCCCTAGTCGGGATAAAATTTGCGTTGTAAATTGTCGCACGAAAGCTAAAGAATTTGAGGAACCGTGTTATGTGTGACAGACACGTGGTAACCTGGACTGGTAGCAGTCGTTATTTATGAGGAATATGCTCAACAGTACGAAGTTGCCCAGCCCGTCTCTGTTTTCGTGATTGGATAAGTTGGTCGCCTAACAGGTAACATCACCTTTCTCCATACCCTGCTCATACGACATCAAGTTTCATCCACGACGTCAAAACTAGCTACCAGGAGGGAATGAGTGTGATAGATAAGTTTTGTTTGTGCTTCAAAGAAGATAATCTTTGTCCATGAACGGCTCAAAGGCCGTTGTAGTGATATTTCCTCTCCCGTGCGGGTAGATTTTGTCGCTAAAGTTTACCATTGTAGTTCATGTAATAAGATCCAACCAAGGTAGCTTTATCTCCCGTACATCCACAGTATATCAAGTGCAAATTTATGTACGTACTGGTCTGCTGGTACTTTCACTAAGAGGTGAATCTCGAATGGCGGTTCAGTGACTACAATGTGACGGTGATTTGTGACAGGTCACGACAGCATGGCAGGTCGGGACGCACCTTAACGAGGCAAACGTCTGCACATTCACAAACGTACACCGAGCGAATGTCTCCGAACAATTCATGAAGTTTTGATTGAATCAAAAGTTGGCTCTGAAATGACTCACACTGGACTGATGGTGCCAGCAAAATTGATCTTTCTTTACTAACAATTCCCGTCAGCCGATCGAATATTTCGGACTAGCTGCAAATTCTGCGCTGATACCCAGCTTTTGTTCACATACACATGCAAACGACTGTGACCGAGTAAAATCCATTCAAATGAGTGATCAATATATGCATTCAATTACTGATGCAATTAAGCAGAAATAATTGGACGTTTGACCTTTCGTTCCCGGGGTGATTACTGCGATTTTTGGACTCATATTTGAGTGGTGCACGAACGATTTGCATCCATCCAAGGTGACGGATGTTTCCACGTAGCAGAACATTTGGTTCTTTGGAAAAATTCCTAATTGACTCGAAAAACACTGTCTTGAACTTTGTGATTCATATGTGCTCCTCCGCTAGTTTTCCACTGACAGAGTCTGGAAGGTATCCAGGAATAAATCAGCCAGTTTACGAGGTTAGCAGCGGTAAAACTGACTTTACTGAATCTATGAGAAACTAATTTCAGTCCGAACACGAGCCAAACACTCGGAATTATATGGGCAAATTACTGAATTGTCATCTCCGAACCGCGCAGAAATAACAGTACAGTTTGACCATGGAAGTGGGACCAGCCAAATGTGGTAAAAATAGATTTCTAGTTTCGTACTGCCGAAAACCACTGGTTTTTTGTGATCCATTGCGCTACGGTGAATAGTCTTTTCAATCCTTCCTTTGTTTCATAACTTGCTACCAGGATTTAAGTTGGTTCCTTCTGATATAGTCCACTGCTGACAGTCTACGAATGTAGGCCCTCTTTCATATTTCCATTAATGGGAGTTGCTTCCTAATTCAGGGTAAATTCTTCCAAAAATGAGCCACCAGTAAAAATTTTGGTATCAAAGGATGTTGATTTCGATTGCCTCCGCGTTCCGATGCTCAAACAGCATAATGTGATAGCTGCATCCAGCTAAACAAGACTAAACTGCTAGACAGAATCCGGTAAAGCCCTACAGCTCTTGCCTGTCAGATCCTCTTTTCATCGGTATTCATTCGTCTCAATTGAGCTGTGTATTCATGCTTGACATGCGAAGAAGAATGTTTTTGCATAATTTCTAGGCCAAATAGCTCGATCGCTAACAACGGACGATCATTTGTACTTCATTAATTTAAAATCCCGTTGACAGTATCGAAACCCAATGACATGACAATGAAGACGGCTGGCCGACTTTAATTCCGCTACGCCAAAAATAACGCGATTCTGTTCGCGTGTCCATAAGGCTTGAATTCGTCTGGGTGTCTGATGTCTTCATACAAGCAACACTTGGCCAAAAATGAAATCTAACTATTTTTCACTTATAAGAGACGGTCGCTAGCTGAGCACTTCCGGCAAGTAACCTGGAGTTCAACGAAAATCGCTGTGAACAGCAGGCTATGTAAATCTAGCCAGAATACTGTGCTGCCTAAGAATAGTTGGGTTTATAATTACAAAATTAGAGAATTATCTCTACAAATGACACGAAACCAATTCGCTCCTTGCCCCGAGCAAGTCAACACATCAAACCCCGTCGATAATATAAGTGATGTGATTGTCCCTAAACTGGGTGAATTAACCGCACATGGGTTCCGTGTTTCCTAATAGTTGAATGAACGTTGGTGTTGTTCAGTCACCAATTGTACTTCACTTCTATCGCTAAATCTTAAGTAACGATATCCACCATACCGTACGTTCCGTACTGTGTGCTGTTGTAGATGTGACTGCCTGTTAGCACAAAAGCTTTTGGATGTATACTACAGGCAGCACTTATGAACACCGTTATCCTTCTTCAATACGCGACACTGATGCAAGATTCGCAATATTCCTTCAGATATCGACAAGAAACCAACGACAGTCTCCGCCGAAACGCGTGGCGAATTATCATGCTGTTAAACAAGAATATTTCATTGACGCATACGTCGAAAGCAAGTTAGAGACTGGAGCCGTGACTGAAGCTTGAATTTGATCAGTGATCGTGATAATTTCTTATTTGCGAGTTCGTGAACAACCATATGTCACACATAAATCTCGAATCATCGAATAAAAATTGTCCGGCTATGATTCAGTGAAGCAAACGCCCGACTACCGTAAAACACTCTAATGAACCCAAGCCATTTCGAGATAATTCACCATGTCAAACCATCGCTCAGCGCACCAAAAAGAAAACATGGAAGCACTGTACAGCTGCTAGT
Source organism: Fasciolopsis buskii (assembly GCA_008360955.1). Taxonomy (NCBI): domain Eukaryota; kingdom Metazoa; phylum Platyhelminthes; class Trematoda; order Plagiorchiida; family Fasciolidae; genus Fasciolopsis; species Fasciolopsis buskii. The sequence continues at coordinate 346,566 of LUCM01008331.1, forward strand.
GAAGTCGTGTGCGATTGGAATGGAAAGCTCATCCGTGGTAGACAGGAAAGACTGGACCGTTGGGCAGAACATTTCAAGGAAAAGAGATTGGAATATGCGGTGTGAGCGAATTCTTTTGTGTGTTTTTGCCCAGGTGATTTTTTTTGTTTTTCCGCTTCGGGCTGGTATTTTTCGATCTAATCCTGATTAGTTTCTGTTATATTGGTAGGAATTGACGAGTAGACCGGCGTATAATATGAAGGTAGGACATTCTGGCTATTGGGTGCCACTTTCGTGACCAACAGCAAGCGTTAGTACATCAGCGTAGAATCTAGTAGTACTTGGTCCTCATGTTCTTTTGTCCTTGCTTGTGAACCGTCTGCTGGGTTGGGTCACGTGGTTTCTTATGTTATCTTAAATCATCAATCGTCTACCATACGTGCCTTAGTTTTGTGTTCCTCCTAAGGAATGGAAACGAAGCGCCATGTGGAGGGCCAACAGATGAGTCGATAGCCAACGTGTGGAGTGAGAAAAATGTACACGCGAAGTTAGGTAATAGGTGTCTCACGCCCTTCGTGGCATTGGGGGTCTCGAAAGAATCACACCCCTGTC